>CM040627.1:17206389-17283889 GCA_022817965.1 Solanum lycopersicoides
TTTCAGCAGCTGCTTCCTCAACTCTTCTCGCGGCATTCCTCCTTGTGTTCATTGTCTACACGTATACACAAGAAGAGAGTTAGATCCTCAAAATGAGATAAAATGTCACAACTTTACATGGCACGATAAAGAGTAGAAGAAGGGAGAATTTCCTATCATCGCGTAATCTCTAAGTCATGATTGTGGCGCGCTTCACAACCATAAGCTAGAAACTACGTAAAGTGGTTGTGTTGAGCTTTAGATCTAGGTAATTTAACCTCATGCTCTGATACCAAGTTTGTAATCCGGATCGCCACCGGCGTCGTTGACCTCTCAGAGTTCGCAGACAAGCCTCATCTTCATTCATCACATTCATCTAGTTAAATTTGCGGAAAATTTAAAACTTTTTATATGTATGAAGTTTACTTAGACTTCATATAGTCATTACATATTTACATCATATACTAAGCTCAACATAAGAGAACAACCATCTATCATAAAGAATCAATTCAAACTAAAATGAATATCATAAATAGTTTGCCAAAACGGCCTTATTACAAAGCTTCGAAATGAAAGTACGAAAGAAATGCTAGGACAACATCCACTATCTATGTCTAAAACTAAGGCTAGACTAAAACTGCAGCATCCTCGAAATCAAAGGACCTACCAAATGGTATGGAGAAACGCTGAAGTCCAAACCGCTGCAAGTGTCGTCAATCTGCTCTCTGACCTGCACCTATAAAAATAGTAAATAGTAGGGGTTAGTACACCACTTGTACTAAATATGGGTGTATGCACACATACACATAAAGCTATGCATGATCAAGGAAAGCTCTTCCTAAAACAACATGCCATTTCTGGAAAGTGTCATCACTAGACTTTCCTAATTCGTTATTTGTAAATTGTGGTATGAATATGATGTATTTTAATGCATTCAAAACACACAACTCATTTTCTCTATGATTACAAGCCATTAGTATCATCAACATAATTTTAGAACCACTCGGGCGAGGATTTGAAAATTTGATGACCCCCCAACCCGAGAGCTCCCATTTCCATACTTAGTTTTATTTTCAGTCTTTTTCTTCTTCTTGGTATGTAGTTCAATAATTCCTTTAGTCCTATGTTTTACTTACAAGTGCAATGATTCATTGTAGTCCCATACCCACAATGAATCGATGTAAGTAATCCAAGGACTAAGGAATGATTTCCCTCCTTATAGTGAGTCATTCTTTACACTATGTATTCATTACATTTCATAAGCCATTCTCTATTGGTCATGCCATTTATTTCGTTACTTTCATGTTAGGGAAGTTATGGGGTATTTAGTTAACGTTATATTTCCACTTCCCTTTATTGGCATCATATAAGAAGTCACTATAAGCCAATCTTATTTGGCTTTGCCCATTATTTGCTGAAACTTCATAAATATGATATTGACAATTGACATTCTTAAGCTCTTCTTCATTGCTCACTTTGAACATACGTTCCATCATCATCATTCATTCTCACTTTCATAGAGACATCATAGGGAATAAGATAATGCGAGCTAACATGAAATCCAGTGTCTTCCCCACACTGAAAAGAGGTGATTCACCGGTTAAAATGAATCTAGACCATGTGAGCTACTCATGGAATCCAGTGTCTGTCCCACACCGAAAAGTGGTGATCCCCGGCTAAGGCGAATCCATCTCAAGTGTTCACTCCACAACGAAAAAGAGTGGCTCACGGCTATAGTGAACCAAAAACATATTGTGAGCATTAACCGAAATAGATCATGTGAGCTAAACATGAAATCCAGTGTCTGCTCCACACCGAAAAGGGGTGGAATCACCGGCGAAGGTGAAACCATACATGCCTAGCTCGCTTAGGTGGAAACCACTGGCTAGTTCCTATGTTGGCTAGACATAGTTCGAAAACTAGAGACTTAATGATACTACTTATCCACCTCGGTGGTAGCCTCGTCTTCATGAGACTTACACGTGCAAGCACATGCTCATAACTAGTCTATCGGTGATGTGCTCACTTTCATTACCATCTTTATCTTTTAGAGTTGACTCAAGCATTATGGAAGCTTACTTCTCGATTGAGATTTATTTACTCTTTTGATGACTTGTCATCCTTACTTTACATTGATGAAATGTGAATTGTCCTTACATATCATCCTTACTTTACATTGATGAAATGTGAATTGTCCTTACATATCATCCTTACTTTACATTGATGAAATGTGAATTGTCCTTACATATCATCCTTACTTTACATTGATGAAATGTGAATTGTCCTTACATATCATCCTTAGGTGTTAATGAGACTAGTCTCACACATTCTAACACCCTCATTCGTGAGTATTTTTTTAACATAGTAGCTTAGGTGTAAGTAAGACTTGTCTCACTTTCTTTAACACTCCATTCTGGTCACTTACTTAAATTAGACCCTTTGATTATGTTATAACTCACGTTACTTCTTTACTTTAGTGTAGTAGCTTCATTTCATCGTTTATGGACGATGAGCACTTCTTTCAATGAGTTATATATGTTCATGGTTCATTCTTGTAGAGCATGTTGGGAGTTGTCCCAATGAATGTCATGCCCTTGGTTATGGATTCATTGGTTACTTTAGAATTGCTTATAATATCATTTGATACTCTAACTACACAAGATTGGCATATGATTAGTATTGGCTCAACATTTGGGATGTTAAACTAGCAAACCATTTTTATTGGCATAAGCCAATTTTACGTATGTTCATATTTAAATTGAATATGTATGAAACTTTAGCCAATCTTTCAATCATTTACATAAGCTCCTAGGCATTAGCATGCATTTGTTTTGACAAAGTAGTGTTAGCCAATTTTATTGGCCTCAGATAGTCAATTCATATAAGATGTGATTTCATAGTTGTCTCCTAAGCCAATCTTAGTTCATGACTTTAGGGTAACGTTTTAAAGACATATTGGACATCATCATATTAGCATTTGATGACTTTAACATCTTCATAACGTCACAATCATAGCAATACAACATTCGGACAAACACATCAACACTTAAACAATTACGGGTGTAACTAACACATCATCGAATCATGATTCACGTTTTAAGCACTTAAATTTATACGATCACAACTTCATAGGTTAATCGACATTCATAATTCAAGAACGTTACACGTAAGATCAGCCATCACCACATACCAACAACATGATCTCTAACCTATTCAACATGGAATCGAAAAGGATACTAGGGACAAAGAGTTCAATGAGAACACGGGAACAACCCTAGTTTTCAAGATCTTTGAATCGTCGAAAAGAAAGTTCTCTTGGAGAAATAAGTCCAGGAGAGAAACCCATACCTTGAGTAGAACTTAATCTACGAAGACCACCTCGAACGAAACCTTGAAGATACCTTGAAATTGCCTAAAAACGTCTATGCACTTTTTGTTTTAGCGTTCTTTGTTTACTGCCTCTTTCTTGCGTTTTTGTTCTAAGTGTTTTGATCGTGAATGCTTAGGTTTAGGAACTGACTTTCACTTATTCAACTAAGGCTATTTTAGTAAATTAACCAACCGATTAGTAAATTACCAAAACACCCTTCCTAAGTTGACTAAACATAGGAAGATGTTGACTTTGACCGAAATCTGGAAATGGCATTGACCCTTGTTTCGGTCAACATTTTGACTTTTAATTAATTAATTAAATCCTTAATTTAATTAATTTAGGGACCTAGGGAAATTACTAAAATACCCCTAAGTCTTTGGGACCATAGCTAACCCTTTTGGACCATCCTAGGTTAGGTACTAGGTTGTCCCCTTAACTAGTACTAGGTTCCACCCGATTTGTCCTAGGTTGTCGGGTGCATTAGGGGGTCCAATTCGGTTTGTCCTAGGTTAGTTGGCTAGTTAGGATAGTTGGTTAGGACTTACAGTTAGTTAGGTTGGCTGTTCCCACATGGAGGGACCCACCCGTGCGTGTCTTGCCTAACCGCCCTAACCGAATTTGGTTAGGGTTGTTCCGTGGTCCCCCCTTGGCCGGCTCCTTCACGTGTGATGCCCATGTGCTTGCACATGTTTTTTTTGAACTTTCCTAACTAATTTATCTTGATGACTCATTTGGGAATGTTTACTTATTGTCCCAAGGACCCTCACCATGTCCTTGGGCACTGCTTAATCTACATGATCATTTTAATTGATCATGTGCCATGGTATCTAGGCTTGACGCTTGGATGCCTCATACCTTTTGTGAGTTGGACGAAATATATTTTATTAGCTTAGGGTATTCATTGCAGGTACATTTCTTAAACGTCAATCTTGGATTGGGGTATGGCAACCTAAAAAGTATATTTCATATTCGTATATAGAAAATTGGCTAAATCTCTTAGCCAATTTTTCTATACTATGCCCAATATTGAGATGGGGTGCCTATGTACCCCTAATAGGCTTTCTTAAGGACATAGTGGGATCTTCATTAGACATGTGATTTTCCGGAACGTTAAAACCCGTTTTATTAATGAGCTATCCTAATGAAGCTTGATCGGCAGCCCTTGTAGACCCGTTCTTGTTAGTGGTATTATGAGTTGGTAGGAATTAGAGATGGTACCTTCTCAAATACTATTATGTGAATAAACTTACTCTATGAGAAACAAGGCAAAACACCGAGTGGATATGTTTGTGGTAGTAGCTCTACTTGAGGATGACACTAGAGTACAAAGAAGCCTTTGATATCCCTAAACCATGTTCCTACATGGGATGTGTCCTTAGTTCTACATTTGGTAGGTAGAACACCTTCCACGGTGTGGGGTCTTATGAAACCGTATTCCATACCTAGCTAGTGTGGTCTATGTCGGTTAATGCCTATTCTTATCATGTGGGATGTGCACTCTAGTTATTGGATAGGTTCTAGAACGTGTAGGTAGTGGAATGAGACGCTATCTACACATGACACGAGTAGGCTTTGAAGATTCTAAAGTAAGTTCCCTAGGTCTTCCAAGACCATCATGTAAAGTCCCTTAAATACATGAATGTCTCATTTAGGGTCTTTAGTAATGAATGTTGACTTGTTGTGGTTATGTTGGAAAAAAAATATCCTTGTCGTTGATAGTCTTGAGGAACACTTAGGTGTGTATTGAAGAGGTTGTATGGGCAATCTCTTCATGTCTCACTTATGTGGGTCTTAAGATAACATTAGATAGAGGGTCTAAATGGCTCAATGGGTTAGTTAATGATTATGGTCTTATCTTGAAAATTGTGGGAGTATTATCTTATGTGGTTGATGATGGAATTTTATGATGTACTTTATACTTGGATTATAAGATTTTATCAAAATAGCATGAAAAACATATTTCAACTAAAATGTATCCTTTTGCATGGTTTTCTTGCATGTTCATCATACTTAGTGCATTAATTGTACTAATTCCATATTCTTCTCTATGTCAACAAGTGTAGGTGGTTGCGAGTGAGGAATTCTAGAGTTAAAGCTTGCGAAGTAGATTTCTCTCAAAATTGGTATGTCCTCATATGTTCGAGGACATGGACTATGTTTGTAGTTTTCTTTCATTAAATACTTTGTATTAGACATAAGTTTCTTTTCAATGTAAAGGGTTGTGACCCTATGATAATGAGATGTGTCTATTGTGGCTTTATGATGAGACTTAGTTTTCTAATGTTTTATAGAAGAGTTTTCTTATTGACTTTATCATGAACAATTTTAATTCCGCACTACTTTTCTTACATATGTGATGAATCAATGCTAAGAGGCATGTATAAGACCTCCGAGAGGTTCGAGTATGTCATGTTACTTCTAGGGGGTACTTTACGGTCGTAACAAACTTGGTACCAGATCATAAGGTTATGAAGTAGTCTTTAGGGTTCAAAAGTCTCATGAGGCCACGTCTAGTAGAGTCTTGATCATCGGTGTGAGTCGCGACAGATCTATGAGAGAGAGGCTATAAGACAATAGAAGTTTCACTTTCTTAATTACGCTTGTGTCGTGCCATTGAGTTGAGTTCTATAAGTGTCTTTTCTTAATCTCTTCTCTTGTGTTTATATGATATGAATACAAGAAGGACACCCGAAAGAAGAGCGGAGGAAGAAGTAGTGAATGAGGGAGTTCCTCCCCGAGATGAGCAAGTTCCTCAAGGTGAACGAGTCCCTATAGCTAATCAAGGGATGGGGTTCCGGTGGTTCCCTCATACATGACTAATGAAGAGGTTAGAGGGGCTCTTCTTACCCTAGCCGAGCCATGATGACTCAAGCAAATAGAGATGTGGGGCCTAGGTGAATGCTCTTGAGAGTATCATGACCTCTTGGTTGAGGGACTTTGTGAGGATGAATCCTCCTACCTTTCTTGGATCTAAGGTGGGAGAGCATCCCCAAGCATTTTTGGATGAGGTTTATAAGATAGTTCATGCTATGGGTGTATCTTCTAGGGAGAAAGCGGATTTGGCGTCATACAAATTGAAAGAGGTTGCTCAAGTGTGGTACACACAATGGAAGGACAACAGGCCGGTTGAATCGGGTCCTATAGAGTGGGAAGAGTTTAAGAAAGCATTCTTAGGGAAGTACTTTCCCCGTGAGAAGAAAGAGGTCAAGATTCAGGAGCTTATAAATCTTAGGCAAGGTAATATGAATGTGGAGGAGTATTCTTTAAAGTTTACCTTGTTGTACAAATATGCTCCATCATTGGTGTGTAACCCTAGAGATGAGATGAGTAGGTTCTTGACCGATATTTTCGATCTTGTGAAGGAAGAGTGTCGTATGTCAATTCTCCATAATGACATGACTCTATCTAGGCTTATTGTGTATGATCAATCAATTGAGAAGTCTAAGCTTGAAAGAAGGGGTAGATATGTGAAAAAGGGAGGAACCTATGAGCAAAGTCAACCTGGGTTTAAGAAGAGGGCTCCAAATCAAGATGTTCCTCGTGCCCCTTGGGATAATTATGAGACGGGTGGTGGTTCCCAAGTGGATAAACATAATTTCTCAAATTGTGGGAAGAAGAACTTTGGGAAGTGTCTAGCCGATACTAGTGGGTGCTATTGGTGTGGGAAGAATGATCACAAGGTGAGAGATTGTTCTACTATTGCTACTAGAGAAAGGGATGTCAAGCAAGCTCCCTATAATGGTCCGATTGTGGGTGAACAAAAGAAGAATCGTTTCTATGCTCTTCAAGCTAACAAGGAAGCAAATCCGAATGAGGGTGCCGGTAAGTTATAATTTTCCCTTTTTTGTTGTGATGGTTCCTTTTAAGTGGGGGAGCATGGTAATGTGGTAGGGATGATGGGATTTTGTCTCTTTTCTCTTCTATTCTATTAAAGCTTGAGAGTTAGAATTTCCTAGTAGCATGTTGCATGTTTTGGGAGTCTTTTTGAAAATGAGTTACCTTGATCTCCTTAAAATATTGCATGTTTTCATGAGTTTATATAGGTAAAATGAGTTTAATGATTTGGTCTATCATGTTGATGTGCATCTTTAGTGAATTGCCTAAATGTTTCATGAGTAGACGTATGAGCATGCTTAAAAGTGAATTCTTGAAAATGATGTCTACATGTGTTTTTATGAGAAATTGACATGAGGTGCTTAAAAATGTTGTAGTGGCAGGATATGATGTGGAGAAGGAAGTTCCTCCATAAGTAAATGAGAAATGTGGAGTCTTAATGTATAGTGAGTTTGTAGATGTTGTTCCCACCTTCTTGTTGTATTTTGAAGCTATTTGTGTGAAGTTGATTTTTCTTCTAGCATGATATATTGAATGAAATTGTTGAATGTATGATGGTGGGCTTCTAGTCTTGAGTCTTTACCTCTTGAAAGTGTTTTAGTTTCATTCGATGACGAATATTTTCCAAGTGGGGGAGTATTGTTACACCCTCAAAATGAATTAGGATAAATTAGAGCTTCACGTGTGTTTCTTGAGTTAATAACTTGTTAAATTTGTTGACACTCAATTTTGGACCTCTACAACACAATAATTATCGAGCTTTTTATATTGCAAACGATGTGAAATAATCAATTTTATAAAAATTTAAGAAAATATAAAATTTGCGTTATTTTAAATAGTTTTGTCGCTTTTTATAATTTTAAGATGATATATATATTTTTTATAATTATGTATATAATTAGTATATTTTATGATTATTCCAAAATCATATAAAAAAGATTTTGATTTAATTAAATATTTGTCACTTAGTTTAGTCATATAATAGTTTATATTTTTACATTAATTAGTTGATAATAGAGTTTATTACTTTATTTCGTTAAGATTCAGAAGTTTGCTAGTTAATTATATTAATTCGTCTTATTTAAACTTTTAACCAACTCGTCAATTAAGGTTAAATTTGATTTAAATCTCAACTCTACTTGGCCTTAAGGGAAATTCGTTAAGCCATTTTTGTAATTGTAGTTTCAGCTGCATATTGCCAATTCAATATGACCAAAGTCATGGGCCTCTTCTTTCATCCAGCCCAATAATCAATTCCAAAATTTCCAGTTTTCCCAGCCTTACATACAATAACAATGCACATCATTTCCTATGCCAACCCATTTCTTTTCCCCTAACCCGGCCCATTCCAAAGCAAAGAAAACCAGACCCACCTCTTCCAACTCCAACAAACAACAACGACAGAAATCTCACGGCACCTCTCCAATGTTCGCCTATGCACAGCGTGAACACGAAGATAGATGGAAAGCAAAGGAAAGTAGGATCGTTGTATTCTTCCTCCCACGTTCCTCTCAAGTCATACGGTCCCAGCAGCAATGGCAGCACGCGTCTCTGTTCTTTTGGCTTGAGATCGAGCCATGTAGCACCCCAAGGACAATCAATCGATCCGAGATGTCCACCTGCCCTCCTTTTCACTCGATTTTTGGCAGAAATCTGAAGATTTGTGTACGAATTTAAGATTATTGATGTACCATGGTTTCACGGTACTTTTAATGCTTTTTTCTTAAGTTTAGTGTGTGTCTAAGGCCTTTTTGTAGTAATTTTAATGTATTTTTATCTGTGTTTGCAGGAAAACTATCCAGAACGAACGCTGAAGACTGTGTTAAAATCAGTGCAGAAGTGATGACCTACGAAACCATCGACGGTCCGTAGGTGATGATCGTCGACTGGAGGTTCAAGCTGCTGAAATCAAATCGGGGAATTCTGACCAAGTGTGGAGCTACGAAAGGATCGATGGTCCGTCGACTGATTGACGGACCGTCTTGGAAGGTCGTTGATGGTAACAGAGAGTAGTCCAAGTACCCGACTTGAAGAAACCAATAAGTATGGAGGAACGGAGGCCATCGACGGACCGTGTTGTTGGTCCGTCGATGGTAACACAAAGGATGCAAAAGTGGAACCTGATTTTTTTTTAAAAGTGTGGACCGACGGAAGCTGTCGACGGTCCGTCGTTCCATCGACGGACCGTCAGTTGGTTCGTTTACTGAAGACGCGTTTTGGACAGATTTTTCCTTATTTAGAACTCCTTTTATTTTAGGACTTTATTATTATAAATGGGACTAAAAACCTCATTTTGGGGTTAGACTTTTTATTTATTTTTCATACTCTTTTTATTGGAAGTTGAACTTTAGATTTTGGGAATTACTTCAATTTTCCGAAAATGATTCTTACTATATTTTCATTAATTCAAGTGATATTTCTGGATTTTTTTCAAACTTGTCAAAGTAAGTATAAGAATTCTTATTCAATAACCATGAATTGTGTAATGCTAAGCATGGGTAACTAAATCCACAACTAGGGTTGTGGGAACCTTGGGTAATTAACAAGATAAAACTAGCTAAATAACAATTCTAGAATAGGATTTTGCATGTATTGATAATTCATTTGTTTAGAATTCTTTTTAACGAGTGCACGCGTTAAAACTTGCCATATTTCTATTTGCCGTACCAAGGAGGTAGTTAATAGAAAAAGAATTATCAACATAGATTTAGTATACACTATCTAATAGGCTAGTCTCAATTGGTGCGAAGTAGTAACTTAGCCATACATTGAATATGATGCTTAATATGAGGTAAGGGTAAGGGTTAGTAATTCAACACACGTAGCCGGACCAAGGTATGTGATGAAATTCTCTAGTTGCCGGACGAAGGTATTAAAGATACATAACTTACCACTTTGCATGCAAGACACTAGGAAAGAATTGTTATAGCTAGGGTTATCGCGTTATGAACCTATGGGGAACACTTACACACTAGTTTCCCTCATCACTTGATAAACACTAAAGTTTTAATCATGCTACTTGTTTACTTAGGAATAATAGAATTGTTTCACAAAACCCCCCTTTTTATTTAACTGTTTTCGGAAAGGACTTGACTAAATAGAAGTAATCGTAGATTAAAGTTAAGCCTAAATCATTTTCCTTGTGAGATCGACCCCAACCTAACAATTGGGTTCTCTACCTTATACGACCGCTTATACTTCTTTAGGGAAGTATAATTTGAGCGTATCAATTATCCTTAAAGAAATTCAAATTTTGAAATTGGTGGCCTTAGATCGAACTGGCCAACCCTTTTCTCCCTATTTTCGAACCCTAATTCTATTCTATATGCTTCCTCTTATCCACTGTTAAGAAGGGGAAAAATGTGGGGAAAAATTGTTTGAAATTTTTTTAGTCGGTCTTTACTTAGCAAGAAAATATAAAGAAAGCTTGACCAAGAACATTTTAATATATTTCGAAAGAAGGGGTTAATAGTTTGGTGTTTGGATTAAGTTTCTGTCAAGATTTACGTTCTTTAGTTCGTGTGCAAATCGTGCTTTGTCAGAAGGAGTTAGCTGGCTCCTCTTGCTCGTCTAGTCTCAGTTCAGCTGTCGCAGAAAAGGTTACGCCTTCTCCGACATTCCCTTCATATTTCTTATGTCATTTCCGACATTGTGAAGTCGTTACTGTGTGGTTATATAATGCTAATGTTGATTCAAAGTTTTATCGTATTGTTTAAAGTATTGTCATCTCTCTGTATCTTTGATCAAATTCATTTCTGATGGCCTTCTCTCGTTTTCTTGTTTGGATGTTGTCGAGCCCTTTTTTTTGTTCAATTATCCTTTCGTCTAGCATCAAGGCCTTTGTTAAGTTCTGTTACTGTATCTACTTTTTTGCCAAAATGAGGGTGTGATCTCAGAGTTGTGGTATGAAATAGTATGTCGTTTTGAATATTGTTTGTTGGGTGTGTCAGACGGTACTCCACTTCCGGATCTCATGTTTGTCTTATTGTTCAGCATGTCGACGTTGGGATCGAGTTTTTGTCCTCTTTGTCTGAATTTTAGTTGGAATGCTCGTTATTTGCGGTATAGATTATAATAGTCCAATTGTTTTTTTTTCTGTTCATTCTTGCTCTAGTTCTTGTTTTCTTTCAAAGTTTGATGCCTATTTCCCTTCTCTGATTATTGTTAAGCATGCTGGACTATATGCAGCTTATTTCTAGTCGCACCATAATAGATTCCATATTTTGTTTAACATTGATTTGTTTGCTTTTATTTTTCTTGA
Organism: Solanum lycopersicoides; assembly: GCA_022817965.1. Classification (NCBI taxonomy): domain Eukaryota; kingdom Viridiplantae; phylum Streptophyta; class Magnoliopsida; order Solanales; family Solanaceae; genus Solanum; species Solanum lycopersicoides. The sequence continues at coordinate 17,217,837 of CM040627.1, forward strand.
GTCATCTCGTTATAAAAAAAATGCTAATTTCCTTTTTCCTTATTTTTTATAATTTTAGGAATTGGTTGTTTGAGTCTGTATATCGATTCCTAACGACAACCAAATGTTAGAAATCCCTTTGTTTCGCAATAGCTTTTTTTTGCACTCTTAAAAGACCATGAGTAAGTTAGTTATTGTTCATTAGTAGCTATATTGTTGCTTTCATGTTATATGTTTTTTAACTAGCTTGAGGTATGCTTAGTTATACACATGTATCAAGCTTTCGTCCTTTACTTAGAATATGTTTGCACATTTCGCTGTCAAGACTTGGCATACAAAAGGAAATAGTCAATTTATAGTTTTGATTGTATAGAATCTAGAGTACTGTTGTTTTCTTTAGTTTATGCCATGGTGTATTGTGAATTCTAGGATTATCCATGTTTCTTTGAGATATGTATCAATTAAATACTATTTCTCTGTTTTGGGTCGAGGTTTAAATGGTATGGACTCTATTTCGGGCTTATTGGCATGTTCCCTTCTTAGGCTAAAAAGTCTGTGGTAATTGGTAACCCATGTGCAAGATGTGTGGTTACTTGCTTTGACAAATTGAATTTGATCTAAATCAGTTACTAATGTTTTGCTTTTCGTTTTATTTTGCATGTGAAATCTATCGGAGTTTACCCTCAACTCCCGTTTTACCCTTGCATTTCGAGAGAGCAAAAAAGGTTCAAGTCTCTTCCTTCCGAATTGGCCAACCATTGGAATCAAGGAAACGGACCCCGACAAATTAACGAACACTAATTGAGGACAATATACTAGATTGTATACACTAGTATACACCTAGTGTATACGAAAGAGGGAAAATGTGCCTAAAAGCCCATCATTTGGTTTAAAGTTGTATTTTGTTACTTTTGGGCCTAAACCACTTGAATTTTAATTAATATTATTTGATAGTCATTAGGACAAGTACAAGACAAAAAGAAGCTCAATTTTATTAGTTTAGGACAAGTGTAAAGTGAGCTAGAGGCCCAAAAAGGAAAATAGGCCCAAGTGGTGACCCAGGCGGACAGAAATCAGACTTGGATCCACATCTTTTCTCTTTTATTATTTGAGTGATTTTGCATGCTAGTGTGTTTATTTAATTTCAAGTATTTTCCCTAATTCAATTCCCCAAAAGACAGTCATTTTGAGATTTTCTAAATATAAAAAATAATTTTTATTTATTTTATTACCAGAATATACTTTTTACTTAAATAATTCCTTATATCATTTTCCTCTCACTAAAAAATATAAATCTTTAGTCGTAAAGTTTATTCATCTCCTAAACTTGTTTAAGCATGCCTCTTTTAAATTAATTAGTCAAACAAATTTGGATAACCGCATTAGTGGATATTTTAGGTGCCTTTAAAACCTTCCTAAAACATTAATAAGAACCCCAAACCCCCTCAAAAATTTTCAATTGATTCCCTCTTTTAATCTATTGAAAATCGATTTTTTTTTTAATTTTTCTATTAAAATTAAGTGGCAACTCTAAACCAGTTTAATAAGTAATATTTTTATAATAAAACAGATTGGCGACTCTGCATGGGAGTTGAATGGTTGTGACCTTCAAATTAATTTGTTTGGTTATTTGTGTTTAAATTGTTTATCTGTCTTATTATCGTATTATAAAATTGTGGCATTTCATGGCATGAACTCCGCCAAACGGCAAATAGATTGCATTAGGACAAAGACGGTTACGTGGATTACCATGGTTGTCCTTCAGAAAACACACAAGTCTAATTTTTGGCAGTAATAAATGAATAGTTGGCTTGTGGTCATCCAATGTTGTTTATTAATCTTCACCCTATTTTTTGTCTGACTCGAGTTACCGTCATTTCTAAATCAATTCTAGTTAACCTAGAGTAGGGCGAAATCAAATCTAAATCTAAGCATTAGCCTAAGACGGCTTAATACCCAAGGTGTATTAAGTCCATTAGTAAAACCGCCAAAATCATATCCAAGGTCCCCGACCTAACGACATATCATGTTATTTGACATTTGAAAGATGTATGTGTGGAAACCTGATTTGTGATGGGGAATCTTAACCGGGTTTTATTTTGTAGGTATGGATAATTTTCCCAAATTTGACATGTAGTAGAAGCCTCGGTTTTGCTCAAGTTATGGTATAACGACCTCAACGGGGATCACAGATGAATCCTCAACAAATATTTAGGGGACCTAACTAAACTCGTCAATATGGTTGGGTGGCCTGAGTTGATTGAAGTTCTCACAGGTTATTGGGATAACGAAAGTATGATATTCTGATTCAGAACCGTGGAAATCACCCCGACAGTTGAGGAAATTCGGGACAAAATTGACACAGTTGGTACAGGGCTTGAAAGAAGAGTGAGGAAACAGGAAAACATCTTAATCCCTAACAAGCCTTCTGTCGAAGATATTACAAATTGGCTTGGATTAGGAAAGGATTACGCCTACTGGGCCTAAGGTTCTAATATCTCTTTTATGGACCTATATGTTAGGTTCGGGAATGCAAACTTTTATGCGAACTATAATCGAGAGTTCAGAGTTACTTACAGAGAATGGGACGCAATCAGACCTTTGGCATTCAACATCGTGCTATTGGGTACTATAGTTTTTCCACACGGCTCAAGCCTCAGTATCAACGCTCGAGTGATAATGTTTACACACACTTTGTTCCACGGGCACCTAAATCAAGGGAAAGTGAAGTATTATCCCATTGCTCCCTTTATTCTATCAGACATGTATCGAGCTTTGGGAAAATGCAAAGAAGGGCATCGCTACTTTCAAGGTTGCACCCTGCTTCTCGAATGGTGGATCTTAAGTCATTTGGCAAAAGGACACGGGACTCGACAACTACATACCCTCGATGATAAATTACTCTTAGGGATTTGAATGATATGTTGTTTTGGGAAAATCTGGGGAACAGGAGGATTAGAGGAAGATGGGCTCAAAAAAATTTTGAGCTAAGGGAAGAAGATATCCAATGGATGTTCAATTGCTTCATATCAAAAGATGTCGTTGTGAGGGGCCAAAGACAACTCGTGCTTCCAGGTATTCAGGGAATCCATCCTTATGCACCCTTCCGAGTCCTAAGATAGTTTGGGAGAAAATAAACCACGCCTACAAATGCGTACTATCGTATCTATGTTTTTGATAGTGGGGATGATAGAGTGGACGATGCTTCCGAGATGCTGAGGGAATGGAAAAGGGCACTGCGAATGAACAAAGACACAATTGCTTCAGATCGATTTGACGCCGGGTATGATGAAACTTATAAGGATTGGTTAAAAGTAATATACGAATACCTTTTTCTGGTCCCAAATAGTTACCACAACGTGGAGAAAAAGGAGTCCAAAACTGTGGTTGATCTAAGAGAGGTAAAACGGAAAGATCAAGAAATGCACAATAAATTTCTCCAAAATCAATGCTCTATCGAAAGTGCAACTCAGGAATGCGAAATATTGAGGAACGATCTTGGGGAGCTCAATTCATGGGTCAACGATAAGCTCAATGGGATGCAGGTCGAAGATTGGGAAGAAAAAGGATGCCATAGCGAGAGATACCTACTGATGTTGCGGTACACAATTGAGCTGCACAAGACACAGAGAAACAACGCAGCAGTAGGGCCGTTAGGGATGGCGTAGTGGATTTCGCCCCTATGTGGGTTCTCTACATGCATTTTCTGTCATTATTAGCCCCTGCATGGGCTTGCCTTTATTGTATTTCAGTACTCTTTTCAAATGACCCCTGCGTGGGCCTTTCCTTTTGTATTTTTTGTTTGTTCCCTATTTTCCCTGCTTGTTTTCCCCTTTTGTACATTATCTCTTATATGCGAAATTTGCTTGGGGGGTAACAAAATATTTCAATTCCACACGTACATCTTTCAAATGTGCTAGGCCTACCCTTGACACAAAAGGGTCCCCTACTTGTTTAGGATGCGTGTTAGCCGCTTGTGAGCATTAATTACTTATGTGATATTGTTGTTCTAAATGAGGATATTTTGTCCCACTCCCTTTCAAAATTTTTGGAAAATCTCTACAACATCAAATACAAGTCACTACCCCAAATTGTCCGACCAAAGTCCACGATTCTTGGAGTTTCTCAGCCAAAAGTAAAATCCTATCATCAAATCCTAAAACATTACTCTATCATCTCAGGAAAAGTAAAATCACAACTATCGAAAAGGGAAAGAATACCAAGATGGAATCGACCGGAGAGGATTTATAGGGGAAATTGCAATTGCTTGAACATGAGATCCAAGAAACTATAGAAAAGGAGGTTAGAAGTAGAGATCGCCACTGCAGTCGTTGAAGCCGCAAACGCGACACTAGACGACGAGTTGGCAGCTAGGATGTTGAGAAGCGCTATCGTAGATGAAGAGATGACTGCCATACATAGGCTGCGCAGAAAATACCTTTTTTTAGATAGCACAGTCCCTGCCCCTGAAGACACTGAATTGGAAAGTGTTGGAGAAGATTTTGAGGAAGAGATTGTCTATAAACCTCCTTTCCAAGGACGTCTGGCCGAGGGGGACAAGAAAATCACCCTCGAGGCATATCTTCAAGAGTACCGTGTAGGAGTGGAAGTCATTCTGTGTGCTCTCATTTACGAGCGTCTTCGGGCTGAACATATTATAAAACCCAGCAGGAGAACCACCTCCCAAGTTGGGTTAAGGGACGTCCATAAGTCCTGTGCGTATCATCCAAAACTGAAAGGGCACACAATATAATAGTGTGTAGAGTTTAAGACCACAATCCATAACCTGCTCAAGATTGACAGAATTGCGTATATGTGGGGTGACAACGTTATCCTTGCATGTGATGAACTAGAGTTCAACATTCCAGAGAAGATAGTGTTTTACCGCTGCTCTTTCACACCTTTCAAGAAAACAATGTTGGAGGTCTACATACTGCTTGTTTGAAAGGGGGTCTTCGCCCCTATCTATAAGGACGTGGAAGCATTATATCCCTTGGAAGCGAAGTTCGGAAACGTTGTCCCTACCATTACACCACTGATCATAGAATTGGAGGATGCCTCGGATTTTGCCATGACATGGAATCCCTCGTCAACATGGGAAATATTCAAGTTAAATTTGTTCCCCGTGACTAATGCAACAACAAGGAGAAGAATGGCTCGGATGGAGTCACCTTCTATCGTTTAGGAGATTTTTGTCTGTCTTTTCACTTCCTTGTAATTTTCAGAAATGAATGAATGAAAAAAAGAGAATTTCCTTTTGTACTCGAACTATGTAGGGTCTGCATTCTTCTTGCAAGATACGTATGCAGCCTTTCAAGGCCCGACCCCTATCATTTAAAATTTTATTTTCCCATGTCTTTCTACAATTGAAATGTTGAGTTCAAATCAATAGAGGCAGAGAATTGCAACAAGAAGAACTTAGCTCAACGCGATTTAACCTTTTTGAGATAGTCTCAAATTAAAATGAGCAAATTTCCGCTTATTTAAAAAATCATCCCCCCTTACTCGTGGGTTAACATGTCCTCAAACAAAGTAACTTTTATGTGTTTATGTACTCTATATGCGATATTCTGCATTATATATTTTAAACTTAAACTAACACATTTGTCTTTGAGTTGTTATGTTCCACAAGAACTCAAAACTGGTGTGTGTCGATAAACTGGTTGATCATCCATATTTCACAAGATTTAAAGGCCCTACAGATTCCTTTCCCAGCCAAGCTTCACAGAAGGAAAAAGCAAAATGGTGATAACAACGAATAAATAAGCCTTACTGACGTTGTGGTGGTTCAACCCACCATCGCTGATCAGAATGAACTAATCATGCAGTTGATGCAATAGATTGCCGAGATAAGGGTTGAGATGCAGAGAAGGCAAGATCTGCCTCCTCAGATTTTTACTGTCAATGCTCCAATAGATGGATGACCTCCGCCTCACTTTCCTTTTTCAAACGTGGAACAAGCTCAGAACCCACCTTCCACTCATGCTCATAATCCCTCAATCATCGACCTAAGACCCCACCCCCTCCTCAAAATATCAATCCTCAAGTGCCATCTCCCCTTTAAAATGCAAACAACCAAACTAGTCTACCCCCTCAAAACCAAAACGTATACAACCCCCAAATTGCCCTCATTCACCAAAATCAACACACTAACCCCCAAACTTTCCCGCAAAACTACCGAACTCCCCAAAATTCCCAAAGTCCCTCCGTCGCTCCACCTCTACCTCGAAAAAACACTTTCCAAATCCCCGTCCCCCATGAGCATGACACTAATGGTTCTGAGCTTGATCACAATGAAGAGCAAGAAAGAGAGTGGAGGTTAAAGGAAGAGGCCGCAAAACTAGATATAAAGGAAGAGATTTGAAATGCAATGAAAGAGATGTAGGGTATTCCTAAGGTCGTTGGCTTGAGCTATGAGGATTTATGCATTCACCCGAATTTGGACCTCCCAGAAGGGTTCAAGATGCCAAAATTCGACGTTTTTGGAGGAATAGGGAACCCCTTAGCTCACCTAAGGGCCTACTGTGACCAGCTCATGGGAGTTGGGAGAGATGAAGCTTTGCTGATGTGACTTTTTACCCAAAGTCTAAGTGGAGAGGCTCTAGAGTGGTTTACATCTCATAAAACAAGACAGTGGCCTAACTGGAATGCCCTAGCTAAGGATTTCATCGAACGATTTGTTTAAAATTTGGAGATTGTTCCCAATCGTTATTCCTTGGAAAAAATGAAGCAGAAATCAAATGAAAGCTATAGACAGTTTGCATGTAGATGGAGAAAGGGTGCATATAGAGTTTGGCCTCCTATGTTTGAGAAGGAAATCGTTGAGGTATTTTTGCGGGTTCAGGAACCCGAATATTATGATCGAATCATGTTGCTCTTTGGGGCAAAGTTTGTTGATATAGTCAAAGTGGGTGAGACTATCGAAGATGCATTGAGAACCGGCAAGATTGCACGTGTTGATACCTCGCCTAGATCGTCGGTCTTGTTGAAGAAGAAAAGAGAAGATGTGTCCGCTATCTCTTATGAGGGAAAGAAGACCCCAAGAAGATCTCTAAGACCCCCAAAATTAGTTAGGGTGTCTAGATCCTAACATTCTTGTCTTAAGGTTATAAGGTCCTAAAATGGCTTATAATATGGTATTGAGGCAGTTTGTAAAGTTTGAGGTGATTTGGAAGTCAAACGTCAAGGGACGACCAAGACGTTCGATGACTAGTCACCTATGTGCCTCATATGTCTATACTTGCGTATAATTGTATGTCATGAGCTTATGAAGTATTAAAATGATTTAAAATGATGTTTATAGGTAGTATATGGATTTTCATGAATTTTGGAGGTCAAACGTCCAAGAACGTCTAAGACGTTCGAAAGTTAGCCCTTGAGACATTCATGTGTGTCTTGATGGGGCCTAGCATGTTTGGAGGTGTTGCATGTAATTGTTTTGGGTGAAACTTATGTGGAAGGTCCTTGACATTTTAATGTTCATATTTAAATTGGAAACTTCCGGTACGACTTCCAAAGGGCCTCGCAAAAGGGCCCAAAAGAAAGGACCCAAGGGCTATCGAGACACTGCCTTGGCAGTGTCAATTGGCGAGCTCCAATTGACACCTCGTCAGTCCATTGATGCCATATCGATTGGGGCGTGGGTTTACACTTAGCCTGAGGAGCTGAAGCCACCAAGAGGAAGCTGCAGTCACCAACGACAGAGCAGTAGGACGCCCCGTCGTCCAGTCGATGCTGTCCGTCGATGGTGGCCTACAACTGCTGCCATGCGACTGCCTCATTAAATGGGTGAATGGGAAATTCACCCCACGTCCTAACCTGACCCTAATTGATTTATTTAGCTATTTTTGGTGTATATAAGTGATCAAAAACGTGATCAACCCATTCCCAATCCAATTCACACCAAATATACTTTCCCTCCAAAACCAATTCTCCCTAGAAACCCCCATTGAAGGTGAAGCTCAAGAACATCTTGGAGCTTGGATTTACATGAATTATTCATCAAGTTTTAGAGGTTTTCAACTAGACAAAGGTATGGTGATCCTTCATCTCTAGTTATCCTTCCATCTAGAGAGTTAATCTCAAAGTTTCAAAAGAGATTTCATGATCAAACTTCTTCTTCTTCAATCTAGCCATGGGTTCTTTCTAAAAATGTTTTTAATGACTTAATCATGATGAATAGATGATAATGTATTGATTTTAACGTGATTTTCAATCCAATTGCATGATGAACCCATGTCCCTTCCCAAACTCGATTTAGCCCTTGCATGGGCATGGTGATCGTGACTTTTTATTGGTAGATTTGTGATTCTCTTACGTTGAATTGGTTATATCTACTGTTATTTATGTGTAATGATGATGAATTGATGATGAAGGATCCATGTGGATCAATGTATGAAGATTTGAACATGCCTAGTTTAGATTTCTAGGAGTTCACTGTAACATTCCATTTTAAATGATTGAATGTTGATGGATTAGGTGAAAATGATTATAGCTATTATTTTAGGTTGATGTTATGAATAAATTGTGGGTATAAACCCTTGATGACCAAATCAAAGGAACCTTGATAAGGATTAATCTACATATTTTAGCCTAAAAGTTGATAATGCTATGAACATAATGTGATCTCAATTTAGGGTAGATGAAGCATGATTTAGTCTTGATTATTATGGATTTAGCTATTGCCCTAGGTTGGTATTATTGGTATATTACGAATGTTAACCATGGTAATCAAAGTAAAGCATTTAGTAAGTGATCTATGACTCTCTACTTTCTAGTATATATGTGATGCCTTGTATTATGTTTTAGTATGATCTTGTAGTAGCTTATACATGAATTCATATATGATTATGGTACTTTATCTACTGCCCTATAATTGATTTATTGATGAAAGAGTAGAAATGGTCAATGATGACCACAGGCTAAAGGATTGGTAATAATTGCTCTACTCTTCTATTTCTCTACTTTTCTATATTTTTGTAGTTGATGAAGCCTTGTATGGCATTGTGTGGTATGGTCCACTTATGGTGGCGGTGTTTACTTTATTGTCATTATATATGTGTTGACCATGGCCTTGAAGGTAAATTGATTAATATATGAATGAGTGGTTATGATGATCACCTCATGTGTAACTTATGCCTAGTCTTCTACTTTAGTTGTGAATCTAGGTTATGTTACTCTTGTTATGATCATGTAAATGGTTATGTAAGATCATGTGTAGGTGATGCCATTAATGAAGTGTTAAGGATTGATGACCCCTACCCATGTACCCCTATGTAAATGTGTGAATAGCTAATGTTAGGAGTCTTAAAGTATAATATGAAGTAAGCTTGCCTCCTTTGCTAAATTGTGTTATGTGGTCTATGCTTGAAAGTTTAATGTGGTCTTAAGAGGGTGGTTGCCTCAATGTGTTGTTGATAGACATTATGTGATCATGTTGGCCAATGTACACACACTCACACATTATGCATGCTTACAATGTAGTAAAGGTTCATAGTGTCTAATGAAATGTAGTTCTCATATTCACTAGTGTCTACTACTATGCATGTTAAGCTTGTGTATATGAAATTATGATATGTAGTTCCTTAACTAGGACGACTTGATAGGTGTACTAGTATGGGCAAGGGTATGGGACCTTGTCTATGCATTGCACATGTGTGACCTAATAGGATAGTTCCTAGGTTTGGTTCTCTATGTGCATGAATATGAATGTATGGTCATGTATGGTCTTAATGTGTTTGTGTGAAAGGAGTGCTCACATATATGTATACACACACATGAATGATGATCTAGTCAATAGAGGAGCCTTGAAAGATGTGCTCAAGTGTATCCTTAACTAGATAGTGTTAATACATATGCTATGTCCATGTGAAAGGATTTCTCACATGATTTAGGTTGATGAACTCTCATCTATGACCTATGAGCTAAGCATATGAGGGGATGACTCTCCTAAGCCTATGTTTTATAAAGAAATGATAATAGAGACTTTTCAATAAAAGGAACTTAGCTTAGCACCGAGTGAACTTGTAGATGAGGGGGTGGCACATTCCTAAGGAGGAAAGGCTAAAGGGTCCACTAACGGTCCTCACGTGGTGGATAGCCTCATGACCCAAAAAGGGTGTAGAGAGATATTTCCATCACAACCCCCAAGTTCCATAAACTATGCTTGCCACATAGGATCTAGCAATGTGATATCAACTAAAATGCTAGCATGTGTTATTGTTCTACCTTGGCTAGGTAAGAACACCTTCCATTGGTGTAAGGCTCTACAACACCAAATTCCATGTTTAGCACCCATGGTCTTAGTGTCGGGTTAAGGCTATAGTTTCCTTAAAGGAAAATGGACAATGGAAGTAAATGACTAGGACCCTAACTAGGATGATTTAAGGGAGGTTACTTAGGATAGGTGGAAGTAATGAACCCATATAGACATTGCACAAGTAGCTCCTTAGGAAGTCCTAGGGAGGTGGCCTAATGTGTATGATTATGGTTATGTCTTTATGCATGACATTGTAATAATTGTCTACTTGTTATGAAGATGTGCATGGTATAAGTCTATATGATGGGAACTTTTCCCAATATGCATGATGTTGGTCTTAATGACTATATGATGAAGGTCTTGCCTAACTTTGATGAAGTTGCCTTTAATTGTTATGTTGATGTATGCAGTGTTAAGGCTTGTGGTCTCATGATATGTCTACTAAGTATGTGTGAGGTTATGGGGCTTCACATGTACATTGCACTAGTAGACTAAGATTGAGTTCATGAGTAAGGTCTTATAATGATTTATGTAAAGTGAAGTGAATAGATGTGCAAGTTGATGTAACTTACTGTAAAGCCAATAGAGTCTTGACTTAAATGTGTCTATGATGAGATATGCTTCTATGATGATATGTGTTGGCTTATGTAGTTTGTATGTATGCTTTATTTGTGGCCTAAGGTGATGCATTGCACAAAGTATCACTAGAGGGTTACTTGGGAGGTTAATGAGTAAAAGAAAAGATAGATCACTGTAAGATGAAAAGAGCTCACTTAAAGTGACCTCAAATATGACTTAAATTCTATATGTAATTTTCTATGATGTTTGGCTTTTAAATATGTCTATATGAAGCATGTGAATGATATAAATGCTATTGTATAAAGTTTTTATGAAGATTTACTCAAAAAAGCATGAAGTGTGATTTCAAGTAAAATGTCCCTTTTAAATGCATGTTTTGCATGGTTGCCATACTTAGTGAATTCTTGTACTAATCCCATTCTTCTCTACTTTCTACACAAAGTGTTGGTTATGGATGCTTAAAGGATGTTTATATGATTGAGGAGCTTGATATGTGATTCCCAAGCTCAAGGAAAGGAATCCTTAAGTCCAACGATGTCCTAATGTTTAGCTTACTGTAAAGTCTTATAAATTTTATAGTTATGTATCATGTCATGAGGGTCGTGTCCCTATTGTACTCTTATGATGTTGTGTCTAGGACGGCAAAGAGACTTAAGGTCTAAATATGTATTATGACTTCTATTTTATATATATATGAGGTGACGTTTCTAGCATATGATGTGCTACAAAAAGTTATAAACTTTCCGCTAAATTTACTATGACAATGCGATGAATGATAACTATGGGCTTGTATAAGACCTTCGAGAGCTCAAGTACGCCATGTTACTTCTAGGGGGTGCTCCCCGGATATGACATGTCACGACCAGAATCTAGACCCCAGACGAGACCGGCGTCGTTGACCTCTCAGAGGTCGCAGACAAGCCTACATACGTCGTCGTTACTTCATCTAGGTTAATTTTAGCGGAAACTTTGAACTTTTGTTTACTTAACTTTACATTGGAAAATATTGATTTCGCATAATATAATCTACGTAAACTCATAAGCGTTCACAACAACCATCTAAATCAAGATAATCAAATGAAAGATATAGTCATAAATATAGAGTTGCCAAAATGGCACCAATACAATGTCTGAAAGTAAATACGAAAGAAACGCTAGTGGAACATACTCCACTAGCTCATGCCTACGTCTATGCTAGAATAAATCAGTAAGCATCCTCGAAATCATGAGTGCCTACCAAATCCGGATGAAAGCTCCACGTCCGGATAACTTCTGCGTCGACTCGTAAGCTCTAACGTCCAGCTGCACCTGCACCTAAAAGTAGATAAATGTATGGAATTAGTACACACTTGTACTAAGTATGGGTATATGCAAGCACACACCACGGACATGCATGATTTAGAATAGCTCTCTTCTAACGATATGAGTTATGGAAAGTCAAGTCAGTGGACTTGCCAAAATTGGATTAGGAAAGTCATGTCATGAGAGTAACATGCATCATCATACTTATCATATTGCACACAACACATAACATATTGCATATAGCACATAACATATTGCATATAGCACATGTCATATTTCATTTCATTCGTTCATATGCCATGAGACCTTGGAATCATGGACTTAACATTAGGACTTCCCAAAATGAGGGCTCAACATATGGGACCTCAACTAGGGAGCCTTCTTTAGCAAACACAGAGTCTGCTTCATTCATTCATACGTACTTCATTTCATTTCATTCATAGGCTAGTGTAAACACCAGTTATACCTAGGATGTAGTTTAAGACTCTCATTGGGTTCACTGTGCAATGACTAAGAATGACCTAGTGTCATTACATAACTCTAGTTCACCTCTTGAATATCCTACCCAAACACCTTTGGTATCGTTCATTTCATTGTGTGCATTACATGAGGCTGGCCTCATTCTTTATTTGGGAACTTTAACTTTAAACGACATAGATCATGTGATCTCCATGAAATCCTATGTCTACCCCACACCGAAAAGAGGTGGAATCATCGGCCAAAGTCAAACCAAAAACATGCTAGCGTATAAAGGGAATTGAACCCTACTAGATCCCTATATTGGCTGCATAGGTTCAAAGACTAGGAGATATAAGGAGACCCATACCCGCCAGGACGGACAGTATCATGTCATGAGAATTACATGAACTTCTGCCTTCCCAAAAGAAGGAATTGCCACTCATAGCTAGCCTATCGGTGCTCAGTATAAAGTTCCATTACATTCATCTCATACATCATAGAAGTTGGCTTCTAGCATGAGGGCATCATTGCTCATTAAATGATTTCTCATCTCATCATTAGTATTAAGTATGCATTAACTTTAATACTTTCATTAGAGTGTTCATAGAGACTGGTCTCTTCATTAACTTTACACTCTCATAGGTGAGTACGTTTTGGTAACATTTACTTAGGCTCACTTAGGATTTATCTCATCTTTCACATTAGCCCCTTATCATGTTTCACCACATTCATTAACTTTACCATATTAGCTCATCATAATTACTCACCCCTTTTTACGTGAATGTTCATTTCATCATATGCCAATGCACTTGGCCTTTTAGTGTGTTTCACACTTTTACTTAATCATTCTGGGGTCACATCATTCATTACATAACATCTTAGGTTTACTTACTTTTAAACGTATGCTGGACTTATGGATCCATACATACAAGCCATGTGGCTTCATTCGTAATTTGTCTAAGTGATTCATACTTACCCAAGGTTATGTGGTACAAGACTTATGCATCTTGTAAGTATGCCAAGGTCTCAATTTTGATTCCTATAGGCAGCATGCATTAATTATTTAATCACGTAAGACTTATGTGTCAATACGGAATTAGGCAAGGGAATTCTATTTTAAATCCCTTGTGTAACACTTAGTTAGTTTTCTTTATAATTTTTGTTGACATAAAAGTCTTGGCTAGGAACCCGAGTTCCATTCCCCACACCTACACTTCCTTTCTTTCTTTTCTTGATTTTTGTCTTAAACATTTCGGCCTAGGGGACCCAAGATCGAATCCCCACGCCCACATTCTTTTCTTTTTCTTTCTTTAATTGGTTCCTTTGTTTAGACTAAGAGGGTGTGGGATCGAACCCCTACAGCCTCACCTTATTTTTTAATTGCATTTTCTCCTTACTTTCTCATTCGGCCAAGAGGTTGTGGGTTCGAAATCCACATTTCTCATTTTATTATTTCTTTATTTCATTTTTCTCCTATCTCATTCACCCATCCAAGAGGTTGTGGGTTCGAACCCCACACGCCTCACTTCATTTTCTTTCATTTTTCTCCTAACTTTTCACTTGAGCTTTACCCCATTTCGAATCCCCCTTACCTCATTTTATTATTTAATTTTTTTATAACTTGTATATGGTGAGGTCTTGGGTTTATCCCCACTGACCTCATGCATTTTAAAAAAAAATTAAAACTAAAATTTTTAACAGTAAACTGCCGAAACAAATTTCCAGAATGCTGGAAATTTGTTCACCTTTTTGCAGTCCATTTTCTCAACCTTTTAAACGTTAGATTTAGGACAATTTTCGTGTAGCATCTAGTGAATCTTTAGGTGAGTTTTCATGTTTACTTTCAGAAATTTGATCACCTTTTTGCAGTCTATTTTCTTACCCTCTTTCACGTTAAACATTAAGACATTTCGAGTAGTTTTTAGGGAGATCTTTAGGTGCATTTTCAAGGTTACTTTCAGTCAAGAATTATCATTCAATTCAGCAACTTTGAACTCATATGAACATCACGTTTTTAACATATTCGCACACGTAAAATACAACAATTTAACATGTCAATTTTCATGCTTCAAACCAAGACCAAAATCACAGTACACACGTGCACCCACAAGTAAATATATCACACATTTTCGGAAATACTTCTTTCATTTCTACATAATTCCGAATACACATTCAAACACGTAATCACGACCAACCCTAAAATCATCTACCAGAAGTCATACCAACGCATACTTGAATCTTTCAAAGGATCTAATGACAGGGGCATGCAACGGGGACAACCCTAGTTTTTGATTGTGAATAGTCTGAACCTTAGGGGTCTCTTGGGAAAGGGAACAAGAGGGAAGAAAACCCATACCTGAAGTCGTTCAAAGATGTTCTTATGTGCTGCCAAAATCCCCACACTAAGCCAATGTCTCACCACCGAAATCACAAGTACAATCCGTAGAGAACTTGGTTTTTGCTTTTCGTTTTGAAGCTTATTTTTGCTTTTGAGTTTGAGCGTTCAAGTTCTTGATGAACTTGATATTTATTTTTTTGTTCTGTTCTCTTCTTTTACTGATAAGTGATCGTGTAAATAAGGTGAGAGTAGAGAGGACGTGAGAATGAGTTAGCTTAGGATTAGGAGATTAGGTGGAGACTTAGTCAAATTAGGACTTCTTTTAATTGTGTAAAAGTCTGATTTTTTTCAAATGGTAAGAGAAATGACCACCAAGCCCCTACAAAATCAGATTATAATCATCAATTTAATCCACCTAAATGTCGCTTCCACCAAGGCTCGAACCCGGGTGAAGCCTAACTTGCGAAAAAGGGTCAATTTTGGCCAACCCTACCCGAATTGCCCATCCTCTTTAAATTAATTAATTAAAAACTTAGGGTAATTACGATACTACCCCTAGCTTGAAAAAGACCATTTTACCCTTAGACCATCCAAACCTAATATTACCCCTTTTAAGTCCGGTAAAACTCATCCGGGTGAATCTCTTCAATTCGGGTGCCCTACATGGTTGGTTCTCACCTTGCCTAGCTCAACTAACTCACCAAGTTGGTCGGCTTGGCTAGTGCATAGGTTCTGAGGTCTGGTTCTACGCTCAACAAGTCGTGTGAACCCGGTCTAATACATGCATTCTAGGTACGTTTAAGCATTACTTAGCATAGTTATTTTCAGGTTGTTACATTATCCCCCCCCCCTTAGGAACATTCGTCCCTGAATGACACTTCTAATTATCTCGTACAATGCCAGTCATATCATAACATAAGTACTTTACACAGTCAAGCAATATCAACAAAGAATAGAGGAGATAAGAAAACTTAGACTTAAGAGTAGGAAGTCTAACCTCAAGAGATGAAAAGATGAGGATAGTGGGATCTCATATCGGCCTCGACCTCCCACGTAGCACCCTCAACAAGATGGTTCCTCCACAATACTTTCACTGTGGCAACCTCCTTGTTTCTCAGCCACTTTACCTGCAGGTCTAAAATCTCAACAGGAACCTCATCATAGGACAAGTCTTCATCAACCCCCAAACCTTCAACAGACAGAATCGATGCTGGATCACCAAAGGCACTTCTTTAACAAAGAGACATGAAAGACTGGATGAACAGAAGCTAGCTTCGCAGGCAATGCCAACTCATAGGCCACCTCACCAACACGCTGTAGAATCTCGTATGGCCCGACGTACCTCGGACTCAACTTCCCCTTCCAGCCAAACCTCATCAACCCCTTCATGGGTGATATCTTCAAGTATACTTGGTCACCAACATCAAACTTTAAGAATCGCTTCCTGTTATCTGCATAAGACTTCTGCCGACTGTAAGTAGTAGCCAACCTGTCCCTAATCACTCTGACCTTCTCTAAGGCCTCATGAATGATATTTGGACCCAAAATGGATGGCTCTCCAACCTCGAACCACCCAACTGGAGACCTACACCTCCTACCATACAGTGCCTCAAACGATGCCATCCCAATACTGGAGTGATAGCTGTTATTATACGAGAACTCTATCAATGGAAGATGGTCGTCCCAACTACCTCTGAAGTCGATCACACATGCCCTAAACATGTCCTCCAATGTCTTAATGGTGCGCTCTGCCTGCCCATCTGTCTGAGGATGGAAGGCAGTACTGAGCTTTACCTGCGTGCCTAAGCTCTTCTGAAAGGATCTCCAGAAATGCGAAGTGAACTGAGATCCTCTATCTGAAATGATAGACAAAGGAATCCCATGCCACCTCACAATCTCATCAATGTAGAGTCTCACATAATCCTCGATCCTGTATGTAGACTTCACAGGGATAAAGTGGGTAGACTTAGTCATCTTGTCCACAATAACCATATGGAGTCATGCTGTCTCCTAGTCCTCAGAAGACCAACCACGAAGTCCATGTTAATGGCCTTCCACTTCCAGTCGGAACCTCAATCATCTGAGTGAGACCACCAGGCTTAAGGTGCTCCGCCTTAACCTGCTGACAATTAGGACACTTGGCCACATACTCAGCAATGTCCTTCTTCATGCCATCCCACCAATAGATCTGCTTGAGGTCATGATACATCTTGGTGGAACCTAGATGTATCGAATACCTGGAACCATGGGCCTCTGCAACAATCTTGGTCCGCAAATCATCCACGTCTGGTACCACAGTTTGTCCTGGGACCTAAGTATACCGTCACCTCCCAAAGCAAAGGACTCATTCATCTTTATCAGCACTGAGTCCTTCAACTCCATCAAAATAGGATCAAGATGCTGACCCTTCTTGACTTCAACTACCAAGGATGATTCAAACTAGGATGAACTGAAACACCCCCGCTAGTAGAAGCCATCAACCGCACACCTAGTCTGTCCAGTCTGTGTACATCCTTTACCAACTCCTTCTTCCCATTATCAACGTGGGCTGTACTCCCCATGCTCAACCTGCTCAAAGCATCAACTACAACATTTGCTTTCCCTAGATGGTAGTTGACACTCATATCATAGTCCTTCAACAGCTCCAACCATCTCCGCTGACGTAGATTCAA
This sequence comes from Solanum lycopersicoides, assembly GCA_022817965.1. NCBI lineage: Eukaryota > Viridiplantae > Streptophyta > Magnoliopsida > Solanales > Solanaceae > Solanum > Solanum lycopersicoides. The sequence continues at coordinate 17,235,424 of CM040627.1, forward strand.
TTCCCTCTGTGTGAACACGTACTAGAGACTCTTGTGGTCTGTGAACACATCCACGTGCACTCCATACAAGTAATACCTCCACAGCTTCAATGCAAACACCACAGCTGCCAACTCCAGGTCATGAGTGGGATAATTCTTCTCATGAACCTTGAGCTGTTGCTGACGCATAGGCTATCACCTTACCACCTGCATTTAAGAACACAACCAAACCAACCCTAGATGCGTCACAATAAACAGTGTAATTCTCACCATATTTAGGTAATGTAAGCATTGGGGCTGAAGTGAGTTGTCCTTGAGCTCCTGGAAACTCTTCTCACAAGTCTCCGTCCATTCGAACTTGGCTTTCTTCTTAGTCAAGCTGTCAGTGGGGCAGCAATGGAAGAAAAACCCTTCACGAACCTGCGTAGTAACCAGCCAATCCTAGAAAGCTACGGATATTGGTGGGAGTAAGAGGTCTTGGCAAGTTCTTAACAGCCTCAGTCTCCTGGGGTCCACCTCCACCACCCTGATCGGACCACACATGACCCAGAAGCGTCACTGATCTAAGCCAGAATTCATACTTGCTGAATTGGCATACAACTGATTTGTGTCTAAGTACCTTGCAAGGTTAGTCTCAAATGATGTTCATGCTCTTTCCTTGGTCTTAGAGTAGATGAGGATGTCATCAATGAATACTACGACGAAAGAATCAAGTATTCACGGAAGACTCGGTTCATGAGGTCCATAAATGCAGCTGGTGCATAGTGAGACCCAAATGACATGACTAAGAACTCATAATGACCATAACGGGTACGAAAGGCTGTCTTTGGGATATCTTCATCCCTAACCCTAAGTTGATGATACCGGAACGAAGATCAATCTCGAGAAGAAACTAGACCCTTGGAGCTGATCGAATAAGTCATTCTTTCTGGGAAGTTGGATACCTGTTCTTTAATTGGTGACTTTTTTAGCTTGCCGATTAATCCGATACACATCCTAAGGGTTTCCATCCTTCTTTTTCACAAACAGCACTGGAGCGCCCCTAGGGGATATGCCAGCTGGAATGAAAGACCTTATCAGTGAGATCTTTTAAACTGCAGCTTCAACTCTTTGAGTTCAGCTGGAGCCATTATGTAGGGAGGAATTGAAATAGGTTTGGTTTGGGATCTAGGTCGATACAAAATCAATCTCTCGAGGGGGAGGGGACTCCAGGCAAATCATCGGGGAAAACATCTTTGGAACTCATTCACTACAGGCACAGAGTCTATGGAAGGAATGTCTGATCTAGATCATTGACACTCACAAGATGACATAAAAAATCCCTTGGACATCATTTTATTAGCTTTATGGTTCGAAATCAAGGGACTTGAATGACTCGAATTGTACCCCTCCCCAGACCAGCTCTAATTCATTAGGGAAACGGGATCTCACAACCCTACTACGAACAATCCATGAAGGCATAACATTTATGAGCCAGCCATACCAAGATAACATCGAAGTCATTCATGGGTAACTCAACAAGGTCTACACAATTAGTCTTACCACATACTACTATTGGGCAGTCTTTATGAACCCTATCAGCCTCTCCCATTTTCTCCAAGGAGTTACTAACTACAAACAAGATCATGCAAAACCTCAGGTAGTGTTCCAAAAGTAAGAGACAAGCAACGGAGTCACAAAAGTAAGCGTAGACCCTGGATGCAGTTAAAGCATAAACAGAGGTTGAGAAAACTTGCAGCATACCTGTGACCACATCAGCAGACTTCTCCTGCTCCTCCCTGCCCTTCAAGGCGTAGAATCTGTTCCTCTTAGGAGGCTGGGCTGCAGTAGCATTCTGGGGATTAGGCCTAGGCTGGGCATTACCTCCAGCCTGACCCCTATTCTGTGGGCAGTCCCTGACCATGTGTCCGCTCTTTCCGCAACCGAAGCAGGCACTTGTGCCTAGTCTGCACTCTCCACTGTGAATACGGCCACACTTGCCACATTCCTTTCTAGGATGCTGCACATCACCTCCATTGCCCTTCTTTGGATCGGGTCTGCCTCCTCTAGGTGCTTCACTCCTCTGAGAGTTAGAGTTCCCTGAACTCTGATGCCCCTTCTTAAATATGGGCTGATCACGAACTCCAAAAGTGCTCCTGCCACCACCTCTGCTGGAACTTGTCTGGTCAGAAGGTTTAGGACTCCTAACCTCACGGACTCTCCTCTTCTTCCGGTTGTCCTCAACCTGCTGGACATGTACCATAAGCCTGGAGAGGTCCATTCTATCATGGAGCATCGCATACCGACACTCCTCCTCCAATTCCTCTGATATCCCTGTAAGAAACCTGCTCGTCTCATCACTGTTGTTCGACACAAGAGAAGTGGCATACCTGGATAGTTTAACGAATTTCAGGGAATACTCCCTAACAGTCATCGATCCCTGCTTAAGGTTGATGAACTCCTCAACCTTAGCCTCTCTCATCTCTCTGGGGAAAAACCTCTCCAGAAAAGCTGTCTTAAACAGCTCTCATGTGATCGGACCTCCTCCCAATGCCCTGCTATCCTGCCACATCTTGCACCAAGCTTGTGCAACATCCTTCAACTGGTACAAGGCCAGCTCAGCTTTCTCAATCTTCGTGGCCCCCATCGCCACCAGAATCTTCTGGACCTCCTCCACGAACTCCTGAGGATCCTCTACAGTCCTAGATCCTGTAAAGATTGGAGGATTCATCCTCGTAAAATCTCGTAACCTGTTCGCCATGTTGTGGGCTGGTGGGTTCTCCCGTTGAATCTCCGGTTTGTTGGCCTGGGCCATCATAGCCTAAGCCTGCACAGTGATGGCTTGAGCCATCTGTGCCAAAGCTGTCTGCACCTCAGCATCCGTCAACCCAGCTGGATTAACTAGCATAGCCACTCCTGCAGCTGGAGCCTGGGTTGGAACTTGGTTGTCCCCATCAGCTGCTCCTACTCTTCCCCAACCAGCGTTCCCCCTTGTGTTCATTTTCTGAAAAATAAGAATTGATGTTAGATACGCTCATAACACCAAGAAATCAGACATTAAGGAAAGCACGATAAGATCAAAAGAAGGGAAATTTTCCTACGCATCATGCAGTCTCTAATTCATGATAGTAGTGCACTTCACTACCATAACTTAGAAACTACTCGATGTGGTTGATGTGAACTTATTATCCTTGGAATTTAACCTAATGCTCTGATAGCACGTTTGTCACGATCGGAATCTAGACCCCAGATGAGATTGGCGTCGTTGACCTCTCAGAGGTCGCAGACAAGCCTACATACGTCGTCGTTACTTCATCTAGATTAATTTTAGCAGAAAATTTGAACTTTTGTTTACTTAACTTTATATTGGAAAACATTGCTTTCGCATAATATAATCTACGTAAACTCATAAGCGTTCACAACAACCATCTAAATCAAGATAATCAAATGAAATATATAGTCATAAATATAGAGTTGCCAAAATGGCACCAATACAACGTCTGAAAGTAAATACGAAAGAAACACTAGTGGACCATACTCCACTAGCTCATGCCTACGTATACGCTAGAATAAAATAGTAAGCATCCTCGAAATAATGAGGGCCTACAAAATCCAGATGAAAGCTCCACGTTCGGATAACTTCTGCGTCGACTCGTAAGCTCTAACGTCCAGCTGCACCTGCACCTAAAAGTAGATAAATGTATGGAATTAGTACACACTTGTACTAAGTATGGGTATATGCAAGCACACACCACGGACATGCATGATTTAGAATAGCTCTATCCTAACTATATGAGTTATGGAAAGTCAAGTCAGTGGACTTGCCAAAATCGGATTAGGAAAGTCATGCCATGAGGGTAACATGCATTATCATACTTATCATATTGCACACAACACATAACATATTGCATAAAGCACATAACATATTGCATATAGAACATATCATATTTTATTTCATTCGTTCATATGCCATGAGACCTTGGAATCATGGACTTAACATTAGGACTTCCCAAAATAAGGGCTCAACATATGGGACCTCAACTAGGGAGCCTTCTTTAGTAAACACAGAGTCTGATTCATTCATTCATACGTACTTCATTTGATTTCATTCATAGGCTAGTGTAAACACCAGTTATACCTAGGATATAGTTTAAGACTCTCATTGGGTTCACTATGCAATGACTAAGAATGACCTAGTGTCATTACACAAGTCTAGTTCACCTCTTGATTATCCTACCCAAACACCTTTGTATCGTTCATTTCATTGTGTGCATTACATGAGGCTGGCCTCATTCTTTCTTTGGGAACTTTAACTTTAACCGACATAGATCATGTGAGCTCCATGAAATCCTGTGTCTACCCCACACCAAAAAGAGGTGGAATCACCGGCCAAAGTAAAACCAAAAACATGCTAGCGTATATAGGGAATTGAACCCTGCTAGATCCCTATGTTGGCTGCATAGGTTCAAAGACTAGGAGATATAAGGAGACCCATACCCGTCTGTACGGACAGTCCCATCTCATGAGAATTACACGTACCTCTGCCTTCCCGAAAGAAGGAATCGCCACTCATAGCTAGCCTATCGGTGCTCAGTATAAAGTTCCATTACATTCATCTCATACATCATAGAAGTTGGCTTCTAGCATGAGGGCATCATTGCTCATTAGATTATTTCTCATCTCATCATTAGTATTGAGTATGCATTAACTTTAATACTTTCATTAGAGTGTTCATAGATACTGGTCTCTTCATTAACTTTACACTCTCATAGGTGAGTACGTTTTGGTAACATTTACTTAGGCTCACTTAAGATTTATCTCATCTTTCACATTAGCCCCTTATCATGTTGTCACCACATTCATTAACTTTAGCATATTAGCTCATCATAATTACTCACCCCTTTTTACGTGAATGTTCATTTCATCATATGCCAATGCACTTGGCCTTTTAGTGTGTTTCAGACTCTTACTTAACCCTTCTGGGGTCACATAATTCATTACATAACACCTTAGGTTTACTTACTTTTAAACGTATGCTGGACTTATGGATCCATACATACAAGCCATGTGGCTTCATTCGTAATTCGTCTAAGTGATTCATACTTACCCAAGGTTATGTGGTACAAGACTTCTGCATCTTGTAAGTATGCCAAGGTCTCAATTTTGATTCCTATAGGCAGCATGCATTAATTATTTAATCACGTAAGACTATGTGTCAATACGGAATTGGGAAAGGGAACCCTATTTTAAATCCCTTGTGTAATACTTAGTTAGATTTCTTTATAATTTTTGTTGACATAAAAGTCTTGGCTAAGGAACCCGAGATCCATTCCCCACACCTACACTTCCTTTCTTTCTTTTCTTGATTTTTGTCTTAAACATTTTGGCCTAGGGGACCCAAGATCGAATCCCCACGCCCACATTCTTTTCTTTTTCTTTCTTTACTTGGTTCCTTCGTTTAGACTAAGAGGGTGTGGGATCGAACCCCCACAACCTCACCTTATTTTTTAATTGCATTTTCTCCTTACTTTCTCATTCGGCCAAGAGGTTGTGGGTTCGATTCCCACATACCTCATTTTATTATTTCTTTATTTCATTTTTCTCCTCTCTCATTCACCATCCAAGAGGTTGTGAGTTCGAACCCCACACGCCTCACTTCATTTTCTTTCATTTTTCTCCTAACTTTTCACTTGAGCTTTACCCCATTTTCGAATCCCCCTTACCTTATTTTATTATTTAATTTTTTTATAACTTGTATATGATGAGGTCTTGGGTTCAATCCCCACTGATCTCATGCATTTTTAAAAAAAAATTAAAACTAAATTTTTAACAGTAAGCTGCCGAAACAAATTTCCAGAATGCTGGAAATTTGTTCACCTTTTTAGAGTCCATTTTCTCAACCTTTTAAACGTTAGATTTAGGACAATTTTCGTGTAGCATCTAGTGCATCTTTAGGTGAGTTTTCATGGTTACTTTTGGAAATTTGATCACCTTTTTGCAGTCCATTTTCTCACCCTCTTTCACTTTAAACATTAAGATATTTCGAGTAGTTTTTAGGGAGATCTTTAGGTGCATTTTCAAGGTTACTTTCAGTCAAGAATTATCATTCAATTCAGCAACTTTGAACTCATATGAACATCACGTTTTTAACATATTCGCACACGTAAAATACAACAATTTAACATGTCAATTTTCATGCTTCAAACCGAGACCAAAATCACAGTACACACGTGCACCCACAAGTTAACATATCACACATTTTCGGGAACACTGCTTTCATTTCTACATAACTCCGAATACACATTCAAACATGTAATCACAACCAGCCCTAAAATCATCTACCAAAAGTCATACCAACGCATACTTGACTCTTTCAAAGGATCTAATGACAGGGGCATGCAACGGGGACAACCTTAGTTTTTTATTGTGAATAGTCTGAACCTTAGGGGTTTGTTGGGAAAGGGAACAAGAGGGAAGAAAACCCATACCTGAAGTCGTTCAAAGATGTTCTTATGTGCTGCCAAAATCCCCACACTAAGCCAACGTCTCACCACCGAAATCACAAGCACAATCCGTAGAGAACTTGGTTTTTGCTTTTCGTTTTGAAGCTTATTTTTGCTTTTGAGTTTGAGCGTTCAAGTTCTTGATGAACTTTATTTCATTTTTTTGTCTTGTTCTCTTCTTTTACTGATGAGTTATCGTGTAAATAAGGTGAGAGTAGAGAGAGACGTGAGAATGAGTTAGCTTAGGATTAGGAGATTAGGTGGAGACTTAGTCAAATTAGGACTTCTTTTAATTGTTTAAAAATCTGATTTTTTTCAAAGGGTAGGAGAAATGACCACCAAGCCCCTACAAAATCAGATTATAATCATCAATTTAATCCACCTAAATGTCGCTTCCACCAAGGCTCGAACCCGGGTGAAGCCTAACTTGCGAAAAAGGGTCAATTTTGGCCAACCCTACCCGAATTGCCCCTCCTCTTTAAATTAATTAATTAAAAACTTAGGGTAATTACGATACTACCCCTAGCTTGAAAAAGACCATTTTACCCCTAGATCATCCAAACCTAATATTACCCCTTTTAAGTCCGGTAAAACTCATCCGGGTGAATCTCTTCAATTCGGGTGCTCTACATGGTTGGTTCTCACCTTGCCTAGCTCAACTAACTCACCAAGTTGGTTGGCTTGGCTAGTGCATAGGTTCTGAGGTCTGGTTCTACGCTCAACAAGACGTGTGAACCCGGTCTAATCCATGCATTCTAGTTACGTTTAAGCATTACTTAGCATAGTCATTTTCAGGTTGTTACATGACAAGATGCCCATCATACCAAGGTCGTTCTCGACCTTCACAGAGTTCATACTTGGCTTGTTATGCACAAGCTAATTACCAAAATGCCCTTCCCCCAGTTATCAAAATACACCTCCTCCCGCTTACCAAAATACTCCCCCTCCTAGTTATCAAACTCCCTCTCCCATCTACCAAACTTCCCCTCCAGTTTACCGAACTCCACCCCATCACTACCAAAGTGTTGCTCCCAACTATGCCAAACGTTCAGACAAATTACCAAACGCCTCCCTTGATGTATCACACCCCAGCTCCACTTTACCAAAATACCCCCAAACTACCAAGATTCATTGCCAAATTACCAAACCAACTCATATCCAAGATATCAAGCCCCCTGCCCTAACGCTCCAAATTATCGTCAGATGTCTCCCCTTTAACAAGGCAACTACGATCCCTCCCGTCCCAAATTTTAGAAGAAACCCGCAAGAATTTTTACTTCGCTCATCGAAAACTGAACAATTGTTTTTGAGCGATTAAGTGCGGCAGGATATATTCATCCAGTGGGGCCCAAGCTGGTTGGCAGTAGCTCAAAGTTTTACGAACCTGATCAGAGGTGCACGTATAACTCCAACGGTGTTGGACATGATACCGAGGATTGTATTGACCTTAAGCACAAGATCCAAGATCTAATTTACCAGAAAGTGGTCTCTCTCCAGACAGTCACGCCCAATGTCAATAGTAATCCTTTGCCAAATCATGGGGGCGCCACTATCAATATGATAGATACGAATGACGATTGGTACATGAATAAGGAAATAGTTCTGATCACTCATGACGAATTGGAAAGGGCTGTAGATTCATTGAGCATTAGAGAGAAGAAAGAGTTTGTGATTGTGACACCTGAGAAGGTTGTTGCCTTGGTACCAAGAGAAACTCTTGCTCGACCAAACTTTGTGATTGAAACTGCTTCTGATCAAGGTATGACTAGGTCCGATAGATGTTACACACCGGAAGAGTTGACTCAAGGGGGCAAAAGAAAAAACAAATCTAGAGACCAATAAGTGAGGCTGAGGCTGAGGCTGAGGCTGAGGCTGAGGAGTTCTAGAGAAAATTGCAGCCAAAAGATTATTCGATTGTGAAGCATTTGGAAAAGACCCCGGCTCAAATTTCTTTATGGGCCTTGTTGATGAGTTCACATCTGCATAGGAAAGCCCTGATGAAGGCTTTGGACGACACATATGTGCCCGTGGGCACCAGCAGTGACAATGTAGCAGCATGATAAACCAGGTCATCAGACACAGAATCAGTTTCTGTGACGAAGAGCTACCCTTTGAAGGCAAGATGCACAACAAAGATCTACATGTCACTATTGTGTGACGAGACAACGTTATACATCGCGTCTTGGTTGATGATGGATCCTGTCTCAATATTTTCCCAATGTCGACTCTAAGCCGGCTAAAATTTGACTAAAGGAAACTTCACCAGAACCAAGTCAATGTGAGGGCTTTTGATGGGGTGCCAAGAGACACATTGAGGGCAGTAAACTTGAATATTCAGATGGGTCCTGCAGAGTTCAGCGTGGAGTTATAGGTGTTGGACATCTACACTAGCTACAACCTGCTTTTGGGAAGGCCGTTCATCCACATGGCAGGGGCTGTGTCTTCTACTCTTCATCAACTAATGATATTTGTTTGGAAGGAGAAGTAGTTGTGTATTCATGGTGTAGGAAGCCATTCCAATTGGTATACACCAATCGTTTATGAAGTTTCTCAAGGCTGTGATTTGTACACGGTGGATCTAGTAAATGCCATTGGTGTTGATTTGGCTCCACAACCCCCTATGCCTTCTGTATACAAAATAATTGCTACGATGATGCTTCAGAGCGTTTCAAACCAGGTTTTGGATTGGGAAATAATTTCCAAGTAATTGTCGAGCCTATCCAAATTCCCACCAAAGGAGCAAATTTGGTTTGTGGTACGTCCCCACAGATTATAAAGCAGAGAACGAGCAAAAATATTGATCAAGCATTGGCTACGCCAATTCCTCATATGTACCAATCATTTCCAGTTCGAGAGTATGCTGACAATGATGGCCTTGGGGAAGGAGTCTCGGGCCTTTTTTGAAGAAATTGATGTTGTCATAGAGGATGAGGTCGAGACATTCGGCATCCACGAAGCCAAGCCAGGGAAGAAATTGCAGAACTTGACCTCCACACCACTTTTGATCCCCCAAACATCTTTGTAAAAATGACATATGTTTATGCTTGTTTTGAAAACCGGTGGTAGTCCGAAAGAGGCCTGAGACCCACCATTTTTGCAGTTTTTTTTAATTGTTTGAGTTTTGAAATTCCCTTTTGATGTTTAAAAAGGAAAAATGGCCCTTCTCCATGGCCTTTGTGCTTGTCTTCTGATTTAAATGAAAGCTCTTTTATCAAAAATCAGTTTATGTGCTTATTCGTTGTATTTTACTTTCCTAACTTTGTTTGTCTATCATTTCAGTAATATTAATATAAAACCTGCCAATGTCATGTCATGTCACGAGCCGAAGGAAAAAAATGAGGCAAGTGATGACGAAGGTGAAGAATATGAAGAAGAAAATGAGGTACCATAACATGTTGCTGAAGAGTTTCAGCAGTTTTAGAACCAACACAAGACAAATTTGGAAGAAACTGAGACTGTGATTCTTGGAGACGAAGAGTGCATCAAAGAAGTCAGAATCAGTGTCCATTTGACCGAAGCTTAATGAAAGGACCTTATTTGTTTGCGTAGAGAATACATTGATGTATTTTTCTGGGCTTACATATATATGTTATGACTGAGTACAAGCGTGGTGTCCCATAAATGTTGATTAATCCAGGATTCAGTCCAGTAAAACAAAAGACTCGGAAGTTCAAGCCCTAGTTTGAAGATCAAAAAAGAGATTACCAAACATATCAAGTCCCAAATGGTTGAAGTGACACAATATCCAACTTGGTTGGCCAATGTTGTCCCGGTTGCCAAGAAAGATGGGAAGATTAAAATATGTGCTGACAACAAAGATCTCAACAAAGCAAGCCCAAAAGATAATTTTCCGTTGCCAAACATTCACATTCTAATTGATAATTGTGCTAAGCATGACATGCAGTCGCTTGTGGATTGTTACGCGGGTTCTCACCAGATCTTGATGGATGAAGAAGATGCAGAGAAGACAGCCATCACCTTAGGGTGTATATCATTATAGGGTGATGTCATTTGGTCTCAAAAATGATGGTGCTACTTATATGAGGTCTATGACAACCATCTTTCATGACATGATTCACAAAGACATTGAGGTGTATGTAAATGATGTCATAATCAAGTCCGACGAGAGTTTGGACCAGTTGACTCATTTAAAGAAGTTCTTTGATCATCTACGTCTATACAACTTGAAGTTAAATCCCACCAAATGTGCTTTTGGAGTACGAGCTGGCAAGATGTTGGGATTTTTATTCACCAGAAGGAGCATTGAGCTTGACCCTTCCAAGATCAAGGCGATTAAGGAGTTACCTCCTCCGAAGACTAAGAAAGAAGTGATGAGTTTCTTGGGAAAGTTGAACTACATTAGTCGGTTCATAGCTCAATCCACCGTGGTGTGTGAGCCTATCTTCAAGTTATTGAAAGAAAGATGATTTAACAAAATGGACCGAAGAATGTCATACTTCTTTTGATGCCATCAAGAATTATTTATCCAATCCACCAGTGTTGGTTCCTCCACGAGAAGGGAGTCTATTGTTGCTATATTTGTTTGTCTTAGATAACGCATTTGGGTGCGTGCTTGGTCAACATGACGAGATAGGGAAGAAAAAGCGAGTCATTTATTACTTGAGCAAGAAATTCACTCCATACAAGGCTCGTTATACTCTTTTGGAGAGAACGTATTGTGCTTTGACTTGGATTTCTAAGAAGTAGAGACATTATCTGTCTTCTTATACCACATACCTCATTTCTAGAATGGACCCGTTAAAGTATATTTTCCAGAAGGCGATGCCGACCGGAAAGTTGGCCAAATGGCAAATGATTTTAAGTTAATTTTATATTGTGTATGTGACCCAGAAGGCGATAAAAGCACAGGCCTTAGCTGATCATCTTGTGGAAAATCCAGTCGATGAAGAGATGAACCACTCAAGACTTATTTCCCCGATGAAGAGGTATCATTTGTGTGTGAAGATATTTCTGAAACATACCCTAGTTGGAGAACATTCTTTGATGGAGTAGCGAATCACGAAGGGAGAGGTATTCGAGCAGTCTTAGCATCAAAATCCGTTCAACACTATCCTATGACAGCTAAACTCCAATTTGATTGCACAAATAATATGGCCGAAATACGAAGCTTGTATCCTTGGTTTGAAAATGGCCATCGACATGAATGTTCATGAGCTTCTGGTTTATTCGAGATTGAAACTTGCTAGTTCATCAGGTTCAAGGAAAACGGTTCGTGAGGAACCCAAATATCACACCGTACGTGTAGTTTATACAGAAATTGTGCAAAAGATTTCGCAAGATTGAGTTCAGACATACTCCGAAAACACAGAATGAGTTGGCTGATACTTTTCCACCATCGCCTCGATGATTAAACATCCAATACGGATTATATTGATCCTCTAGATATACAGGTAAAGGAGCGGCCAGTCCATTGTTCACATGTTGAAGCAGAACTAGACGGCCTGCCGTGATATTTTGATATTATGAAGTATATAAAGATCTGGATTTATCTTGAGAACGCAACATTCAACCAGAAGAACTCAATACGCTGTATGACCCTCAACTTCTTTATAAGTGGGAAATCCTTTATAGGAACTCCAGACTTAGGTCTTCTCAGATGCATTGGTGCTATCAAAGCTGCAAAGATTCTTGAACAAATACATGATGGAATTTGCGGTACGCAGATGAATGGACTTACTCTAGCAAGGAAGATACTTTGAGCCGGTTATTTCTGGATGACTATGAAAAATGATTGTTGAAAATTCGTGCAAAAATGTCATAAATGTCAAGTGCATGGTGATCTGATTCGAGTGCCGCCTCACAAACTCAATGCTATGAGTTCTCCTTGGCCAATTGTAGCTAAGGGCATGGATGTCATTGGTCCAATAGAGCCATCCGCCTCTAACGGACACAGATTTATTTTGGTTGCCATTGACTACTTCACCAAGTGGGTGGAAGCAGCTTTGTACAAGTCGGTGACCAAGAAAGTTGTAGCTGATTTTGTTCGCAACAATCTGATATGCAGGTCCGGAGTACCAGAATCCATCATTACTGATAATGGTGCAAATCTCAACAGTCACTTTATGAGAGATATATGTGAGCAGTTTAAGGTTACTCACTGAAACTCAACCGTTTATCGTCCTCGAATGAATGGACATCAAGAAGATTTTGAGGAAAATGATTGACAATCACCGAGGTTGGTATGACATGTTGTCATATGCTTTGTTTGGATACCGAATGACTGTCAGAACGTTGATTGGAGCTACACCATACTTGTTAGTGTACGGAACTGAAGCAATCATACCTGCTGAATTTGAGATACCGTCCTTGAGAATCATCCAAAAAGCTGAATTAAGTAATGTTGAGTGAGTCCGTAAGCATATTGGTCAGTTAGCATTGATTGATTGATTGATGAGAAGATAATGGTTTTTGTTTGTCATGGTCAACTATATCGATATAGAATGATTCGCGCTTTTCAAAAAAAAAGTTAGAGCCTGAATTTTTAGATTGGTCAGTTGGTCCTTAAAAGCATTTTCCCTCATTAAGATGATTACAAAAAAATTCACACCAAATTGGCAAGGACCATACATGGTTCGTAAAGTATTATCTGGAGGTTCTTTGATACTATCAGAGATGGATTGAACCTAATGTCCAAAATCGATCAACTCAGATGTTGTCAAGAGATATTATGTGTGAAACTTTAGTTTGTATTTCTGTTATTCCTTTTAATTCTTCTATTTGCCTGTAATCGTTCATTTTAGAACCCTATCCCTCTTGTAATGAACTATGTCTGATCCGAATTCTCAAGAATAAGATACATAGGCGGCCTATGTCTCCCTCGGTCACCCCATTTATCCCTTTAATATTTCTTTGTATTTGAACTACGTTCGACCTGAATTCTCAAGAATGAGATATGTAGGCGGCCTATGTTGGCCTCGGTCGATTTCTTTGTAAATTTCTTATTTTGTTAAACTTTGAGAGGAACTACGTTTGACTTGATTCCTTCCTCAATGGGATACGTAGGTGCCACTACGGTTCGGTCATATCTCATGTAAGATCTCAATTTCTCCTTCCGATAGAAATTGGGATAGAATTTTTTAGAGGGACTCAAAAATTCTCAAGAGGAAGATCTTTTCTCAATAGGTTAAAACTGAAGTTACCTTGAGATTCGCGACTGTTAAAGAATTTTTGAGAAGATCTCAAAATTACGTGAATGGCTCACCGAAAATTAAAGATAAGCCAAGACAATTAACTGGGAGAGAAATTTTGAGGATGGCCTCAAAATTTCAACATGGGTTTATCGGTAGTCTAGAGCAACTTTGAATACTTTCCGACAAATAATCAGATAGACCTCTAAGCATCAGTCTCAAAGAAGTTCGCTAAGTCTGACGTGACATGACACTTGGCAGTGACCTTTTCAAATACTACTTTTGAAAATCTATTTTCTTTAAAAAACTCTTTCTTCATGTTTCAATTGTTACTACAGAAAAAATGTTTTGTCTTATCTACCAAGAGGCGGGAGACCATAAAATCAACCAGTGATAGCAAGACAAGGAGTAGACAAGCAAAGAGATCGGCACAGATCAGTTCATTTTAAAAAATAACAATTTTTCGGTGGATGCAGGTCAATAGTAAATATTTTATGCTGCTTATATTAAAGACTTGGGAATATGAATAACATTATTTCATTCCATTCCCAATAACATGAAGTCTATAATGAACGTGCAACTATGTTCAAAGATGAAACAAATGAAAACCTTGAGGAAAGATATTTTATGGTTTTTCATCAACTAAATATACTTGAAGAACGTTATCTACATCATATTATCAGACATGATAATATTACTATTCGGAGGGTCATTTTATTTGAGATGGTACCGCTACTCCGAGGGTCATTATTTTTGTTTATTTGTATTGTCGATTGAGACGATACTGACACTCAAAAGATACCTAGAAGATCACCTATGTTGCTCAATTAAGCATCATCTTCACCCGGTATCGAGAGGCATCATCCTTATCTTCGTCCATCGTGGGAAAGAAGTCATGCATCGCAAGAGAAGGAAGTCATGCATAGCAAAAGAAAGATGTCATGCATTGCGGGAAAAGGATTCATGCATAGCAAGAAAAGGAATCATGCATAGCAAGATAAGGAGGTTATTTATCACAAGAGAAGGAAGTCATGCATAGCAAAAGAAAGATGTCGTGCATTGTGGGAAAGAGATTAATGCATAGCAAGAAAAATGAGCATGCATATCAAGAAAAAAAAGTCCTGCATCGCGGAAAAGAAGTCATGCATTGCAAGAGAAGAAAGTCATGCATAGCAAAAGAATGATGTCATGAATTGTGGGAAAGAGGTTCGTGCATAGCAAGAGAAGAAAGTCATGCATCGCGAGAGAATTATCAACATATCACATCAGCCTGTTTATTACTTTGACAAGGATGAGTGCATTGAAGATAATATTTCAAATATGAGACACAAGCTTTATTTACTTCACGTTAAACCCAATAGAGTTGACGTCAAATGGTTAAAGAAAGCGATTAAGCGTCAACACGGTAAGAGACACTGTCTCCCGTTTGAATTTTCTTTTTTATGCTAATGAATTTTATCTCAGTCTTTGTCGGATCTTCTCCAAAAACAAACCACATGTGCGGACGACATTAAAAAGGATGCAGCACAATGTGGAACTTTTTCTTAGCAGCGAATTGGTACATAGTCCAAAGAGGAGTGCCAAACTCTTAGTATGAGAGAAGAGGAGCGACTTCCACCACAATCAAACTGAACCCCTATCAGAAGGCATGTGGGTTTTTCTTCGGGTTTGTCGATTTCAGTTTCACATCCGGGAATTTTGCCGTTATCAGAAACAACTTTCCAATCGGAGTGACATACACTAAGAGTTTTGGAAATTATGTTCGTATAGGTTCTTAATTATAAATGTGAAAGTGCGCCACATTCACGGTTAAGAGGTTGCAAGATTTATTTTCATACTCGACTTAATTTGTAACTTGTCTAGAACCAAAAGTTATCTAGATTAATAGATTTCCTTTTCAACCGACTAAGTCAAACTACAAGTGGCCTCAATTCTCATATAGCCTGAGTTATGTAGGAAGACCATCTCCGGGGGTTCGTCCATAATTCCTAAAAGTCCGTACCAAAATACGTTTTGCAAAAAAGATGAATATGTGGTCGGTCAAATATGGATAAGTCAATTTCATTTTCCTCGAATTTCTTGCATCAATCCAAGTAAAATGAGGGACAGTTGTTGACACCCAATTTTGGACCCCCACAACATAAATTAATTATCGAGCTCCTTATATTCCAAATGATTTGAAATAATCAGTTTTATAAAATTTTAAGAAAATATAAATTTGTGTTATCTTAAATAGTTTGGTCACTTATATATATATATATATATATATATATATATATATATATATATATTTCATGTATATAATTAGTATATTTTATGCTTATTCGAAAATCATCTCAAAAATATTTTGTTTTAGTTGAATACTTGGTCATTTAGTTTAGTCATATAATAGTTTATATTTTTAAATTAATTAGTTTATAATCAAGTTTATTACTTAATTTCGTTAAGATTAAGAAATTTTCTAGTTAATTATATTAATTCGTCTTATTTAAACTTTTAACCAACTCGTTAAGCTTAAATTTGGTTTAAATCTCAACTCTAATTGGCCTTAAGGGAAATTCGTTAAGCTATTTTTGTAATTGTAGTTTCAGCTACATATTGCCAATTCAATATGATCAAAGTGTTGGGCCTCTTCTTTCATCCAGCCCAATACTCAATTCCAAAATTTCCAGTTTTCCAGCCATACATACAATAACAATACACATCAATTCCTATGCCAGACCATTTCTTTTCCCCTGACGCAGTCCATTCTAAAGCAAAGAAACCCAGACCCAACGCTTCCAACTCCAGCAAATAACAACGACGGAAATCTCACGGCGTCCTCTCCAACATTCGCCTATACACGCGTGAACACGAAGATAGACGGAAAGCAGAGCACAACATGCTCGTTGTATTCTTCCTCCCACGTCTCTCTCAAGCCATATGATCCCAGCAACAATGGCAGCACATGTCTCCGTCCTTTTGGCTTGAGATCGAGCCACGTAAAACTCCAAGGACAATCGATCGATCCGAGACGTCCACCTGCCCTCCTTTTCACTCGATTTCTTGCAGAAATTTGAAGATTTGTGTATGAATTTAAGATTATCCTTAGAAAAATTTTGAATCCTGAAATTGGTGGGCCTGAGATCAAATTGCTAACCCTTTTCTCCCCATTTTCGAACCCTAATTCTATTCTATATAAGCTTCGTCTTCTCCACTGTTAAGAACAGGAAAAAAGGTGGGGGAAAAAGTGGAAAAAATTGTTTTAAAAATTTTAGTCGGTATTTACTTAGCAAGAAAATATACAGAGAGCTTGGGAAAGAACATACATTTCGAAAGAAGGGGTTAATATTTCGTTGTTTGGATTAAGTTGCTGTCAAGATTTTTGTTCTTTTGTTCGTGTGCAAATTGTGCTTTGTCGAAAGGAGTTTGTTGGCTCCTCTTGCTCGTCTAGTCTCAGTTAAGCTACCCCAAAAAAGGTAACACCTTCTCCGACATTCCCTTCATCTTTCTTATGTCATTTCCGACATTTTAAAGTCATTACTGTGTGGTTATAATGCGAATTTGGATTCAAAGTTTTATCGTATTGTTTTAAGTGTTGTAGCCTCTCTATCTTTGCTCAAATTCATTTATGATGGCCTTCTCTCATTTTCTTATTTGGATGTTCTCGAGCCCTATTTTTTTTGTTTAGTTATCCTTTCATGTAGCATCAAGGCCTTTGTTGAGTTCTTCTACTGTTACTCTATCTATTTTTTTTTTTCCAAAATGAAGGTGTGATCTCAGAGTTGTGGTATGAAATAGTATGTCCTTTTTCTTATTGTCTGTTGGGTGTGTCAGTCGGTCTACATATTCGGATCTCATGTTTGTCTTATTGTTCAGCATGTCGAGTTTGGATCTAGTTTTTGTCCTCTTTGTCTGAATTTTAGTTAGAATGCTCATTATTTGTGGTATAGATTATAATAGTCCCTTTGTGTTTTTTTCTGTTCATCCTTGCTCTAGTTCTTGTTTTCTTTCAAAGTTTGATGCCTATTCCCTTCTCTGATTATTGTTAAGCATGCTGGAAAATATGCAACTTATTTCTAGTCGCACCATAATAGATTCCATATTTCGTTAAGCATTGATTTGTTTGCTTTTCTTTGTCTTGAGTCATCTCGTTATCAAAAAATGCTAATTTCCTTTCTCCATATTTTTTTATATATTAGAAATTGGTTGTATGAGTCTATATATCGATTCCTAACGACAGCCAAATGTTAGAAATCCCTTTGTTTCGCAATAGTTTTTTTTGCACTCTTAAAAGACCATGAGTAAGTTAGTTATTGTTCATTAGTTGCTATATTGTTCCTGTCATGTTATATGTTTTTTTAACTAGCTTGAGGTATGCTTAGTTATACACATGTAGCAAGCTTTCGTCCTCTACTTAGAATATGTTTGCCCATCTTGCTGTCCAGACTTGGCATACAAATGGAATAGTCAGTTTATAGTTTTGATTGTATAGAATCTAGAGTACTGTTCTTTTCTTTAGTTTCTGCCATGGTGTATTGTGAATTTGAGGATTATCCGTGTTTCTTTGAGATATGTATCAATTAAATACTATTTCTCTGTTTTGGGTTGAGGTTTAAACAATACGAACTCTATTTTAGGCTTATTATCCTCTTCACCTCTTAGGATAAATAGTCTGTGGTAACTGGTAACCCATGTGCAAGACGTGTATTTACTTGCTTTGACAAATGATTTTGATCTAAATCAGTTACTAATATTTTCCTTTAATACATTATGCATGTGAAATCTGTCGGAGTTACCCTTAACTCCCGTTGAATCAACGAAACGGACCTCAAAAAATTGACGAACACGAATTTGGGATAATATACGAGATTGTATAGACTAGTATACACCTAGTATATACGAAAGAGGGAAAATGTGCATAAAAGCCCACCATTTGTTTTAAAGTTGTACTTTGTTACTTTTGGGCCTAAGCTCCTTGCAATTTAATTATTATTATTTGATAGTCGTTAGGACATGTACAAGAGAAAAAGAAGCTCAATTTTATTAGTATAGGACAGGTGTAAAGTGGGCCTGAGGCCCAAAAACGAAAATAGGCCCAAGTGCGGCCCAGACGTAGAGAAACCGGACTTGGGTCCACATCTTTTCTCTTTTATTATTTGAGTGATTTTGCATGCTAGTGTGTTTATTTAATTTCAAGGTTTTACCCTAATTCAATTTCCCCAAAAGATAGTCATTTTGAGATTTTCTAAAGACAAAAAATACTTTTTACTTATTTTATTACTATAATACATATTTTACTTACATAATTCCTTATATTATTTTCCTTTCACTAAAAATATAAAATTTTAGTCGTAAAGTTTATTTATCTCCTAAACTTATTTAAGCATACTTCTTTTAAAACAATTAGCCAAACAAATTAATTATCGGATAAACACATTAGGGGATATCTTAGGTACCTTTAAAACCTTCCTAAAATACTAATAAGAACCCCGAACCCCCTCTAATATTTTCAATTGATTCCCTATTTTAATATATTGAAAATCGGTTATCTTAATTTTTCTATAAAATTTAAGTGGCGACTTTTAACCAGTCTAATAAGTAATATTTTTATAATAAAACAAAATTAATGAGAAATAGTATCCAAGGGCAGGTTTGAGTGGTTCTCAAGTCAAACGTCAAAGGATGACCAAGACGTCCGGAAACTAGTCTTGTGTGTGTTAGTGTGTCCTTGTATGTTGTATGTGTTTTTATGTGTTGTTCAGAGTCTAAAATAATGGGGGTGACCCTAGTGTCTTAATAAACAAGTTTAGAGTCAAAACGTCCCGGCATGACTCCCCAAGGACCAACCTAAAGGTCCTTAAGAAGGGCCCAAGCGTTAGCAAAGAGGTTAATAAATAAGCGAGAAAATAACCCCTTTTTTAAGGTGTTGGCGTGTTGCTCAACCTACAGTCAAAAGGCAACAAATTACCTTGCACGTGGGCATGTCACGAACCTCTCTGCCTCAAATTAAATTCGATAACCAAGATTTGGAGGTGCCACCGCAATGCACAACCATGTCCCAGATTTGTTCGCGTCATTTTAAAGTCAAGTTAGACTTAATTAAGAGGTCCAACTAGTGTAGGGGTGTTTTGGATACTTTTGGGATTTATTATAAACGAATTTTGAGTCACTTTGTTTAACACTCCGAAAGTCCAAAACCTAATCTAGAGCCTCACATG
Organism: Solanum lycopersicoides; assembly: GCA_022817965.1. Taxonomy (NCBI): domain Eukaryota; kingdom Viridiplantae; phylum Streptophyta; class Magnoliopsida; order Solanales; family Solanaceae; genus Solanum; species Solanum lycopersicoides. Next base: position 17,255,233 of record CM040627.1, read on the forward strand.
AGTGTCTAAGGTTTGTAACACTGTTTTAAGGTCAATAATAGTGTATAAAAGTCATTTAGAAAGTTTAAGAGTCAAAACGTCAAGGAACGTCCACGACGTTCGGAGACTAGTGCAAAAGGTGCTAGTGTGCCTTAGCCTATTTCACGGGGTTTTAGGAGTCGAAATTTGATGAAGTTTGTTAAAAAGGGTGTCTAACACATATTAAATTAGGTTTAGGGTCGAAACGTCTGGGTACGACTCCCCAAGGACCACCCTAGGGGTCCCTTGAGAGGACCCTTGCATTTTACCCAAGGCTGCCAAATGAGGCAGTGTAGACAGTGTCTACCTATGACCTGCAGGCAACGAGGCATAGGTTAATCGAAAGGGCGTCGATGCCTCCGTCGATGGACACTTAGCCATTTTCCAAAAACGGCCAAAATGCATAGTCTCAATCTCAAACGATGGACTTGTAGAACGGTTGGTCCAAGTCTCCATCGACAGACCTACGGACCATAGGTCGGGGTCTCGTAGGTCAGGACTTTATTATTTATTAAGTTTTTAGGAGGGTCATTTAATTAATTAGTTAGTTAGGGGTTTAATTATTGATTAGGGGTTGGTTAATTAGGTTAGTTAATTAACTATATAGCCTACCCTAAGTCTAAAACCTCACTTAACACCTCTCAATTCCCAAACCCAAATTGCTCTTCCTTCTCTCTACTTTCTCTCTCCCAAAAAAAAGAACTCCATTGAAGGGCTAGGTCAAGGTCTTTAGGGCGGCAAGAAGGCTATTTTTCTCTATCAATCTTCAATAATTAACAAGGTATGAGATCCTTACACCTTTGGGATTCCTTTCCCCATAGGGTTCTTCCAAAATTGATTTCAAAAAGATGAGTTTCATGTGGGTTTCTTTCTAATACGAAATTGATCTTCTAAATTGTGTTGTCTATGGTTTATTTTGATAATTATGTTGAGATTATGATGTATTATGATTCAATTATGCTAGTTCTTGAGGAATTAACCTAGTATGTGGAATAGATCATGAAATTGACCCAAGTCCCTAACCCTAGGTTATGTACTAGTGTTGAATTGATGCAATTGACTTTATTATTGTGTTAATTACTATTGATTGATGTTATTACATATATTATTGGATTGAATGGTTGGTTGATGGTAAGACCAAGATGGTGGATTTTGAAGAAGATTGGGTAAGTCTTGATATCTTAAACCTTTTACTTCAATTATGATGGCTTGTACTTGGTGATGAAGTTCAATTAAAGTTATCTTGTGATTTGATTAAGTAGGCTTGGTATGATGATGAAATTGAGATGTCTTGATTATATGATTATGAGATTATGCTTAAGAAGAATTGATATAAGGTTGGTTATGAAGTACCTATGTGCCTTATTATATTATGGTGATGTTAATGTGCTAATCTCTAATGTGAAGGATTGTATTGAAAGATTTTCTCATGCAATTCCTATTGAGCTAATGACTATGACTATATACGGAGTTATTCTCCTATGACCTAAACTAAGTATTGTTTATTAAAGAAAGACATTTCAAAAGGGACTCTAGCTTAGCACCGAGTGAACTAGTAGTGAGGAGTGTCCCTTCCCACATAGGGAAGGTAGGGTCAGTATTGTACTCATGAGATTGGAGAATATAATTCATGTAGCATAAAGATGGTCCCAAACACATCTCCTAGTTCTTGAACTATGTTGCCCCCATAGGAATACTAGCTAGTGGATCCACCTAAATGCTATGTTCATGTTTTGGTACTACCTTGGCATGTAGTCCACCTTATTTCGGTGTAGGGTTCCATGACACAGGATTCCACATTAGCTCATGTGGTCAATGTCGGTTAAGGCAAGATTTTCCGAAAAGTAAAATGAAGTAATAAAGTAAACTCTAACTAGGATGACCTATTTGACTTAGTCTAGGTAGGGGTATGAGACTCTACCTATACGTTGCACTAGTTAGCCTTGAGGGGATTCTTAGAAGGATATTCTTATGTTTTATGCTCTTATGAAATAAATGTTATGTTTATGTTGATTCTTCATATTAATGGTCTATATTGCTAAATGTGAGGATGAATAGTTATAATGATATGATATGTGAAGTTGGACATTATTCATGATCCTTTGGCTAGTTTGCTTGGTTGAGTGAGGTTATGGGGCTTCACTTGACCATTGCACTTGGTGAAGCGTTATGGATAAGGGTTTTTAATTATATTGTAATGTTATGGACTCATGAATATGCTTTGTGTTATGAAATGATGATAGAGCTACATTGGTTATGAATTATTTATGCTATGAACATGTTGATTTGGTTTAACTTGAGTAGGTTGGCCTTGTGTTGAATATGTTTGTATCAAAAAAGTATATGATTGTTGCCTTATATGTGTTCTTGGGTTGTGCATAGGGTTTTTCAAAGCAACTTGGAATGGTTTTATCAAATGTCCCTTTTTAGCATGATTTCTATGTTGTGTGTGCTTATGTTCCATACTTAGTACAAGTGATGTGCTAACCCCATTTCTCCCTTTTCCCGAACATTTTAGTTTTCGATCGTTGAAGGGTTCGTGACCACTTTTGAAGGAAGGCTTGGATCATTTCTCCAAGTATGGGTATGTCCTAAAGTTCCGAGGATGATGCCTTTCTCTCACTCTACCTATGTTACATTGTTATAGTCTAAAGACAATCATTTCACTCTTTTTGTTTCAAGATATTGTTGTAAGCCCTAAGTGGCATTTATACATTTGTGTAAGGACTATGTCCATATTGTTCAATTTCGTTAGATGGTTTAATATGACACATCCCTATTAAGACTTTATTACGTATTTCATCTATATATGACATAAAAGTAGAAGACTATGTAATTTTCTTATACGAGAGTCTAAGTAAACTTGCTGTGAATATATTACGTGTAAGGGAGAGGTCTAAGTAAATTTCATGAAGTAGATGTAGATGAAAAGATATAATTTTCCGCATTTTTTAACCTATTAATGTAATGATGAATGCTAAGAGGCTAGTCTTAGTCCTCTCCGAGGACGACGACGCCGGTTACGTCTAGGGGGTGCTCCCTGGATGTGACAAACTTGGTATTAGAGCATGAGGTTGAATATTTTTAGGGTTGATGTCTCATGAAACCACGCCGTGTAGATTCTTATTCATAATTGTGAAGCGCGCCACACTTATGAATGAGAGACTATGTAATGCTTAGGAAACTCTCATCTTCTTGCATTCATATGTCGTGTCTCTAGAGTCTTATTATGTGCTTTCACCTAAATCTTGTATCATGGTTATTGGTATGAATACTCGAAGAGCAGCTGCTACAAGGGTCGAGGAAGAGATTGCTAATGTGAGGGCTCATGACAACCAAGTGTCTCTACTTGAAGAAGTTGCTATGGGTGATCAAGTTCCGATTGTTCCTCCACCGATGACCAATGGAGAGATAAGGACAGATTTTCTCAATTTTGACCAAGCCATGACCTCTCAAGCCAATGTCGTCACTTCTTAAGTCACAACCATGACGGCCAAAGTGAATATGGAGGTTGGACCATGAGTTCCTCATCATGATAACAACATGGCATCTCATTTGAGAGACTTTACTAGAATGAATCCACCTATGTTCCTCGGGTCAAGGTCAGATGAGGACCCTCAAGATTCCTCGATGAGATCTGTAAGATTCTCTATGCTATCGGTGAGACCTCAATTGAGAAGGCCGAGTTGGCGGCCTACAACTCAAAGATGTGGCCCAAACTTGGTACATGCAATGGAGGGATAATAGGGCACTAAGGGGTGGACCGGTGACTTGGGAGATCTTCAAGTGGGCTTTCCTTGATAGGTTCTTTCCTAGAGAGTTGAGGGAATCTAAGGTGGAAGAATTCATCAACCTTCGTTAAGGAGGTATGAGTGTACTTGATTATTCTTTGAAATTCACTAAATTTTCCAAGTATGCTCCATCCTTGGTGTCTAACTCAAGGGATGAGATGAGTCATTTTCTCATGGGGGTGTCTGAAGACTTGGTTGAAGAATGTCGTTCGGTTATGCTTCATGCTTAACAAGTGGAAGAAAGTAGGTTAAAGAGGAAGAATAGGGAGGCCAAGAAGGCAAGGTCTTACGAAGGTGGTTCTTCTAAGGTTAGGCTTGACATTCAAGACAAGCCTAGGTTAAAGAAGAGGTTTTCTAATCAGGTTCCCTCCAAATTTCCCAAGGATCGTGATTATAGGGTGTCTAACCCTAAGTCTTAATAGGAAAGAGGTACTAACTCACCAAGCAAGAAGCCAACTTGTGGAAAGTGTGGGAAGAAGCATTATGGTGATTGCCTTGTTGGGACGGACAATTGCTTTGGGTGTGGCAAGAGTGGCAACAAGGTTAGGGATTGCCCTAATTTGAAGGGGCAAGACAAAGGAAATGGGCAAGCTCAAGCTAGTGGTTCTAATGTGGATGCTCCAAAGAAGAATCACTTTTATGCACTTCTCTCTAGGGGTGAACAAGAGAGATCTCCTGATGTGGTGACCGGTATGTTACAAGTCTTCTCTATTGATGTTTATGCTTTACTTGATACGGGTGCTACATTATCTTTTGTTAATCCCTTGATAGCTAGGAAGTTTGATATTTTGCTCGATATCCTAAATGAACCTTTCATGGTAACTACCCCGGTAGGTGAATCGGTGGTTGCAAAGAGGGTATATAGAAATTGTCCTATAATGTTGCCCAATAGAGTCACTCATGTTAAATTAGTAGAACTAGATACGGTCACTATGAGTTTCTAGTAATGTTCTTTGTCTCACTAATGCCCCGATGGCGTTTATGGACCTCATGAATAGGGTGTTTCGAAGTTACCTAGATTCATTTGTCATTGTCTTCATTGAAGACATCTTGGTATATTCGAAAAATGAGGGTGAACACATGAATCATTTGAGAGTGATGTTGCAAGTGCTTAAGGAAAACCAATTATTTGCCAAGTATAGCAAATGCGAGTTTTGGTTGAGGTCGGTGGCGTTTCTTGGTCATATCATCTCTAGTGAGGGGCTTGAGGTTGATCCAAGAAAAACCGAGGCGGTCAAGAATTGGCTAGACCATTGACTCCAACTGACATTAAAAACTTCTTGGGTCTAGTGGGATATTATAGGAGGTTTGTGGATGGTTTTGCGTCCATTGCTTCTCCCTTTACTACTTTGACCCAAAAGAGTGTGAAATTTGAGTGGTCAGAGGCATCTGAAAGAAGCTTCCAAATCTTGAAATATAGGCTTACCTCCGCTCCAGTGTTGACTTTACCGGAAGGTACTAAGGATTTCCTTGTATATTGTGATGCATCCCGAGTGGGCTTAGGGTGTGTCCTTATGCAACATGGGAAAGTAGTAGCTTATGCTTCTAGACAACTTAAAGTGCATGAGAAGAATTATCCAACTCGTGATCTTGAGTTAGCGGTCGTGGTATTTGCCTTGAAAATATGGAGGAATTATTTGTATGGTGTCTATGTTAATGTTTATACCGACCACAAGAGTCTTCAATATGTGTTTAATCACAATGAGTTAAATCTCCGACAAATAAGGAGGTTGGAATTATTGAACGATAACGACATGAGTGTTCTCGACCACCCCGGCAAAGTCAATGTGTGCGGATGCTCTAAGTCGTATGACTATGGGTAGCATGTCTCATGTAGAAGGAGCCAAGAAAGACCTAGCGAAAGATGTTCATAGGTTGGCCTGTTTGGGTGTTAGATTGGAAAATTCTCCAAATAGTGGTTTTATGGTCAATCATAATTCCGAATGTCTTTGGTAGTTGAGGTGAAGTCTAAGCAACACCTTGATCAACCATTGATGGAGTTGAAGGAATTGGTTCTTGGTAAGCTTAATGAGTCATTCTCCTTGGGGGGATGGTGTCTTGAGGTATCAAGGAAGGTTGTGCGTGCCCAATGTTGATGACTTGAGAAACCAGATTCTTGAGGAAGCTCATGGTTTTCGTTATTCCATTCATCCAGGTTCTACAAATACGTATCATGACCTTAGAGAAGTGTTTTGGTGGGAAGGCCTAAAAAGGGACATATCGGAATTTGTTGCAAAATGTCCAAATTGCCAACAAGTGAAAGCTGATCACCAAAAGCCAAGTGGTTTACTTCAAGAAATACAAGTTCCCACTTGGAAGTGGGAAGACATTACTATGGACTTCATGGTAGGTTTGCCTCGAACACAAAAGCAACATGACTCCATATGGGTGGTGGTGGATAGGTTGACCAAATCCGCTCATTTTATTCCCGTCAAGTCCACTTACTCGGCGGAGGATTATGCAAGGATCTTCATAGATGATATTGTGTGTCGCCATGGTATTCCGTTATCCATCATATCGGATAGGGGTGCACAATTCACATCTAGGTTTTGGAGGTCATTCCAAAAAGGGTTGGGTACAAAGGTGAAGCTAAGCACCGCTTCTTCATCCCCAAACTGATGGTCAATCAGAGTGTACTATTCAAACCCATGAGGATATGCTTAGAGCTTATATAATTAATTTCAATGGAAATTGGTATAGACGTTTGCTGTTGGTTGAGTTTTCTTATAACAATCGTTACCATTCAACGATATCTATAGCTCTTTTTGAGGCCTTGTATGGTAAGAGATGTAGATCTTCAATAGGATGGCTTGAAGTAGGCGAGTCTTCACTCTTGGGTTTCGAATTGATACATAAGACTTTGGAGAAAGTTCACATAATAAGGAACCGGCTGCAAACAACATTTATCTGGCAAAAGTCTTATGTCGACCATAGGAGAATGGACTTAAAATTTGAAGAGGGTGATAAGGTGTATCTAAAAATTTTGCCCATGAAAAGAGTGGGGAGATTTGGGAAGAAAGGGAAGTTGAGTCCTCGTTATGTGGGTCCCTATGAAATTTTGTAAATGGTTGGCAAGGTTATATACGAGTTGAGATTACCTAGTTAATTGGCTTCGGTTCATCCGGTGTTCCATGTCTCCATGCTTAAGAAGTGCATCACCGATCCTGAGTCCATTATTCTTATTGAGGGTCTAGGTGTGGAAGAGAACCTCTCCTATGAGGAAGTTCCGGTTGATATCCTTGATAGACAAGTAAAGAAGTTAAGGAACAACGAGGTGGCTTCCGTAAAGGTGTTATGGAAGAACCACCTAGTTGAGGGAGCAACATGGGAGGCCGAGGCCAACATGAAGTCTCGTACCCTCATATCTTTGTTGAATAAGGTTAGTTGTTCCTACTAATAATGAAAATAATGAATAAATTGAAATTGACTTGTTTTGCAAATATGTGCACATTTATGATGAAGGTTTTTGCTAATAAGAAGTTTCATGTGAAATGCCCTTTTGCTCAATTTTGCACTTATTTGTGTATTTGGTATGATGTAGCCTATATGAAATCAGATTGAGCATGTTAATATGATTTGAAGAAATTTTTGGCATAAGTGACTTTATATGTGGTGATGAGCTCATGTTATCGATTGAGAAGGTAGTTCTTCATGTTGTGGTTTTGAGCTCTTATTTGATGCAATTGATGTTTTGAATTGTTATTTGTAAATGCCATGTTTGAGTAGTAACTCATGTTGATTATGTATGTTGTTGGTTGGGCTGCTAATTTTGAGTCTATCCTTTCCTTTCAAAAGATTTTTAGTATCATTCGGGATGAATGTTCCTAAGGGGGGATAATGTAACACTCCGAAAGTTCAAAACCTAATCTAGAGTCTAAAATAAGTGTCTAAGGTTTGTAACACTGTTTTAAGGTAAATAATAGGGTATAAAAGTCATTTAGGAATTTTAGAGTCAAAATGTCAAGGAACGTCCACGACGTCCGGAGACTAGTGCAAAAGGTGCTAGTGTGCATTAGCCTATTTCACGGGATTTTAGGAGTTGTAATTTGATGAAATTTGGTAAAAGGGTGTCTAACACATATTAAATTAGGTTTAGGGTCGAAATGTCTGGGTACGACTCCCCAAGGACCACCCTAGGGGTCCTTGGAGAGGACCCTTGCATTTGACACAAGGCTGCCAAATGAGGTAGTGTAGACAGTGTCTACCTATGACCTACAGGCAACGAGGCATAGGTTAATCGAAAGGGCGTTGATGCCTCCGTCGATGGACACTTATCCATTTTCCAAAAATGGCCAAAATGCATAGTCTCAGTCACAAACGACGAACTTGTAGGACGGTTGGTTCAAGGCTTCATCGACTGACCTACGGACCGTAGGTCGGGGTCTCGTAGGTCAGGCCTGCATTTTCTGTTAAGTTTTTAGGAGGGTCATTTAATTAAGTTAGTTAGTTATGGGTTTGATAATTGATTAGGGGTTGGTTAATAAGGTTAGTTAATTAACTATATAACCTACCCTAAGTCTAAAACCTCACGTAACACCTCTCAATTCCCAAACCCAAATTGTTCTTCCTTCTCTCTACTTTCTCTCTCCAAAAAGAAGAACTCCATTGAAGGGCTAGGTCAAGGTATTTAGGGCAGCAAGAAGGGTGTTTTTCTCTATCAATCTTCAACAATTGACAAGTCCTTTCACCTTTGGGAATCCTTTCCCCAAAGGGTTCTTCCAAAATTGATTTCAAAAAGATGAGTTTCATGTTGGTTTCTTTCTAATACGAAATTGATCTTCTAAATTGTGTTGTCTATGCTTTCTTTTGATTATTATGCTTAGATTATGATATATTATGATTCAATTATGCTAGTTCTAGATAAATTAACCTAGTATGTGGAATAGATCATGAAATTGACCCAGTCCCTAACCTAGGTTATGACCTAGTGTTGAATTGAGTGGTAGTGATGCAATGGACTTCATTATTGTGTTAATTACTATTGATTCATGTTATTACATCTATTATTGGATTGAATTGGTTGGTTGATGGTAAGACCAAGATGGTGGATTTTGAAGGAGATTAGGTAAGTCTTGATATCTTAAACCTTTTACTTCAATTATGATGGTTTGTACTTGGCGATGAAGTTCAATTGAAGTTATCTTGTGATTTGATTATGTAGGCTTGGTATGATGATGAAATTGAGGTGTCTTGATTATATGATTATGAGATTATACTTAAGATGAATTAATATAAGGTTGGTTATGAAGTACCTATGTGCCTTATTATATTATGGTGATGTTAATGTGCTTATCTCAAATGTGAAGGATTGTATTGAAATGTGTTCTCATGCAATTCCTATTGAGCTAATGACTATGACTATATAAGGAGCTATTCTCCTATGACCTAAACTAAGTATTGCTTATAAAAGAAAGACATTTCAAAAGGGACTCTAGCTTAGCACCGAGTGAACTAGTAGTGAGGAGTGTCCCTTCTCACATAGGGAAGGTAGGATCACTATTACATGAGATTGGAGAATATAATGTGTGTAGCATAAAGATGGTCCCAAACACATATCATAGTTCTTGAACTATGTTGCCCCCATAGGAATACTAGCTAGTGGATCCACCTAGATTTTATGTTCAAGTTTGGTACTACCTTTGGAAGTAGTCCACCTTCTTTCGGTGTAGGGTTCCATGACACCGGATTCCACATTAGCTCATGTGGTATATGTCGGTTAAGGCAAGATGTTCCGAAAAGTAAATGAAGTAATAAAGTGAACTCTAACTAGGATGACCTAAAGGGTTTGACTTAGTCTAGGTAGGGGTATGAGACTCTAACTATACGTTGCACTAGTTAGCCTTGAGGGGATTCTTAGAAGGATATTCTTATGTTTTATGCTCTTATGAAATAAATGTTATGTTTATGTTGATTCTTCATATTAATGGTCTATATTGCTAAATGTGAGGATGAATAGTTATAATGATATGATATGTGAAGTTGGACATTATTCATGATCCTTTGGCTAGTTTGCTTGGTTGAGTGAGGTTATGGGGCTTCACTTGACCATTGCACTTGGTGAAGCGTTATGGATAAGGGTTTTTAATTATATTGTAATGTTATGGACTCATGAATATGCTTTGTGTTATGAAATGATGATAGAGCTACATTGGTTATGAATTATTTATGCTATGAACATGTTGATTTGGTTTAACTTGAGTAGGTTGGCCTTGTGTTGAATATGTTTGTATCAAAAAAGTATATGATTGTTGCCTTATATGTGTTCTTGGGTTGTGCATAGGGTTTTTCAAAGCAACTTGGAATGGTTTTATCAAATGTCCCTTTTTAGCATGATTTCTATGTTGTGTGTGCTTATGTTCCATACTTAGTACAAGTGATGTGCTAACCCCATTTCTCCCTTTTCCCGAACATTTTAGTTTTCGATCGTTGAAGGGTTCGTGACCACTTTTGAAGGAAGGCTTGGATCATTTCTCCAAGTATGGGTATGTCCTAAAGTTCCGAGGATGATGCCTTTCTCTCACTCTACCTATGTTACATTGTTATAGTCTAAAGACAATCATTTCACTCTTTTTGTTTCAAGATATTGTTGTAAGCCCTAAGTGGCATTTATACATTTGTGTAAGGACTATGTCCATATTGTTCAATTCCGTTAGATGGTTTAATATGAGACATCCCTATTAAGACTCTATTATGTATTTTATCTATATATGACATAAAAGTAGAAGACTATGTAATTTTCTTATACGAGAGTCTAAGTAAACTCGCTGTGAATATATTACGTGTAAGGGAGAGGTCTAAGTATACCTCATGAAGTAGATGTAGATGAAGAGTTTTAATTTTCCACACTTTTTAACCTATGAATGTAGTGATGAATGATAAGAGGATAGTCTTAGTCCTCTCCGAGGACAACGACGCCGGTTACATCTAGGGGGTGCTCCCCAGATGTGACACTTTTACCCCACTTCAACAATAAAAACAAAACCCTGAAGTTGAAAATCAAAAGCTCTCCTTTCTGTCTCTTTCCAAAACCTCAATTGGAGAGTTTTGAAGCTCCAAGGAAGAAGGTCAATTTTCCAAGGTTTCAACCCAAATTTTGTGGATTGGACTTCAATAAGGTATGGTGATTTCATCATTGATTCTTTTATCATTCAAGGAGTCAATTCAAAGGCTTTTCAAAAGATCTCAAAAAACCAATTTCGAATTCTAAGCATGAATTCTTGCATTTAAAGGTTTAAATAGATGAATTATGATGTTTTCAATGATAATTGATGGTTTTATGATCAAAAACTTCATGATCATCCTAATTCCCTAATTTTGTCTTGTAAAGTGGGTTTGATAATTGTGATTGGTTATGAATGGAATTGTATTTAGATTGCTTTATATTATTGATTCTTATTGTTATCTATCTCTATATATGTTGAATTGATATTGTAAGGATGAGTTAGTGATCTTGGCCTTATGGGCATGTAAGGTGTAAGTTCTATGGTTATGTGGAATTTGTTGGAGATATTAAGGAATGATGATTGTGGCTATTGGAAGGTGGTAAGTTGACCTAATTCCCTCATTTAATGTAGAAATAACATTGAATTTATATTGATTGGTATGGTTAACTTATGGTGGCGGTGCTTAATTATTATAATGTTTATGAACATGGCCTTGTTGGTATTATTATGTTAATTGTATTATCATCATGTTATGACTTGTATAGATGTACAATGTGAAGGATGATATTGTGTATGTGAATGTGTGAGATGAAAGCATGTTCCTCTAAATATTGGTATGTGATGATAATAGACTATGAAGAGTCTCTATATGTGGATATGGTGTCTTGTTTAGGTAGACCTAGTTGTTCTTACTTGATACATGAAAGTTATATGAATGTGATATCTTGACTTGGTAGACTTAGGCACCCTTGTCATGAATTGTATGAATGAATGAAAGTCTGGGATCGATAGACCTAAAGTAGGTACCCTTCTATAAAAGACTAATATGAAGGTTTATAATGAAGTGAATCGGATAGACCTAGCATGGTACCCGTTTCATGAATGAGCTATATTAATGAACCTTAATCGGTAGCCCTTTGGACCCATTCTTGGTAGTGGTTTTATGAGTTGGTAGGACTTAGAGATGGTACGTTCTCAGATAATATTATGTGAATGAACTTACTCTATGAGAAACAAGGCAAAGCACCGAGTGGATATGCTTGTGGTAGTAGCTCTACTTGAGGATGACACTAGAGTACAAAAAAGCCCTTGATATCCCTAAACCATGTGCCTACATGGGATGTGTCATTCGTTTTACCTTTGTCTAGTAGAAAACTTTCCATGGTGTGGGGTCTTATGACACCGGATTCCATACCTAGCTAGTCTGGTCTATGTCGGTTAATGTCTATTCTCATCATGTGGGATGTGCAGTCTAGTTATTGGATAGGTTCTACAACATGTAGGTAGTGGAATGGGACACTATCTACATATGGCACGAGTAAGCTTTGAATATGCTAAAGTGAGTTCCCTAGGTCTTCCAAGACCATTATGTGAAGTCCCTTAAATATATGAATGTCTCATTTAGGGTCTTTAGTAATGAATGTTGACTTGTTGTGGTTGTGTTGGAAAGGAAATATCCTTATCTTTGGTAGTCTTGAGGAACACTTAGGTGTGTATCGAAGAGGTTGTATGGGCGGTCTCTTCATGTCTCACTTAGGTGGGTCTTAAGATAACCTTATATAGAGGGTCTGAATGGCTAAATGGGTTACTTAATGATTATGGTCTTATCTTGAAGATTGTGAGAGTATTGTCTTATGTGGTTGATGATGGAATTTTATGATGTATTTTATACTTGGATTATAATATTTGATCAAAATAGCATAAAAAGCATACTTCAACTAAAGTGTCCCTTTTTACATGGTTTTCTTACATGTTCACCATACTTAGTGCATTAATTGTACTAATTCCATATTCTTCTTTATGTCTAATAGTGTAGGTGGTTGCAAGTGAGGATTTCTAGAGTTGAAGCTTGCGAAGTAGATTTCTCTCAAGATTGGTATTTCCTCATATGTTCGAGGACATGGACTATGTTTCTAGTTTTTTTTCATTAAATACTTTGTATTAGACATAAGTTTCTTTTCAATGTAAGGGATGTGACCCTATGATAATAAGATGTGTCTAAGGTGGCTTTGTGGTTAGACTTAGTTTTCTTATGTTTTATAAAAGACTTTTCTTATTAACTTTATTATGAAAAGTTTTAATTCCGCACTACTTTTCATACATATGTGATGAATGAATGCTAAGAGTCTTGTATAAGACCTCCGAGAGGTCGAGTACGACATGTTACTTCTAGGGGGTACTTTCCGATCGTAACAGATATGAACATGTAGGTTATGCTATGATATGAACAAGTATGTTATGCTATGATATGAATATGAATGTTATGATATGATTTTGGTAGTGTTGGTATGTTGAATGAACGGTAATTCTCCTAAACACTATATGAATATGATATGAAAGAACATTCTCACATGTTCTTGGTTCCATGAATGAAAGGTTGTTCTCATCTTTGAAACCTTTAAGCTATATGATATATGAGTAGTTTAGTCCTTAAGGCATTCTTTATGAACTAATGCATAATTATAGGCTTAAAATGTTAATTTAAATGGAAATTTTCTTTGCACCGAGTGGATATGATTATGATAGGGTCCCTTCACATCAGTAGTTGGGTTCCCACTACGGTATCTCATGAGATGGAAACCCTCACGGTAGAAGTATAAGGTTTCTAGAAGTAATCTTCATATCCCATAACTATGTGCCCTATAGGTCTTAGCTAGTGGATCCACCTTATAGCTAGGTATGTCTAGTTTCACCTTAGGCAAGTGAAACACCTCTTTTCGGTGTGGGGGTAGAACACTAGATTGCATGTAGCTTACATAGTATATGTCAGTTATTGCTAATCTCCCTATGTTTTAAGAATTTGAACTAAGATATGCATATGACTTATGATTACAAATCTGAACTCTAACTAGGGCTTCTTGAGGAGTATTACTTACTGTAGGTAATGGTATGGGACTTTACCTATACATTGCACAAGTGGGTTCTTTGAGGAGTTCTTGTGTGAGTCTTTTATGCATGATGACTTATGAATGATGTTAAGGTTGATCTCACCTAATATAATGTTGATTATGTATGTGACTACACTTGTTTCTTCTAGATGTCTTTACTTAGTATATATGGGGGTATGGGACTTCATATGTACATTACACAAGTGAACTATAAAGGGGGTTGTGGGTGGTGTCTTTATAGTATGATGTTATTTGAACTCAAATATGTAAGATATGAACTATGGCTATGTATAATGCACTTATGATCATGAATGTCTCTTTTTCATATATAATGGATTGATTATGTATTCCTTGAATGTGCATTATGACTTTTAACTCGAAATAGCATGTTTTTAACTAAAAGTCTCTTTTTGCATGTTTTAAGTGGTTTTAATTGCATGGTTTTCATACTTAGTACAAATTAATTGTACTAACACATATTTCTCGTATTTTTCTACTAAGTGTAGGTTCGGTCTAGTATGTCCTTATCGTGAAGAAAAGAAGGCATGGATTGCATTCTCCAAGACTTTAATATGTCCTCAAGTTCCGAGGACAACATGATGACACTTATGTTCTTTCTATTTTGCAATAGATTAATAGACTTCTTATGTGTACTGCCTATTATGATACATTTTATTGTAAAGGGCTATGACCCCTATTTGAGACTTCTATGTTGTACTTAGATGGTTGATGAGACGACGTCTAGACACTTTATTTTCCTATTATGAAAGAGTTTGACATTGATTGTTGAAGAGTTTCTAAATTGCGCATTATTCAATGTCTTATGCAAATAATGATTATGCTAAGGGCTTGTATGAGACCCCTTCGGGTCAAGTACACTGTGTCATGTCTAGGGGGTGCTCTCGGGCGTGACAAAAGGGTAACGTGTTGAGTTTTTGGGTCAAATTTAGGAAAAATATAAATATCCCAAAGGAGTTAGAAAGAAGAGAGATGTGTTCTCTTGTAATTGCTTAATTTCATGTTACACATAACCACTTTCATGGAAGGTATAATTTATTTACTTTGGGTGGCTAAAACCCCAAGATCTAAATGTGCAATTTTGGGGTTGGGTGTTGATTTAATGTAGTGAGTATTATGTTATGGTCTATTTTATATTGTTCATAAATAAACTTGGGCTAATTAGCATGCGGTTAATTAATGGTTGAGGTTGCAAACTTAATTCCTATTTCTGATTATGTTCGAAAGAGATTTATTGCAGTGGGTAGTTAGTATGATACTAGCAATTTAGGTTTCATATCTGTAATTTGCTTTAAAATAGAGGTTATGGGTCGGATCTATTGTCCTATTTTTGCATCGAAAGAAATAAAGTAAGGTATCAAGTTTCTTAGATTAGCTTGTAGATGAGACATGAAGGAGATTCTATGCAAGGATGCGATGAGATTAAAAAAATTAGTGTCATTGAAGATGACCTAGCCAATTCATGAATGTTAATCAATATAGATCAACACAATCTCCCCTTGAAATCCAATCCTCGCACCCTTATATTGCTTGTTACTTCTTGAATTCCCTGTAATTTTAGTTTAATTATGACAATTCATAATCAATACTTTTATTAAATTGGTAATCATCCACCCACTTGTTCTTACTACTACAAATGAATGATTTTACAACTCATTTTTCTTGATGAAATTCTCTATGATATATAAATTTCTGTGAGATTTGATCCTGACTCTTTGTTGGATATTTTTATTGACTATGGCTGTTTTCCTTTTAATTAGTTAAAAAGAGGATATTTGAGAATTATCACATACTCTCAAGAATATACTGATCGATCGAATACTATTGATAAACTGAATAGCTTAACGGTACAAAAATATGAGATTGAAATAATAGACATTTAAACTAAAAGCATTTTTAAACATGTTGAATTGAAAGAATGCACAACTGATCATGACAAATTATATCACTCTAAATTGTCACTTGACATAAGCATGATACAATGATAAGCAATAAAAAAGAATGAAGCAAGAAAAACGAAAACATACTAAGTCTGATAACAAGCCTCCATATCATAATTTTGACTAGGACAACCCCTACCTCATGCAATAAGTCTGAAAATTGAAATGGCATGAAATAGAATAGAACTCTAACATGTGATCATGAACTCGAACCACGAGGACTCACCACAAGCTAAGCAAAGCCAAATCAATATGCTAGCCACGACAAGATAGATGAACACCAGACCCTATAGTATACAACAATGTAAGCAGAAGGATATATGTGTCAGTACTTTGAAAATACTATATATGAGGAACATTCATAACATAAACATGAAACATGCTAAGTCTTGAAAACATGATGATGCATGACCAAGTAAAGCATATGAAATCTTGATAAGCTAAAATCATAAATTATTATGCAAGGTCAATGCAACATTTGAAAAGCATAACATAAGCCTAAATCACCATCTTTGAGGAAGTCATAAATAATTTGAGAAAAATATAATCTTTTTGTGAGATGTTTACCATTAACTGACATAAACTATGTGAGTTATAACACAGAATTTGATGTCTTTTACACATCGAAAAGAGATTGTCCTACTTGTCAAGGTAAGGAGCATGTTCTTAAGCTTAGGTGGATCCACTAGCTAACTTGTCCAATCGGGACATCCTATGGGGACATGTAGTTCAAGGACTTTGGAATCACCCAAATCCACTTAGTGTTAAGTAAACTCACAACGGAAATCATAAAAAAAAATATCATAATTAGATCTCTTTAGTCTTTGAAATGGTGAGAGTGTAGTAATATCAACTTAATTATACAGACTTGTAATTCATAAAAATATTTCCTTTAAAATATCATAATTTCGTAACATAATCGATGTTTAAAAGACACTTAATCAAAAATATCTAAATCGTGATAATATTTTCATAATAAAATTACACTTCAACTGAAAGTGGCTAAATAATGAAAATATTTCATACTGAGAATACTTCAATCGGAAGCAACCTAATTTCATAAAATATGAGATACTTTATTTGAAATCATCCTAAAATCATAGTCACTACACTTTCTTATGCATGCATAATTTCAAAGCTCAAATTAATGAGAGTATGTAATTCAATTAGCACATGTTTAAGACATCATTTTTTTCTATTACGAGGGCTAATTAATAACTATATAGAGATACAAAGTTATAGGTGAAAAATGTATTCATTAATTATTCATCAAGAAGATTTAAAATATGATGAAATTTATGCTTTTCATTGGAACCCTAAATTATGTAGAATTAATTAATCGAAGAATGAAGTTTACTTTGGAACTCAATGAGTGAAAGAATACCAATTGATGAAATCTAAAATACTTGAAAGGGAAAACTTTGGTAGGATACTTGAACTGAATTTTGAAGATGAAAAAATTTAGTTATTGCTTGAGAGAACTTAGAGCGTAAGTTATTTCATGATTCTAAGTATTGGGCGTAATTAAGGGATTTGGATCAACTATGCTCCCTTTAATCACTTAGGATATGTCAAAACGTCATGGTTTAGGAGTTTAAAGGGTGTGAAAAGATCAAAACAATCATAATTGAAAACCGTGAAAATATTCTATGAGGGCCATCTATGGTTAGTGGAATGGTCTTCGACCTCTATATGCCATATGTAGAATCAAAGTCTACATTCAAGTCTCTGAATTTCAATTCACATGAAAAATCCACGGTCTGTTGATTGATCTATGACCTAGAATGAGTTCGTACAACATTTTCTAAACTTCATTCCATGAGCTTAATCTATAATCCGTGATTTCATATACGACCCGTGGTTTGAGTTCGTGAAACTCAATCTAAAATTCAAGCCTTTGAAGTTGATTTACGAGCACATCTATGATCCGTGATTTAATTTGTGGCCGGTAAGTATCATCTGTGAAACTCAAATTTTGAATTCATTTGAACAACTAAATCTTTATATTATGGTAAGCATGAACTTAGAATTTTGGAGATGCTACACGTCAATCCAATAAGATAAATAAATTTGAATAAATATTAAAAAAAATTCTCTATTTTAAATTAAAGGTAAATAGTCGATCCAATTGCAAAATAAATATAAATTTATAAGTGATGTGTGTTGACAATTTTCAAATTCATACAAAAATTCCTTAAATATGACATATGATTAAAATTTTGAAACTTTTCCATTAAGCGAAATTAATGAATTCGATCAATAAAACATTATTTTCTATAACTTCGTACTTTTTCTTCCTTTAAAAAATATGTGCTTTTATTATATTTTTCTAAAACTGATAAAATAGCAATATTTTAAAATCAAATATTATAGGAGAGTACCGACTGAAAGGTAGACTTCCACTAAGCATTCTATAATACAAGATTTATAATAGAGACTAGTAGGGGGAAAAATAAGAGTTAAGAGTAAAAAATACATCTAAAATATTTTGTTTTATTGCATTTCATATATGAACAATTGAGAATGCGAGTTTCATACATGAACCATCATCCAATGGTTAATGAAACATACTTGGACGTTGTATAGACCAAATGTTTGACTAAAAATACTTCTAGACGTGTTTGTCCATAAAAGAAATTGTCATACGAACATATACTGTTCTATTTGTTTTTTTTAAGAATATTTTTAATTGACTTCTTTAAAATCCTAAATTCAACCCTTTCAAGTAAAAAATATCGATGCTATGACAGAGACGGAATCACGACTAAGAAAAGGGAGAAGAAGATGGTGAATGTCACTGTTGAAATTCACTAATTTGTATGGTGATGAGTTTAATAATTTATTCAAATATTAATTTACTTTGATTCCAGATAGTAAAATTATTTTTCGACGTGACATAATTTTTTAACAAAATATAAAGTGCATACACATCATCATTACTTAGTTAATGTCTGTTTCACTAATTATTATTGAGTGAAAATTAAAGTAGAAAACTCCTCATAGAAATAATTTAAGGGAAAGGGGTCAAATATGTCCGTAAACTATTCGAAAAGGTCTAGATATACCCTCCGTTTAAAGTTTGGCTCACTCATACCCTCGCCGTTTAAATTTTCACCCAGATATGACCTTATGAGTGTTAGTTGGTGTGCTGGACATATCCAGCTCATTTTTTATTTCTTTAAATGTCACATGGAATTGTCATGTCATTTTGACCTTACCACATCACATAAATAGAAAGGGATCAATTATACCCTTAAAAAATTCAAACACATAAACACCTAATCCGACCCATAAATTAATCTCCCTTTTAAATAAACTATCCGATCCGTTATGAACAACTTTGTTTAATTTTTATTTTTTTCGGTAAAATTCAAAAATGAGTAATTGATTAATAAAAAATAGGAAAAATATGAAAAAATATAAAATTAATGCAAAAAATTCACAAATAAATATAGTAATGTTATAAAATAATATAATGTGGATGTTCACTACACGAAGAAGTTACTACATAACCTCCTCCATTATGAAGATAATCATAACCTCCATAAACCCCAACATTATAACCATTACTCTTGTAACCTTTTACTTCCAAAACCTCCTCCATTATATTCATATTAATTTCATGTTTATGACTAACCTTTTGTATGCCTATATGTTATACTATAAATAGAGACACACGAGTTCATATTGTATACACATGAAGATTTGGTGAATACTTGAAAGAAAGAAAGTTATCTCATATTGTTCCTCTTGTCTTATGTTCTTCTTGTCTTCATCTTTATATAGTTATTGTGTTCTTAGTTTTATACCAAGTAACCTTAAATTCAACAATTTTAACACTTTTTTATTTTTTATTTTTTTTCGATAAAATCTAAAATGAATAATTGATTAATAAAAAATATGAAAAATATGCATAAAATTAACGCAAAAAAATTTAAAAATAAATATAGTAACCTTAAATTCAACAATTTCAACATTTCCAACATTTTTTTTATTTTTATTTTTTCTGCGAATTCCAAAAATGAGTAATTTATTAATAAAAAATAGGGAAAATATGAAAAAAAATATAAAATTTACGCAAATAATTCACAAATAGATATAGTAACCTTAAATTAATAATTTTTTTAATTTTATTTTTTGGAAAATCTCGAAAATGAGTAATTGATTGATAAAAAATAGGAAAATGTGAAAAATATAAAATAAAAAACTGTTGAAATTTTTGAATTAAAAGTTACTATATTTATTTGTGAATTTTTGACGTTAATTTTATAGTTTTTTCATATTTTCCTATTTTTTATTAATCAATTTTTTATTTTTGAGATTTACTGAAAAATTAAAATTAAAAAAAATTGTTGAATTTGTTGAATTTAAGGTTACTATATTTATTTGAGAATTTTAGGTGTAAATTTTATTATTATTATTATTATTATTCATATTTTTCTTTTTTTTAATTAATAAATTACTCATTTTTTTGAGATTTATCGAAAAAAATAAAAATTAAAAAATCTGTTGAAATTGTTGAATTTAAGGTTTCTATATTTATTTATGAACTTTTGGCGTTAATTTTATATTTTTTTCATATTTTTCATATTTTTTTATTAATCAATTACTCATTTTTGGGATTTACCGAAAAAATAAAAATTCAAAAAAAATTTATTGAAATTGTTGAATTTAAGGTTACTATATTTATTTGTGAATTTTTGGTGTTATCTTTGTATATATTTTTAAATTTTTCCTGTTTTTTATTAATCAATTACTCATTTTCGAGATTTATAAAAAAAAATTAAACAAAAATTTTAAAAATGGGTCGGATAGTTTATTTAAAAGGAGGATTGATTTATTGATCGAATTAGGTGATTATGGATCCGAATTCCTTTCCATTTTCATATGAATATCACGTGGTAATGTCAAAATGACATAAAAATTCCATGTGACATTTAAAGAAATGAAAAATGAGTTGGATATGTCTACAATATCAACTAACGCCCATAAGGACATATCTGGGCGAAAAATTGAACGACGAGGGCATGAGAGAGCGAACCTTTAAACACGGTATATCTAAACAATTTTAAATAGTTTAAGGGCATATTTGTCCCTTTTCCCGTAATTTAAATATGAAACTCCATATATTAAAATAGACCTTTTTTTAACTTTGTTTTTTAAAAAAGGACATCTTTTTGAAGTAATATATAGGTGAGGGTTGAAAATAAATTCGACCTAATCCTTAAGCGTAGCAGAAGTAGGGTAACTGAAATCGAATTGTAGCAGTAAGAATGCCGTTGAAGGTGTTGGACGCAACCATAGCAACTTTTGATGGAGTTTTTGAAAAGTTTAGAGCAGAGTCGCCCAAAAAGAAAGCCAATTTCATCCTGTTCCTGGCTGATATAGACCCTTCTACCAACCTTAGTTGGTGCCCTGGTAATTCTAAAACCACCTAGACAGATTTTATTGCGTTTGCTGGTGCTCTTGATACGAGCCACTAAAATTGGTTTCACATGAATTTGATTATGAATTCTATATAGTTTTTTTTTTTCAAATATGTTCTACTGTCGAATGATTATCATAGTCTACCATGAACTCTACCGTCTTTCTCAGCTTGTGGTATTGTATGTTCTAATCATGGTTGCTGGGCCTACTGTAGAATTAGTTTGAGTTTGTCTCTACTGATTTATGCGGGCAGTGGCGGATCCAGAAATTTTATATCAGGGGTGCTCAACTACATATATTTTAATGAATTACTAAATTTTGTAAATAAATAATAACATTGTCACAAAAGGCAGTGGGTGCTTAACCTACAACATAGGTCCACCACTGTATGCGGTTAGCTGTAATAAACAACAATGTAACAGCAATCGATTCCAGATTTGTATTGATAGAAACTGACTCAATTACAGTAGCTAATAATCAAACTGATACTTAAATGACAGAATTATAATTGAAGTAGTGAAAATAACATAGCTAGGGATATTAGAGAAGGAGATGAGATACTGGAACATAGAAGGGGATGAGGGGATAACTGACTTTGCAAAATTGCTCTCACAGTTCGCTATTTATCAACTCCTATTCCAGGAATAGCCACTTAATTTGTTGTTGGGATGCTTTGCGAATACCGATCAAGACCCATAACAATACCTCCATCCCCAATTAGAACTTTGTCCTCAACGTTCGGTTCGAGTCAAGAATAGTGATGCTCAGGGGCTCCCTACTGATTATCTCAATACCAAGACATGCATTATGACTTGAAAAAAATGTGTGCGCTAGTGCACCTGTTATGGAACAATCAAAACCGTGGTCATTGTGGCCTGTAGTGAACGGTAACAGATTTGTTAACTCAAGTGTCATTGTAACCAGCCCTGCATAGATATGACTTTGATTGCCCTCTTTTTGGAGCAGTTAGCTAGCTAAATGAGAGAGCCAAGGAAAGCATTCCTGCAGCGAGTCTCCACAAAAGCATGAACTCGGTTAACTGGAAACTATCTTTTGTGGCACGTGAAACTCATTCAATCATTTGATATCTTCCCAATCAGTACAAACAAGAAAGAGATACGTCATCTCATGATCAAGCTTGAACAGGAATGAATACATTATGGTAGTGGGTTTCAACTTTGAAATCAATAAGGGTTGACCACCATGCCATTTGCAACCAACATGGTGCTCCGCTTGAGGCTTTTCTTTTTTAGTGTAATACCAAATTCTATTTCCACACACATGTCACAACTCTTATTTGAAGACATAGGACAAAAGCTTATCTCCTCATAGGCAAATGTTTTGATGCGGCAGTTGGGGGTGTAGGAACAATATGGGTGTCTCACTTGTTGTTCGTGGATGACTCTTTGTTTTTTTGTGATGCTAATGGGAGTCAACCACATTATTTATGCCAAGTCCTCACTCCGCAAGCTACTAGAGGGGTAATTTGGACAGCGAGAAATCTTAGAAAGCAGAAGGATTTCTTGCATCAGTTGACTTTACATGTGTAAGGTTCGCGAGGACGCGAATCATCTTCTACTACACTGTGGGACAACTATGAGGTTATGGTGGGATATGTTTAGGTGGTTTGGCACTTCATGGGCAATGCCGAAATCTGTGAAAGATTTGATGATCAGTTGGAAGAGCGGGAGAAGGAGAAAAAGAAGGAGGGACTGGAATGTGGTTCCACTTGCTTTAATGTGGGTAGGTTGGAGAGCGAAACAAGAGAGCTTTTGAAGGTGTAGAATCGAGTTTCTCTCGGTTGAGGAGAAGTCTCCGCTCTCTTATTTTCTTTTTGTGTAAACAGAAAGTTCCTTGTATAGTAGATTCTTTACCTGTTGGTATACCCCTTGTATATACGGTCAATTTGGCCATGTTATGAATAAAACACATTTACATGATTAAAAAGAATGATAAATGACTCAAAATATTCATCACAGTATCCATTAGCTTAGATATTCCATGGTTTACAATCTGAAATAAACCAAATTGTTGTCTGGCTTCTAGTATTTCTTGGAGGAAACCAGAAAGAATGATGTTTGTTAATGGTTCGTCTAGATCAAGCACTCGGATGTTGCTACCTATGGTTGTATCGAACACCGCAGTAGGTACATTGTCCCTATAGGTTACTATAGCATCACTCCTTGAGAGTATTCATACTTTTGAAGCATTTGCAACATCTTGAACTTAAGGCCCTTACAGTAAACAATAAGCACATGTAGGAAGGAAGACATACCCAGCTCTACACCATCAAAGGAAGTCATAGCTTCTTAAATTGTCCTCCTCATACTTGCTCATAGGGATGGAGAGAACTTTATCCAAATCAAAATGAAACTCTGATTCTGCAATAACAAGAGGTGCTGAGACCTCCTTGGATTTGCACTTATCGTGCAAGGACACAACCACGTCTAAGTGCTCTGGGGCATGAGGGTTAGTTTTGGAGGAGGCAGACAGTGTGTCACTATGTTATCGAGGTGTCTGAGTACACGGGCATTATTGTCCATCCGTACCATTAGCAAATCCTGGATGATGTTGAGGTGATAATGGATAATGGTAGAAAAGTATAGATCCATGTAGTCAAAATCAATGAAAGGACCAACGTAACAAACGACAATGTAGCAGCAACCAACTCCTGATTTATACTGATAGGAACTGACTCAATTACAATATCAACTAATACTTGAATGACAGTAATACAATTGAAGTTGTGAAAATAAAATTGCTAGGGATACTAGAGAAGGAGATGTGATACTTGAACATAGAAGGGGATGAGAGGATAACAGACTTTGCGAAATTGCAATATAATTTGTATAAACCTATTTTGCTCTCACAGTTTGCTATTTGTCAACCTGGATTCTAGGCATATCCACTTAATCAAGTGTTAGCCTACTTTGCCAATACTGGTCCAGGCCCATCCATAACAGTAACTAATATCTGTTCATGTATTTGCTTTAGGAAGAGCATTTTTTTTTGTTCTGGTTTATTTGATGTTAGATATAGCCTTTTGACATTAAACACCATTAGAGATATTCAGCTAGAGAGCAGTTCAAAACTCAGTGGAGACAAAAAACACTAGGTGATTCTTCCCATTTGTCCTAGCCTTGGTGGACAGAGTTATCCGGTACCTGTTGCTGGTGGGTGGTAGCAAGGTGGGAGGTGGCACGTATCTTGTGGAATTAGTCAAGGTGTAAAGTTGGCCCAGATACCGCGGTCATAAAAAAAGATATTCAATTAGGGAGCATTCCTCTAACAAGTGCTGTTTTTGGCGTTATTGGATCCACGAGGAGAGACATGTAGCATACCTCTCTCTGTGTCGAGGAAGACATATGATCAGCTTTTATTTCTTACCGACTTCCGTTGAATCTTCTTCAGAACTTTTCACTGGCACAGTGATGTTGGGCAGACAGAGAAATGTCTCTCATTTTGTTCCTTTTCAATGAAGTGGTATACCTCTAAATGTGTTCCACTTGTATCTGCTTCTTTGGCCTATAGGCTACTTCATCTTGTGCCTCCGTTTTTATTTTTGTAAGAATGAACTCTTTTTTGAGAATGGTGGTGCCTCTATTTTTATATCTAGGAATTCTGACATTCTGCAGTTGTATATTCATTAAATTAATAAGGTATCTTTCCTCTGTATCTGCTTAAAATGTGATGGATGATATTATATTCAACTTTCAAGCTACCCTTTTGTTCTGCAATATCCTGTTTTTAGTAGTATAACTTATTGCTTCGAAGCATGACTGATTCTTCTTATCCGCATTTGGCTGCCTGTTTTATTATCCAAGAGTCTTTAAGTTTCTTGTTCAATTACAGAATTATGGTCCTATAGTTCATGTAACATTCTTACAATTCCAATTTGTTTCTAAGATTCTGGTCATAGTTCATGTAACATCTTTTATTCCCCTTCCAATAGACCATTAACAATTTGAAGAAACTCAAACACCAGGAAATTTCAGTCAAATTATATAAAATAAAGCATGATCTCTTAAAAATATCTGAACTTGGTTAATTGAGAGTTTTAATGTCGGACTAAGGGTTGAATCAATTTCAAGGAATTAGTATCATTGTCAACATCAAGTAGTGTGCATCCATCAAAGTTTACGGATGAACTTCGTGATTCTCCTCTAAATGTCTGAACCTACAATTGCCTTCTACTTGTTAGACAATTGACATTTTTTTCAGCTTATTATTATTTTTACTGTTTTTACTTATTTCAGTTTAGTGCTTCCTATTTTCTAGCTAGACTTAGTCAACTTTAGTTACTCAACTTTCTGAAGTTAGTGGCCCCTTTTATGGTAGTTAGTGGCACATGTTCTTATTTAGTTTTAATGTTTATGTTTTTTCCTTGTATAAATTTAGACTTTCTGCAGATTAATATACACAAGGAATTTCATAAGTTCATTCTAATTTTATTTTTTTGAAATCAGTTTCTTGAGTCTTTTTGTTCTAACAGTGGCATCAGAGCCTCTAGTTGATCTTACAGAACAAAAAAGGTTTTAACCTACAACACAAATGGCATCCAACAACCTACCTTTAAATCCACCATTCACTTTCACCGGTGAAAATTACCAAATCTGGTCTGTGAAGATGCAAGCTTTTTTGGAAGCCTATGAACTTTGGAAACTGTGACGGAAGATAAACCACTTGTTGCTCTACCAGCAAATCCTACCTTGGCTCAGATCAAATCCAACAACGAAGAGAAGGCAAAGAAATCTAAAGCCAAGTCGCTTATGCAGAATGCTGTGGCAGATTCTGTGTTTTACAGAATCATGGCTTGCAAAACTGCAAAAGAGGCTTGGGATAGGTTGAAAGAGGAATATCAAGGCAGCGATAAAACACGTCAAATGCAAATGTTGAACCTGAAAAGAGAGTTTGAGTCCTTGAATATGCAGGAGGATGAAACTATCAGTAAGTATGCTGATCGAATCTCCTTAATTGTTAATAACATTAGACTTCTTGGTGAAGAATTTACAGACAAATGAATTATGGAGAAAGTTCTTGTGACTCTTCCTGAGAGGTTTGAATCTAAGATTTCCTCTCTTGAAGAATCCAAGGACCTGGGCAAATTTTCATTAGGTGAACTAATGAGTGCTCTTCAAGCACAAGAGCAAAGGAGGACTATGAGATGGGAAAAGTTCAGTGAAGGAGCTTTCTCTGTACAAAAGCAAAAAGGAAAGCAACAATTCAACCAAAAGAATAAGGGCAAGCATGATGGTGGGAACACTAGTGGAGATGTGAAGTAGAAGTTCCCTCCGTGCAAATATTGTAAAAGAAATACACATCTAGAGAAGTACTGATGGTGGAGAGTCAATGCTAAATGCGGCAACTGTAAGCAGACGGGGACACATATCCAAGGTCTGCAAATCAAGAGCAAAGGCTTCTGGTGCTTTGCAAGCACAAGTAGCAGAAGCTGCAGATGCACATGAGGAGCAACTCTTTGTAGTTTCATACTTTTCAATCAATGAATCCTCTTATTCATGGCTTCTTGACAGTGGTTGCACACCTCACTTGTGCAATGATGTTGAACTGTTCAAGTTCCTCGATGATACTTACAAATCTAAAGTAAAAGTGGGAAACGGTGAGGCAGTAGAAGTCAAAGGCAGAGGTACAGTGTCTATCTCAACAATATCAGGTATCAAAACTGTATCAAAACTATTTTTGATGCTTTGTACACACCTGATATGAGTCAAAATTTGTTGAGTGTTGGACAAATGCTTGAAAATAATTATTCTCTGCATTTTAAGAATCGTGAATGTGTTGTTTCTGACCCTTCTGGAGTAGAGTTATTTTATGTCAAGATGAGCAACATAATGTTTTCACTTGATTGAGAGAAAATAACTGAGCAGGCTTACACTATTACTTCACAAACATGTACAAACCTATGACACAAAAGGTTTGGTCACTTCAATTTGAGAAGCATCGCGGAGATAAAAAAGAAGGAGCTAGTGGAAAATATGCCTGAATTTCTTTCTAATGCTCAAGTTTGTGAAACTTGCCAACAGGGAAAGCAAATAAAATTACCATTTCAAGCAAATCAAGTATGGAGAGCTAACCAGAAACTTCAGCTCATTCATACAGATGTTTGCGGCCCAATGAAAGTCACTGCTGCAGGTGAGTCCTTAATTGTCTCAATTTATGTGGATGACATGCTTGTGACAGGAAGCAAAATTGAACTAATCCAAAGGTTCAAAAATGAAATGGAGAAAATCTTTGAAATGACTAATCTTGGAGTCATGAAGTACTTTCTTGGAATGGAAGTATTGCAGTCTAGTGATGGAATTTTCATATGCCAGCAGAAATACATTTTGGATATTCTAAACAGGTTCAAAATGCAAGACTGCAAACCTGTGAGTACTCCAATATCTACTGGTGTGAAGCTTGGCGAGGATGAGGATCCCGAAAAGGTGGACGATAGTATGTATAAAAGCTTAATTGGTAGCCTTCTATATCTAACCGCAAGCAGGCCTGACATTCTATTTGTTGTTAGTTTGCTCTCTATGTTCATGCATTCGCCTAGAGACACACACCTAACAACGGCTAAAAGAGTGTTAAGGTATATTAAAGGAACCAACAAGTTTGGAATTTTTTTCCCAACATCTGCCAAAGTAACTATGAACCTGATCGGGTACTCTGATAGTGATTGGGGTGGTGGAGTTGATGATTCCAGAAGCACCTCTGGATATCTTTTCTGTTTGGGGACACGTTGTTTTAGTTGGAGCTCTAGAAAACAAGAAACTATAGCTCAATCAACAGCGGAAGATGAGTACATAGCTGCTGCATCTGCTGTGAATCAAGCTATTTGGCTAAGGAAGATGATGAAGGACTTAGGCCATGAACAAACAGAAGCTACCAAGATCATGTGTGACAACAGTTCAGCAGTTCCAATTTCAAAAAATTCAGTGTTTCATGGTCGAACTAAGAATATTAAGATCAAGTTTCATTTTATTAGAGAAGTCCAACAATCTAATGAAGTGTTGCTTGTTCATTGTTCATCTGAGAACCAGCTAGCTGACATTTTCACCAAGTCATTGCCAAAGGAAAGGTTTGAAGATATGAGGCAAAGAATTGGTGTTTGCCACAAAAATGCCAAGGAGGAGTGTTAGACAATTGACATTTTTTTCAGCTTATTATTATTTTTACTGTTTTTACTTATTTCAGTTTAGTGCTTCCTATTTTCTAGCTAGACTTAGTCAACTTTAGTTACTCAACTTTCTGAAGTTAGTGGCCCCATTTATGGTTGTTAGTGGCCCCTTTTATGGTAGTTAGTGGCACATGTTCTTATTTAGTTTTAATGTTTATATTTTTTCCTTGTATAAATTCAGACTTTCTGCAGATTAATATACACAAGGAATTTCATAAGTTCACTCTAATTT
>CM040627.1:17288889-17314264 GCA_022817965.1 Solanum lycopersicoides
CAAGTCTGTTGTTTTTTCTTATCAGCTTTTGAAGCATATTTCTTTTCTTTGCTAAATCCTGAATAAATTCTCCTGCATAGTTTAAACATCCTAGAAATCTTTGGATTTCTTATTTTGTTGTTAGTTTATCAGGGAATTCTATGATCTTTTTAGCAATGTGTGATTGGAGTTCGATTCCATTTTTTGAAATGATCATTCCTAAGAATTCTATTTCATTTTTATTTATCTCTGCTTTTTTCTGACTTAGGATTATTCCATTTTTTAAACATTTTTTCTGAAAAAAATTTCAAATGTTTTAAATGATCTTCATATGTTTTTGAACATATTAATATATCATCGATATAAACTATTAGATAGTTATCTTCTGAAAAAAATTTATCCATTCTTCTTTGAAATATTTGTGGTGCGTTTTTTAATCCAAAAGGCATTACTAACCACTCGTAATGTCCATTAGGAGTACTAAATGCAGTTAATTTAACTGAATTTTCTTCTAATTTTATTTGCCAAAATCCACTTTTACAGTCAAATTTTGAAAAATATATTTTTCCTTTAGCAAGGTTTATTAAATTATTTTTATTTGGGATAAAATATCCATCAAATAAACAATTTTTATTTAATTCTTTATAGTTTATTACCATTCTTGCTTTTCCCCGTTTTAATTCAGCATGATTTCTTACCATAAATGCTGGACTACTATGAGGACTTTTGCTCATTCTTATGAGTTTTAAATTGAGTAATTCTTTAATTTGGACTTTAAATTCTATTTTATCTTCTTCATTGTATAACATAGGTCTTACCCTAATTATTATGTTTGGATCTTTTAAAGTTAGAATTGCTCTTTCATGGCTTTGTTCCCATTTTTCTAATGGATTTTCTCCATATGATTTTTGTAAATTTTCTTTAATTTTTTCTAAATTTAGACATTTACAAGTAATTTTTCTTAAATTGTCTAAATATTTTCTTTTATAATTTTCTTTATCTTTTTCAAGATTGTAAACATTTTGTATTCTTGGGACTTTGATGTAATGTCCACAAGGAGTTTTTAAATTTATCATATACAACGTTTGTTGATAATTTTGAAATTGTTGTATAAAATCATTCCCTAATAATAAATCTGTTTCCAGTTTATCATAAGCAAATAATTTATTTATAGAAATAATTTTTGATCCTAAAATTATTTCTACCTTTTCTTTAGATTTTGTTAATTTTTCTTTATCTCCTGTGATTCCTATCATAGAGATATTATTTTTATTTAAATCCCAATCTTTTATTAAAAAAGATTTTGCTAGACTTGCTTCTGATCCATTATCTATTTGACAACAAGTTGTCAATTTTGTATCATATATTGTTATTTCAATAAAAACTGAAACTTTAAAAAATGTTTCCTTAGGCATTTATATCTTTGGTAGAAAACAAGTTTCGTTTTTATATATCATTTCTATACCATCTTTTCCGATGTTATAATCTCCCAAATCATTTAGGAATAGATTTTCTAGGATTACTTCTTGATTACTTTCATGATTTATAATATAACAAGGAACTGTTATCCTTATAGTATCTAGTTGTATTGGTAAGTCTACCATATTTTTACAACTATAATTATTACCTTCAAAGGTTTTGTAAATATATTGTTCTCCTTCGTAAACTGTTAATCCATTTATAAGATATTCTTTTATGTGATTAGCAGTTGCTCCTGTTTGTATCAGCATATCCTGATTTTTCCATTCTAATCCATTAAAAATTCTTCCACTTATTTTTAATATATTTAAAGATTCATTCTTTAAATTATATCTATTAGATATATTTTTTCTAATAGAATTTCTTCCATATTCTAATGAAAGCCTAGGATTACTTGTACTTCCTATTTCATGTGTTTTTCCAAATCGAATTTCGTATTCCTTTGGAATTTGTGCTTGTTGAATTTCTGCTTCAATTATTCTAGCAATTCCTGCACATTCTTGATCTATTTCAATTGATTCTTTATTTTTATACACGTTTTCATAATTTGAATTTGTAACTGTGTATAATGCTTGATAATATATACTCATTATATGATTACCTGGTTTGAATAAATCATTTCTCTTGATCTGAAAATGTAGACTTAATGCATCATTAAAATCTGCATCTTTTAGTGATATACAATATCTTGGGTAATAGGTGAATAAAAGCTTAGTATAAGCTAAATTTCCTTCCACTATACCAAGATTTCCTTCTCTTGCGTTCATAAATCTTTCGTCTGATAAATTTATCACTATTGGACAATTTATTCCTTCTTTAAAGGTTGATTTAACTAATATCTGAATTCCTCCTAAATGAACGTAATTCATTTTTTTCCTTTTCTTTTCAGGAATTTTTGTTAAGATTTGATTTATCATTGTTTTTGTTAACAAATTTAACTTATGTTTTTCAGTTGTTTGGGTAATTTCTATTACCTTTTCTATTTCTTGATATTCATGATAAGAGATTTTATCTCTTGTAAAGATTCTTTGCATTCTACTTAATATGTTATCTTCTACTTTAAGATTTAGTTTTAATCTTTGGATTTTCTTAAATGTTTCTCCATCAAAAGTTGCTTTTAAAGCATATCCTTGTTGATCTTCTTCTGTATCCAATGTTTGTACAGAATCTTCTTTTTCTTGTATTTCTTTATTCATTTAATCAGATTCTTCTGAACTAGTTGAATATTCTTCATAGATTTCTTCAAAGAAATCATCACTTTCTATAGATTTTATAGACTCTAAGTCTGAATCTATTTCTAATCTATCAATTTTTGAGATTTTTACTTTTCTCTTGTTACATTCGTAATTTTTATGTCCTTCTTCTTCACAATTATAGCATTTGCTTTGTTTTAGAAAATTCTCTTTTCTTTTTATAATACTTCTTTTTTGGTATGTATTTTTGCTTAGTGAAGTTTTTCTTTTTAATTAATCCTTTTTTGTATTGTTTTTTCTTTTTGTAAGGTCTATCCTCACATCCCCATTGAGTAGATGCCTGTGTATCCTTACAATAAATTTGTGTATTAATTCTTTTAGCTTTTCTTTGCATATTATGTGACATACATAATTGCGCTAATCTATTATTTAGGAAACTTATTCTCTGTCCAAGAGTATCTCCTTTCATATTTTCTTTTTCATATTCTTCTCTAAAATATTTGGCCCAAAAACCTGGTAATTTTTGATAGTATTTTTCTAAATAAGGCAACATTTTCTTACCGCTATCAAATAATTTGTAATAATATTCTTCGAATTCACAAGTGTATTCTCGAATATAACTCATTTTACATATTTGTAGTTTTTCTAACTTTTCTTTTGCAATATTTTTTATCATTTCTTTGTTTTCTTTTGTATTTCCTTGTCCTCCAAAGAATTCATTTGCAATATATTGCTTAAGATTATTTATACCTTCTTGTAGTGAATTTTTTAATCCTTCTAAGGTATCATTTTTAATTATGTTTTCAGCATCTTCAGTTAATCCTGAAAACCAATCGTTTACCTTTTCCATAAAAGTGTTTATCATTATGTAATATTTTTCTTCTTCAGTATAATTTCCTTTTCCTAATAGGAAATATAAAAGCATATTTTGAGACCAAAGGTCTAGGTTATTTTCTGGATCTCTTTTACATTCAAGATCTATAAACTGAACACCTATATCTCCTGTTGGTAGTCTATTAGGCATAAATCTTGATTTATCATTATTATGATAATTTTTTGTAAAATCATCTTTTCTTTTTGTTTGGTTTGTAAAGTTTTTATTTTCATTTTCTGGCTCTTGCCATTCATTCTTCATGGAAGTTGAAGCTTCGAATTTTCCTTGAGGTCCTTCTGTTTCACCTCTATTCATGAGTACTTTTATTTCTTTAGAAAGACTTAGGTCCTCTAAAGCATAAACTAACTCATCTAATTCATTCATTATTACTTTTTTCAGTTAATTTGATGATGATGATGATGATGATGATGATGATGATGATGATGATGATGATGATGATGATGATGATGATGATGATGATGATGATGATGATGATGATGATGATGATGATGATGATGATGATGATGATGATGATGATGATGATGATGATGATGATGATGATGATGATGATGATGATGATGATGATGATGATGATGATGATGATGATGATGATGATGATGATGATGATGATGATGATGATGATGATGATGATGATGATGATGATGATGATGATGATGATGATGATGATGATGATGATGATGATGATGATGATGATGATGATGATGATGATGATGATGATGATGATGATGATGATGATGATGATGATGATGATGATGATGATGATGATGATGATGATGATGATGATGATGATGATGATGATGATGATGATGATGATGATGATGATGATGATGATGATGATGATGATGATGATGATGATGATGATGATGATGATGATGATGATGATGATGATGATGATGATGATGGTAATAATAGTAATAGTAATAATAATAATAATAATAATAGTAATAGTAATAATAATAATAATAATAATAATAATAATAACATTTATTTGCATACATCTCCTACAATGTATTAACTTTTTTAAGGATAAAATTGATTCTTTCCATCTTGTTTGGAAGCTTTAGTTTTATTTAGATTTAATGTTAAAAAATCTTAAATATTTCCAAAAATATGCTACAAGGGAGAATCCACAAGTCTCTCACTCCGGCAAAAATTTAAAAAAGAAAAAGTTAAACATTATTAATACTTTTGGACTAAGAGATTTATTTATAATAAATAAAATAATATAGTTATAGTTATAACACAAAATATAACAACTATCCAAGTTCAGTTCTCTATGAATGACTTTTTTTTTTTTTTCTTTAATATTTTATAACAAGAGTATCTATTTAGTATCATATGTCACGGACTTAATGTTTGATTAATTCGGATGCAAAATTTGATTGACAAAGTAGCGGAACATGGCATATAACTATATATAAATTGGGTGATGATACATTTAGTCATGTTCTAATAAAGGAAAATAATCTGGCTGATTCATTATTTTATTAACTTAAGTTTTTGATTTTGTAGGTGACTTTCGTTTTAACACATTTCAGTAGCCAGGAGGTACTATTTTCTAATAGGAAGATCACAAACTCGGACAAAACTCAAATTATATTTAAGGACAAGGACTATTCAGATGAGTTATTACAAGCAAATAACAATTGTCAATAAAAATAATACACCAATTAATTGTTGTGTTTAGCTAGATCAAACACTAGTCTAGATGCACAAATTTACATCTACATTTTCACTATCATGCGCTACCAACATCCATGATGCCCAATTTGTTAGTTAGAGGTACAAATGTGTAGACAGACTCTTCACCCTAGTAGTGATAATAAGACGGAAGTAATTAATCAGTTGACGAATAGAGATGGAAAAAAAAGAGAGACTAGAATGGAGGATGTGATGGTAGTTTACAATTAATGCTTGAATGATTTTATAATACCTCGGAAATGGCTGTGTCAGATTGGAAAGGAAAATTTTCATTTTTGGCACTAATGTAGTGATCTACGAGTTCAACCTATGGATCGTAGGAAGGGAATCGTAAGACTTGGTTTGAGTTTTGGAAATGTCAAGTCCATTAAGTTGACTTACAAATGGACTGGAGGGGTCGCAGGGTGTTTTAGGGGTCGTAAGAAGTGCCCAGTAGAGTGATTCGAAGAATTGATTTGAGACCTTAGGTCTCAAAAGGATTTGTCGATTCGGCATATGATCTACGAGTCGTAGGTGGGATCAATAGAAGTGATCTAGATTTGGTGAAACTTGAACATGGGTTCTACGAATAGGATCTACAAGACATAGAAAGTGAGACGGATTGTAGGAAGGTTTCGTGGAATCGATCAGATATAATGAACATCAGTAACAGGTTCTATGGTTGACCAGGACGACTCGTAGAAAGTCCTATGGACCGTAGGTCCAAACCGTAGACCTGTCATACATATTTTAATGAAGGGTGCTTTGGTCTTTTTACCCACTTAACCCCTAAGCTATGTCGTTTTGGCATTCTAACTACCCCTATAACCGGTTTTAGTCCTACAACTAAGCCTAAATTATCTCATTCATTCGATTCCCCCAAATTCCCTCAAGTCTTCCCCTGTAAATTCTCTCAAGAGCTTCAAGGTGAAAAACTAGGATTTCAAGCTTCAAGGTCTCATTCTCCTTACATAATTAGGGATTTGATTATCAAGGTATGTCAGAATTCACCAATGGATTCATTTCATCCATTGGGTCCCAAAAGAAACTCAAAATATCCAATTAAATTTTACCTAATTATCAAGGGTTTCATATTATTCTTCAGGAGTCCTATCTGTCACACCCCTATTCTTTCTCAAAACGAATTGTTTGTTTTGAAAGAAAGAGTTTTTCCAATTAAAGTGACATTTCAAAAAGGATTAATTTATTTCAGAGTCGTCACTTGAAATTGAGTTTTGGTGTTTCAAGTCACCTTATTTACATCCCTAATTAAAAGGAAGTTGACTCGTTATTTTATGGTCTGCGAAATCAAAATTGGGTAAGGAATTCTGTTGACCGAAGGAAAGGTATTAGGCACCCCTCGATCCCGTGGTTCTAGCACGGTCACTTTATTGACTTTTATATGACTTGACTTAATTTTGAATATATTATGTTTATTAACCTAACAATTTACTTATGTCCCGCTTTCTTTGATTTATTTTAAATTACTTTGTAAAATTGTCTTATTTTTATTAGTGTGTGGTTTATTGGTAGCAGCTCTTTCCAACCTCACCACAAATTATTTATTTGTTTGTATTTAAAGACTAAAAGTAGTTTAATGTTTTTTGGATCTTAATATTTTATTATTATTATCATAATCCTAAATTATATATTATCTTAGTTTTATTTTTCTAATAGAAAATGAACAATATATTAATAAGAACATAAGATAAAAATAAATTAAAATAATACACCTTTTCATATAAATTTTTTACTTTTTCTTATTTTAGTCATTAAAATGAAAAGAACCTACTAATTAAAATTAATTTATTTATTTTACACGTTTTGGGTCACTTTAATATTGTTTTTCTATTATATTTTTTTTGTTTCTCTTTCTTCTTATACTTTACCTTATTTTTCTTTTATATTTTCTCATTCTTATTTTTTTTACTTTTTATATTTTATAAATATTTTTACGTCTTTTCCTTTTATATAAATTTTTATTTTTTATTTTTTCAACATGGATTAATTAATTGATTTTTTTAAAAAAGTTTCGCATTAAAAGAAATGTAAAGATAGTGTAGGTTTAATTTATTATATTTTTATTTTTATTCTTCTCTTTTTTACAAATAAATAAATACAGTTTTATTAAATATACAAAGTGAAAAAGTAACTTAAAAAATAAGAACTAAATTTCATCTAATTATTACTAACTGCATACTGTAGAATATTAAGCTTCGAATTTTAATAAAGAACAAGATAAAAGAAAACTTTAAAGCATGTAAAAATAAATACATGTTATATAAATTTTACTCTAAATTTAATAATATAAAATCTCAATCTATTTCATATCATAATGTAAAAATTAAACATGCATAAATTTAAAACACTTATATCATTGGAATCATATCTTGCATGATTCTTAAACCAAATAATGTAATAAAGATCAAGTGTTACCTTTTGTGAAAATTAATTCACAAAGAAAATACCTCGATAAGGACCACGAACTTGAAGCCTCGAATTCCACTATTTTTGAGTGTTTTTTTTTTGTGCGTGTGTTCCTTAGGAAAAAAAGGTGAAAAGTTTTCTTTTTTTTTTTTGTTTTTTTTTGCCTCTCTTTTGCTGATTTTTTTTCTCTTTTTGATTCCTCCCTTTTGCTGATCTTTTTTTCTTTTTGATTTCTTAAATTTTTTCTTCTCTTTTGTCCTCCCCCTTTTTTTCTTCTTTGTTGTATTATGTAGTAGTGTAGTGTGGGAGTGAAATGGGGTTAGTGGGGAGTAGTGTAGGTGGATTGGGGTAGTGGGTAAATGGGTTAGTTTTTTTTTTACCAAACAAAATTAATAATAATATTAATTAAGAAAAATTAAATAGCTAGATAAAAAAAATATAAAGATTAAAATCACTAATTTATTATTAAAACTTTGAATGAATAAATAAAAATGTACCTTAAAGTATGATTCTATTTTTGTAGTTTTCATATCTTTTAAAAATAAACTTAATAAAATAAGATAAAAGTCAAAATATTAATAAAAAATATTTAAGTTCTATAAAGGGTATAAATTTAAATTCGATCAAAAATTACGTGTCTACAAATTGCCCTTCATTGACTGAAAACACGAAGATTTTTCAGACAAAGAAGTAGACAAAGTGACAAATTTTGACCGAACTCTTATTTGAAAGACCAAAATTTGTGCGATCGAGTCCTTGTTTTGGACATCCTACATATCCCGGGTGATAAGGAAATCAAGTCACATGTAGTTCAAGGAGATGAAGTGATGATTTGGAAGTTACGTGAGGTTCCATCGAGGCTCCAGATCGCGACTTTTATCCTCACATACAAAAATTTGAAAGCTAATAGTTAAAAGAAAAATAAATGTGCAAACTCCTATCTATGCAGTTTTTCTTTAGTCTTTCACTTGAATCTTGACTTTAAGATATCACCTTGATTTTTGGGTGAATATCTTAACCTTGAATTGGAATGGAGGCTGAACTTGCCACTTAGACTGAACTTTTGACATTCTTCAAAATGACAATTTGAAAAATGCTCTTGAATGGCTGCATGTTTTCTTGATAGAAAGATGACTAGTAAAAGATGTGAGAAAGTCAGGCTGCTACATGCATTGAAGAAGCTAATTCTGACCATCATGGGATTGAGCATTCTAAAAAAAGTTGAAACTTGTTCTTGAATTTCAAATTCATGTTTCGCTAGAGAAAACCTGAAAACCATCACAAACAAAAGAAATAAACAAAATTTTTGCCCCAGTTTTCACTGAATTTTTTTTGTGGGTTATTAGCAAATATAAATAAAAAAATATAAACTCAGACTAGGAAGTGTTTATCCTATGAGAAAATCAAACTAACAGTCTAAACTAGGAAATGTTTATCCTAGGAGAAAGTAACCAAATCCCATTATCCAGGAGGGTCCTGCTAGTCCCATTATCCAGGAGGGTTCTTCTAATCCCATTATCCAGGAGGGTCCTGCTGATCCCATTATGAGGAGGGTCCTTCGAGTCCCACTATCCAGGAGGGTCCTGCTAGTCCCATTATCCAAGAGGGTCCTGCTAATCTCATTATCCAGGTGGGTCCTGCTAATCCAATATGAGGAGGGTCCTGCTAGTCCCATTATCCAGGAGGGTCCTGCTAATCCCATTATGAGGAGGGTCCTGCTAATTCCATTATCTAGGAGGGTCCTTCTAGTCCCATTATCCAGGAGGGTCCTGCTAATCCCCATTATGAGGAGGGTCCTGCTAGTCCTGCTGATCCATTATGAGGAGGGTCCTTCGAGTCCCATTATCCAGAGGGTCCTGTTAGTCCCATTATCCAAGAGGGTCCTGCTAATCTCATTATCCAGGTGGGTCCTGCTAATCCCAATATGAGGAGGGTCCTGCTAATCCCAATATGAGGAGGGTCCTGCTAGTCCCATTATCCAGGAGGGTCCTGCTAATCCCATTATGAGGAGGGTCCTGCTAATCCCATTATCCAGGAGAGTCCATCTAGTCCCATTATCTAGGAGGGTCCTGCTAATCACCATTATGAGGAGGGTCCTGCTAGTCCCATTATCCTAGAGGGTCCTGCTAATCCTATTACGAGAATGGTCCTTCTAGTCCCATTATCCAGGAGTGTCTGCTAATTCCATTATTCAGGTAGGTCCTGCTAGTCCCATTATCCAGGAGGGTCCTGCTAATCCCATTATGAGGAGGGTCCTTCTAGTCCCATTATCCAGGAGGGTCCTGCTAATCCCATTATCCAGGTGGGTCCTGCTAGTCCCATTATCTAGGAGGGTCCTGCTAATCCCATTACGAGGAGGGTCCTTCTAGTCCTATTATCCAGAAGGGTCCTGCTAATCCCATTATCCAGGTGGGTCCTACTAGTCCTTTTATCTAAGAGGGTCCTGCTAATTCCATTATCCAGGAGGGTCCTGCTAGTCTCATTATCCAGGTGGATCCTGCTAATCCCATTAAGAGGAGGGTCCTGCTAGTACCATTATCCAGGAGGGTCCTGCTAATCCCATTATGAGGAGGGTCCTTCTAGTCCCATTATCCAGGAGGGTCCTGCTAATCCAATTATTCAGGTGGATCCTGCTAGTCCCATTATCCAGGAGGGTCCTGCTAATCCCATTATGAGGAGGGTCCTTCTAGTCTCATTATCCAGGAGGGTCCTGCTAATCCCATTATCCAGGTGGGTCGTGCTACTTTAATTCCCATTGTTTAGGAGCGTCTTGCTACTCTAATTTCCATTATTTAGGAGGGTCCTGCTACTCTAGTTTCCATTGTTTAGGAGGGTCCTGCTAATTTAATTATGTAGGAGGGTCCTTCTTTAATAGAATCATCAAATAAAACCACAACACTTTCTTTTTTTGCCCCAGTTTGCCCCAGGAAAATATTAGTATGAATGAGAAATACTGGTACCAAATAAAAAAAAATGCAATTAGGGAGTTTGTTCCCTAGAACTTATAGATAATCGAGTGTTTGTTTTCTAAGATTAGAATGCGACTAGAGTGCTTATTCCCTAGAGATGAGAGTGATAAAAGTATGGCCCAGTCTTTTAAATTGAGAAACTTCGACACTCTTTTTAGTTTATTATTTTTTGATTGATTTTTTTTTGTTTTAAAAAAATGGTCAAATTTCATTCCTTCAAGGATATAAAATTTATTCTGTGAGACCGAGCCTTATTGTAATACTGCCTACGTATCTCGTATACCAAGAATCAGGTCAAGCGTAGTTTATAAAAATCTAAAATTATTTTTCTTTTTTTCTTGATTTTTCCTACAAAAGACATCTTTTGAGAAATGAATCAGTTCATGATTGACAATGTTTTTACTTTAGTTGGTACCAACAATTAGCATGATGAATATGAGTCATCTTCAACTACTTTCAGATAAATTTGAGGTCAACTTGGAGTAATCACTAGAATTTCAAATGTTATCTCAAACATACTTAATTATTTATCAGAGTTCATCTTGCCTAAGTTAAGGGATAAAATTATTCATATCTTCATGTTTCAAGTGCCCTCGCAATAAATTAAGTCCAATTTCGCACAATAAAAGTGTTTCGATCTTAGGACGTTTTATATCAAAATCACTCACGCTCGGAAAGATATTCAATGTAGGAGATTGAGATACCATATGCTTGACCCTTATGTAAGTATCCATTGATGTGAAAACACACAACATGGGATCAAATAGGACTTGTTATTGTCTTGTAATGTAGGTTTGGAGAAAGGTAGGATATTCATTTGGGGATTTCCTCCTTAAAATTTGCACAACTTTCAATATTTTTTCATTTTTCGCATTTGATCTTTGTTTTCTGGAAATCTCTTTCCCATTCATTTTTCTTTCTTTTTTTCTATTTTCTCTCCTTTCATTTTTATTGTAGGTTGTTTTTGTCATTTTGTTTGAACTTGCACATACTTGGTCTTTTCACTTTGATATCCAACTTAGATTTTGGCGCTGTGTATTGTATTGATAGTGCGCACATGGAGGTGAGATCCATAAAATAGTACATTTATGCACTAAGATGATATATGTGAAGTTGTGGTTATTCAAATAAAAATGTTTCAGGCTCAAAATAGGAGTCTTATGGATAACATGTCATTTGACAGACTTGAAAGACACAATCGGATCAAAGGAAGCCTATAATCATTTCACAAGTTAACTGTTGCTCACAATTTTACTTTAACCAACATTTAGGCCAAGTTCTAGATCAAAAGTCATTCTATTGAATTTTATATCTAAAGCTCACCACACAATCCACAGGAAACAATGAGGTCGAATTTGTTTTAACCTTAACTTTAAGCAAGATTATTTTTTAAGTATAACATAAATATATCAAGAGATACAAAAAAAAGTCTATAGGTCACAACAAAGTTAGTTCCTCTTGTCAAATAGTTTAACACTTCATTAATTTTTTTATGCACACTTCTAAGAATGTTGGTACCAACCAAGTCAATATTTTTCTAAACAATAAAAAAAATCTTTTTTTCTTTTTACCCCAGGTTTTGTGACGAGGACTTATTTAAATTTGTTTTAGGCTGGACTGAACCTCAAAATAAGACTGCCTACATATCTTGTCAAATCAAGAATCAGATCTGCGTAGTTTAAAAATATTGTAATTATAAGAAATACTTCTCTTTTTTTAATTTTTTTTAAGATCACCGAACCCGAGGAGGGTTGCCTACGTATCTCATTGGGGTGAGAATCAGGTGTGCGTAGTTCGTTCAAATTGGAGAGTTTGAAAAAACTTTGAGATATTATAACCTTTTTTTCTTCTTTTTTTTTTTTTTGACAAATGCAATTTTTCAAAGTATTATGAAATTAAAATATTATTATTTTATTTTAAAAAATGGATAATAACTTCCAAAAGAAGAAATTTTTTTCGTATTTTTTTTTAAAAATAATTTTTAATCACACTAAAATGCGTCAACTTGTAGAGACTTTCTAAATAAATGCATTTTCATGTAGCACATAAAATGAGCTAAATGGCCAAGTAAGAGATGA
Source organism: Solanum lycopersicoides (assembly GCA_022817965.1). Lineage (NCBI taxonomy): Eukaryota > Viridiplantae > Streptophyta > Magnoliopsida > Solanales > Solanaceae > Solanum > Solanum lycopersicoides. The sequence continues at coordinate 17,301,590 of CM040627.1, forward strand.
TTATTTTCCATGGACTGACCCAGCTCTTGTTCAGAGGCTCACTAAATTACATGCAAATAATACAAATATTCGGAGTCTTTTAGGGATAACCATTTCCATATTCTACTTTTAGTAGGTTCAAACCTGAAGGAGATATGTATCTAGACTGGCTTACCCGAGTGGACAACTCAAGCCATGGAGAGACAACTTATCGGTAGCAGGGCTATTCCGACTTAATTGCTTGTTCAACCCCGCCTTACATGTGTGACTAAATGTCCTTCACTGGGTGCCAAGACACTCCAGTTTTATCTCAAGAAAAAGTAGGATGCATAACTGCATTCCTGTGGATGTGTGCAAGTGTAGTTAGAGACTCATAAGGTGTGAGTAATTTTTTTATTTTTTATTTTATTTTTAGTGAAGTTCAACAATATAAATATAAAAGCAAAAAAAATGAGCAGCAGGTAGCACATTAGGCCATCAAATAAAATATATCCACTAAAATAAAATAATAAAATCAAGTAAAAGTCAATATACAAAGCTCGAAATCACTTTATCCCCAGCAGAGTCGCCATCTGTCACACCCCTATTCTTTCTCAAAACGAATTGTTTGTTTTGAAAAAAGAGTTTTTCCAATTAAAGTGACATTTCAAAAAGGGATTAATTTATTTTAGAATCGTCACTTGAAATTGAGTTTTGGTGTTTCAAGTCACCTTATTTACATCCCTAATCAAAAGGAAGTTGACTCGTTACTTTATGTTCTTCAAAATCAAAAATCGGGTAAGGAATTCTGTTGACCGAAGGGAAGGTATTAGATACCCCTCGATCCCGTGATTCTAGCACGTTCGCTTTATTGACTTTTATATGACTTGACTTAATTTTGAATATATTATGTTTATTAACCTAACAATTTACTTATGTCCCGCTTTCTTTGATTTATTTTAAATTACTTTGTAAAATTATCTTATTTTTATTAGTGTGTGATTTATTGGTAGCAGCTCTTTCCAACCTCACCACAAATTGTTTATTTGTTTGTATTTAAAGACTAAAAGTAGTTTAATGTTTTTTGGATCTTAATATTTTTTTATTATTATTATCATAATCCTAAATTATATATTATCTTAGTTTTATTTTTCTAATAGAAAATGAACAATATATTAATAAGAACATAAGATAAAAATAAATTAAAATAATATCCCTTTTCATATAAATTTTTTACTTTTTCTTAGTTTAGTCATTAAAATGAAAAGAACCTACTAAATAAAATCAATTTATTTGTTTATTTATTTTGCACGTTTTGGGTCACTTTAATATTGTTTTTCTATTTTTTTTTATTTTGTTTCTCTTTCTTCTTATACTTTACCTTATTTTTCTTTTATATTTTCTCCTTCTTATTTTTTTACTTTTTATGTTTTATAAATATTTTTACGTCTTTTCCTTTTATATAAATTTTTATTTTTTATTCTTCCAACATGAATTAATTAATTGATTTTTTTAAAAAAGTTTCGCATTAAAAGAAATGTAAAGATAGTGTAGGTTTGACTTTTTTTTTTATTTTTTTATTCTTCTCTTTTTTACAAATAAATAAATACAGTTTTATTAAATATACAAAGTGAAAAAGTAACTTAACAAATAAGAACTAAATTCATCTAATTATTACTAACTGCATACTGTAGAATATTAAGCTTCGAATTTTAATAAAGAACAAGATAAAATGAAACTTTAAATCATGCAAGAATAAATACATGTTATATAAGTTTTACTCTAAATTTAATAATATAAAATATCAATCTATTTCATATCAAAATGTAAAAATTAAACATGCATAAATTTAAAACACTTTATATCATTGGAATCATATCTTGCATGATTCTGAAACCAAATAATGTAATAAAGATCAAGTGTTACCTTTTGTAAAAATTAATTCACAAAGAAAATACCTCGATAAGGATCACGAACTTGAAGCCTCGAATTCCACTATTTTTGAGTTTTTTTTTTGTGCGTGTGTTCCTTAGGAAAAAAAAAGGTAAAAAATTTTCTTTTTTTTTTATTTGTTTTTTTCCCTCTCTTTTGCTGATTTTTTTTCTTTTTTTGATTCCTCCTTTGCTGATCTTTTTTCTCTTTTTGATTTCTTAAATTTTTTCTTCTCTTTTGTCCTCCCCTTTTTTTCTTCTTTGTTGTGTTATGTAGTAGTATAGTGTGGGAGTGAAATGGGGTTATTGGGGAGTGGTGTAGGTGGGTTGGGGTAGTGGGTAAATGAGTTAGTTTTTTTTTTTACTAAACAAAAATAATAATAATATCAATTAAGAAAAATTAAATAGCTAGATAAAAAATATATAAAGATTAAAATCACTAATTTATTATTAAAATTTTGAATGAATAAATAAAAATGTACCTTAAAGTATGATTCTATTTTTGTAGTTTTCATATCTTTTAAAAATAAACTTAATAAAATAAGGTAAAAGTCAAAATATTAATAAAAAATATTTAAGTTCTATAAAGGGTATAAACTTAAATTCGGTCAAAAATTACGTGTCTACACTATCTACTATAATTCAATTGATGTTATAATTTGATCCTATTATGCATGATTCAAACCAATTGTATGTTTTCTAATTGATTTCATATGGAGTCATGCTTTATAATTGAATTGTGACTATGAACTTGTGAACAAAGCTATTATGAACTTATGTGTTTTGATTATGAAAGCAACGCATGTTTTATGAAAATAATGATTTATGAACTATAGACGTTTTAAAGCTAAAGTGTCAATAATATGTGAAAGATTTTGTTCACGTTAAAGGGTTCATGATTTAGATGCTCAGAAAGGTAAGTGTGATCAGAAAATTTTTATGAAATCATGACTCTAATAAGAACTTATGATTGTATTGGTAGTCTTAATTGTGTCTTTCCATGTTTTTTGATATGATTATGCTTATGTATTTTTCGTTGGTATTTACTTAGCACAGAGAGGACTTTGAGACGAAGACTCTCCCGTTAGTAGAGGTCTTGTCTCTAGAAGAAATCTCCTTACTCCTTAACTACGTGCCCTGTAGGATTATCTTAAATGACATAAACTAGTGAATCCACTTTAAGAAAGAACGAATATGACGGAGTTCTACGTTGACAAGTAGATTTCTCTTTTCGGGGTGAGAGTCCTGCAAGATTCCATGTTATATAGCTTACATGATACTATAGTCGATTAAGAGGAATGTGGCACCAGATTGGACCGGATGTTAGTTCTTTTTCTTGCAACACCCTTTGTGGGTGGCACACCATTAATTTATGTTTAGTAGGTTGTTGTTGTTGTCAATATTATTAAATTGGATATTTATTTAAGAATTAATTCAAGAAAGTCCAAAAGTCAATTTAATATTTTAAATAGTTAAATATTTAAAAATAATTTAATTTATAGCAGGGATAAAATAGTAATTTAATTTTTAATTTTGAGTTTTTTTACTTTTAATAATATAATAAAATATAGTACTAGTTTCTGGGCACGCGTCTTGCGCATGTAACCCAATTTAGTGATCACATTTTTTTTTACATAAATATTAGTATTAAGTTGGGTGTGCATTCGATTTTTCGGTTCGATTTTATACTATTCGATTTGAGTTTTTAATTTTTAGTTTTGAAGAAGTGAAACCAAATCCGAACCAAAATAAATTTGATTTGGTTTAGTTTTTCTCTTTTTGGATTGAGTTTTTTCTGTTTGGTTAATCGCTTATGTCAGTAATTAGAAAAACACACACACACACACATATATATATATATATTATTAATTTTCTTAAATATACTTTTTAATATAAATCATAAATAACGTAAAACACAATACTTAAAAGTATATCAATTATAGATATCCAAATATAAGAAAATTAACTAAATCATAATGAAAATAACTAAAAAGGGACAAAAGTGGTTAACTCCAACTATATCTTTATAATTCAGTTTTTTCCACTTTTCGGTTTTCATTATTCTAAATCCGAAACCAAACAAAAAAACCAAACAAAGTAAATTATTAATCCAAAACCAAACCAAAAATCCGAAAACCCAATCTAAATTAGAATTCGGTTTGATTTTTCCCAAATAGTGCACACCCCTAGTATTAAGAAACATTGAGTTATAAATCTCTCTATATATAGCCAAATATGAAAACGCTCATGTCACCTCCCAATGGCCTCTATTAGTATTTATCTATTTTGTCAATTTTTTGAGCTTTTATCTTATTTTTAATACAAATTAAAAATGTATTCATGATATAAAAAAACATTTAACTCCTGTAATTAAGAAATTGTGTAATGGCTAAATAATAATGGCACATTTTGGATACATCATAAACATAATAATTAAGAAATTGTGTAATGGCTAAATAAATAAAGGTACAATTAGGATACATCATAAACATAATAATTAAGAAATTGTGTAATGGCTAAATAAATAATGACACAATTAGGATACACCATAAACATAATTTCTTCAATTAAATTATTGTTAAAAATATTGAAATTAAGTCATTGATTAATTAACTCAATGAAAATGGCAGTAACTAGAATATGAATGTTAATTTTGCTATTTCAACATAATTGATTGACTAAAAATTTGTACTAATTACGGAAGTTTAATATTTTTTCCTAATGGCAAAATTAATGAAAAGTTACCCACTTAATTCTTTTGATTACACCTCTTCTTCTTCCTCAATTTTGACTTATATCTCATTTAAATTCATTAAACCCCTTGAATTACTCCCCAAACACTCAACTTAACCATCAATATATTCTGCAATCTTTTTCAACAAATTCAAAACATGGGAGATGTAATCATAATAATATGTATTCACTTTTTCTGATTATGATTTGAAGGAAGCAAATATAGTTTTATGTCATTTATTCTAAGGCCACCAATTAAAAATGTAAACATTTGCAACATAAAGGTTATGAAGAAGGACATCAATATAATACTCACGTTGAGAATAATATTTGGCTTTATTTTATTCTGAGAAAATGGTCAAATCCAATCTATTACCGGATTTCCAACTACACACTTTTACTTTACAGAAGTTCTATTACTCCCTTGAATTATTAAAATTGAAATTTTTACCTCCTTAAATGCTTATGTGGCAAGTGAGTGTATTTCACTCTCTTTGACATAGTGAAATCAAAAATAAATATTAAAACTTTATTTTTAATATTTTTTTCATTTTTATTTTTTTTCTTTATTTGTTTTATCTCATCTCTTTTCTTCTTCTCCTTAACAACTTAGTAGAACATCCATGATAGCCATCAAATTTCACTATCACGATCTGAAAACATATTCATCAATTACAATATCTATTAACATATTATAATTCTAGATAGAAATCTCTTTCCTACTCTCCACACAATAAAAAATTATTAAGTAAATTATTTTGCCCCCATTTTCAAAATCAACTATTAGCCATTAAAACACTATTGAAATATCATTTTGAAGCTATTGTAACAATTTTTTTCAGTTAACAAAATTCATTTAAACAACTTAATAATGTTAGAGATCTCTTTAAAAATTCTCAAAATATCCTCATCGAATTTTTTTTTGACCAAATAATTTATTTTTAGGACATTCCTCTTACTGAACCCTTGCTCTTGCAAAATTGACACGGAGGGTTGTCATTCATCTAATTACCACCATAATTTTTTTCACTTCTCAAGCTTTCTACTTGTGGCTCTATGGTAAGATGGAATTGAAGGATGGAAGAGGAAGAACAAGAAGAGGAAGTGAAAGAAATAAAAGGAAAAAGGAAAAAGGAAAAAGAAAAAAGAACAAAATAATCAGTTAAAAAGGAAAAAAAAAATTAAAAAAATTTAAATTACACGTGTCAAACACGTGAATTACACTTATCAACATAAATGTGGTGTGACTTTTTAATGAGGTAATAATTTATATTTTAAATAATTCAGGTGTAATAGGTTGGAAATCCGATAATAAATTGGGGGCTCATTTGATCATTTTCTCTTTTATTTTAATTGTTGTTTATTTTGATCATAAATATGTAAATGATTTTTTTTGGGGCAAAATATTACTATCTTATAAAGTTATTTATCTTTTCAATTTTGATGGTTGTTTCTTCCTATACACCATGTCTGTTCACTTCATCGGGTTCCTACAGAGAGGAAGATACAATTCTTAAACCAGCAGGATCTACCTAGAGATGAAATTCGGTATTGTCCATTAGTTTCTTGCTTAATTTTATTTTGATGCATTATCTAACTAAAATTTATGCAAGTAAAATTTTAATAGTTATTTGTTACATATCCACCAAAAAATGAAATACTTGACTTGCTAATTTTACAATTTCCTATTTGAATATAATGTTCGTGATATATCCATTTAATTTTTGAAAAGATATGCCTGAAATTAGATGAAAAGATAAGTAAAATACTTGACTTGCTAATTTTACAAGGTTTGCCAGAAGAGTTTGAAATTGTTGATCCTACAGGAAGGACGTTTGTTCAAAATATTAATTATGATTGAAAACCCATATGATGTAAAAAAAAGTAAAAGGTTGATCTTATATTCAACTTTGATGATGGTGGACACATTCAACCTCCAAATAGGAGGGGTCAACACGAAATTGTTTTGCCAAGACGAGGCAGGAATAATCAGGTGCATAAGTGGATCCCTAGACTAGGGCTAAACAAAGATACATGCCTCCTCCACATGTAGATTGTACAAATGATATGAACAAACATGATCAAAATAAGGAACCTCACAAAGCAATGAGCATACAACATCAGAAACAAAGGGAGGAAAAGCAAACAAAGTTACATTGGCGTGGATAATTGGCAAAGTGATTTATCATAAACAGAGTTGGTGCTGTTAGGTACCTATTAGAGGAAACTACAAACATGGACAACAGTGAATATGTCTAATGTTTTCTGTTCACTATCTCGCGAAAATGAGGCCAGAAGATAGACTTAGAAACCTCTTGATGGAAGGGTACACCTTTCTCTTTAATGAACTAGTTAATCTTTAACGTAATGTTAAACCACAAAATTTCTTTTGCTGGAATAGTAGAAACAACGGTGAACTAACATAAGTTCTCTAAATGTGTGAATAAGATAGATAGAGGCTGGAATTATGCGCATAACTACTCATTAGCTGAAAATAGGAGAATCTGGATTTTATGAAAGTCCGGTGAAATGACTATTTTGATAGAAGTAGTACGCGATCAATTTATGCATATATAACTAGTCATTAGTCGAAAAGAGTAGAATTTAAATTTTATGGAAGCTTGGTGAAATGATTATTCTGAAGAAGTAGTACATGATCAATTTATGCATCTACAACTGCTCATTAGCCGAAAATAAGAGAATCTGAATTTTAAGGATATGACTACTCTCCTGGAAGAAGTACATGATCATTTTAAACATATAAAGGTAGCAAGTAAGTTATCCAATTTTTATTGTCTGCTAACAGTGATCTATTCCAAAATTGTGGAGAGGCAAGGAGAAGCTTATGGCAGAAATGACTTAGAATAGGTTCTATCATCACTGAAACTTGGTGTATTTGTGGAGATTTCTATTCTCCCCTGCTAGAAAAGAACATCTTTTCTAAATGCTCTATTGAAACCATAACGGTTCCTTATTCAAACCTTAAGCTGGAATGAGAGTCGGGCAGAAATAAAATATAATGAGCTTAATAAGACATATATAGATAGGAAGAAGTTTGGAACAAACTTTTCATGTCGAACTGTACTTCCACCACTGGTATGACTTTAACCTATAACCCACCGATATAATTGATGGACGACCATTAATTGTATTAAAGGCACCAGGAGCAACAAAACTAACCGATGAATAGAATAGTGTTCTAGCGATGTATATGTTGTGTTGGTTAGTGAACATTTTAATATTATTTGTATGTTAAAATTGCTCATTTTCTTTAATGGATTATTGCTGCCTGCCTCATTGATTCACTGGAGAAGTAATGTCAATTACTTTTAGTAAAATTCATTGCAAACGTTTGAGTGAATGTTGGAGTAAAAAACAAACTTGGGCAGAAACTTCATTTCCATTGAAGGAATTTGTCAACCTTTTTCTTTATTTCATTCTTTATTCCTCCATTATTCTTAATAACCTATGTAACCTATGTAACTCCTAAAACATTATGTTCACAATTTACTACACAGATTTGTCTTCCTATTCATTACTAGGAAGACTTCTTGTAGTACAAATACTGATTGTCTTCATTTGGTTTGAGACACACAACACACAAGAAAATATAGAGTGCATAAAGTTTGTCAAAAAGAGAATTTTTATTAGTTGAAGGGAGATGTTCTTTTTTGTGGAGCTTTGGACTCAACTCTTGTCCAGAGCAGTTGAGTTATATTTTTGTGAAGGCTGTTGTATCCTGGAGGGGACAGGTCAAAGAGAATTACTGTTGAACCGGTGAAAACATTTGCTGCAGTGGCTGAAATCTCCTTAAAGGAGCGAGATATCCGCGCCTCAGCCTTAAGAGATTTATTTCTTCATTTTATTTTCAATTGTAGTCTTGTATTTTTTTTTCTTTTGTATGTTTTCATTAACAATTTTAAGGAGATTCATCATGGATACAATTGAAAAAATCGCAGATGTCAAGATGGGAGACCTTAACAAGCCATTTCGATTCAATGGTAACCATTTCAAGAGATGGAAGGGTAAAATACTTTTCTACCTAAGTCTTCTCAATGTTCTTATGTATTAACTGAGAAGAATCCAAATAAAGAAGACATCACCTCTATGAATGATGATGAAACTATTTCTCATCTAGAAAAAGTGAAAAAGTACGATGGTGATTCCTATAAGTGTCGGTATTATCTTCTTACTTATCTATCTGATAATTTTTATGATTATTATGATAGAACTTACTCTAGTGCAAAGAAAATTTGAAGGCATTGCAGAGTAAGTATGATACCTAAGGGGCTAGAGCGAAAAAATATGCGGCTAGTAGATTTTTTCGTTTCCAAATGGTGGACGACAATCAGTGGAAGACCAAGCTCAAAACTTTATCATGATTGTTGGAGAGCTTATGTCTGAAGAGGTTAAAATTGGAGATAAGCTTATTGTTTGTGGCATAGTAGATAAACTTCCATCTTCTTGGAAGGAATTTCAAAAAATTATGCGCCACAAACAAAAGAAAACTTCTCTTGAAACCTTGATAATGAAAATCCACGTGGAAGAAGAAACAAATGTCACGACTGGAATCTAGACCCCAGACGAGACCGGCGTCGTTGACCTCTCAGAGGTCGCAGACAAGCCTACTTACGTCATTCTTACTTTACATAGGTTAATTTTAGCGGAAAATTTAAAACTTTTTGTTTCTAAATATTGCTTACTAAACATTTTTAATACATTCGTAATTTGTTCACCATCAACCATCTAACATTAAGAGATAATCAAATAAAAGGAATAGTTCAATAAATCTTAATTGTATAATTGCCAAAACGGTCCAATACAAAGTCTGAATCAAAACAGGAAAGAAACGCTAGTGGAACATGCTCCACTAGCTCAACTCTAAAACTAAGCTGGAATGTAAAACAGTAGCATCCTCGAAAGCATGAGGACCTACCAAACTCCGGATGAATGCTGACGTCCGGATAGCTGCAACAATGATCCTGTAGCTCTACGCCTACCTGTGCCTGCACCTAAAATAGTATAGATGTATAGGGTTAGTACACACTTGTACTAAGTATGGGTATATGCAAGCACACACCAAGGACATGCATGAGAAAGAATAGCTCTTTCCTAACGACATGATTTTTGGAAGTCAAGTCAGTGGACTTGCCAAATTGAGATTAGGAGGTTCCCAAATTTGGATTAGGAAAGTCAATGAGCTTTCCAAATTTGGATTAGGAAAGTCAGTGAGCTTTCCAGATTTGGAATAGGAAGCTTATGCCATGAGAATAACATACATCATCATACTTTTCACATTTGCAAACAACACATAACATTTACACGTAGCACATATCATATAGCTTACAACACACTTTGTATGTAGCACATAACTCCTTTAATATCATTCATTCATATGCCATGAGACCTCGGAATCATGGACTTAACATTAAGACATCCCAGAAATGAGGGCTCAACAGATGGGACCTCAACTAGAGAGTCTTCATTAGCAAACACAGAGTCTGCTTCGTTCATTCATACGTACTCCATTTCATTTCGTTCATAGGCCAGTGTAAACACCAGCTATACCTAGGATGTAGTTTAAGACTTTCATTAGGTTCGTTGCAATGACCAAGAATGACCTAATGTCATTACTTGAATCTAACTCACCTTTTGATTATCCTATTCTAACACCTTTGGTATCATTCATTTCATTATGTGCTTCATTTGAGGCTGGCCTCATTCATTCATTGGGAACTTTAACTTTAACCGACATAGATCATGTGAGCATCATGAAATCCAGTGTCTCCCCCACACCGAAAAGAGGTGGAATCACCGGCCAAGGTGACCCAAAACATGCTAGCGTACATGGGAATAACCCCGCCAGATCCCTATATTGGCAGTATAGGTTCGAAGACCAGGAGATATAAGGAGACCCATACCCGGCAAGCCGGACAGTCTCATCTCATGAGAGTTACGTGAACCTCCGCCCTTCCGAAAGAAGGCATCACCGCTCATAGCTAGTCTATCGGTGCTCAGTATAAAGTTCCATTACATTCAACTCATACTTCATGGAAGCTGGCTTCTAGTATGAGGACATCATAGCTCAATAGATGATTTCTCATCTCATCATTAGTATTAAGTGTGTTAATCTCAATACTTTTATTAGAGTGTTCATAGAGACTGGTCTCTTCATTAACTTTACACTCTCATAGGTGAGTACGTTTTGGTAACAATTACTTAGGCTCATTTGAGATTGTTCTCATCTTTTACATTAGCCTCATATCATGTTGTCACCACATTCATTAACATTAGCACAATTGCTCTTCATAATTACTCACCCCATTTTACGTGAAAGTTCATTTCATCATATGCCATGTACTTGGCCATTTGCGTATTTCACACTCTTACTTAACCCTTCTAGGGTTTCTTCGTTTCTTTACATACATCTTAGGTTCACTTATTTTTAAGCGTATGCTAGACTTATGGGTCTATACATACAAGCCATGAGGCTTCATTCATAGTTCGTTAAGTGACTCATATCTTCCTAAGATTATGTAGTACAAGACTTATGTATCTTGTATATATGCCAAGATATCGATTTCGATCTAAGTAGGTGGCATTATTCTTGAACATTTAATTCACGTATGATTTATGTATCAATACGGAAATTTGGGCAAGGGAACCCAAGTTCGAATCCCTTGGACAATACTTACATTTTTCTTGACTTTATTTTTAGTCTTCATGATATTGGGACCCTAGGTCGAACCCCAACATCAACATTTCTTTTTAGTTCCTTTTCTCTAGAACTTCTCTCCTTTGGCCGAGGGGTTGTGGGTTCGAACCCCCACAGCCCCTCTTATTTTCCCATTTATTTTCCTTGTCCATTTCGGCTTAACCAGGAGGTTGTGGGATCAAACCCCCATAGCCTCTCTTTATTTATTTTTTCTTTATTTCGCTTGGGACTTAGAGGTTGTGGGTTCGAACCCCCACAGCCTCCTTATTTTCATTTTCATTTAAAAGTTAACTACTTAAGTGTTGGCAGTGAGGTTGTGGGATCGAGCCCCCACAGCCTCACTTTATTTTCTTTTTAATTTCTCTCTTTGTCTCCTTCTTCAGCCAAGAGGTGGTGGGTTCGAATCCCACTCCTCCATTATTTTTATTAATTTAAAATTCCCCTCTTACTCTCTTGTTTGACCGAGAGGTTGTGGGTTCGAATCCCACACCTCTTTTTTTTTTCCAGCTTTCATGTAGTGAGGTCTTGGGTTCAATCCCCACTGACCTCACATATTTTAAATATATTTTTAAACCTCTCAACCTTAAGTATTCTGGCCGAAAATTCCATCACCAAGTGCTGGAAATTTTATTAAATTTTCTAGCCTTTATTTAACAACATTCATACGTTCGTTTTGAGGTACTTTCATGATTCGTTTAACACATTCTTAGGTGTAGATTCATTGTTGTTTTAGCTTAGATTTTTCCACTTATGATCAGCCACCTTACACTTTTTTAACATCACAATTTACACACCTTATGCACAATAATTTCAATCATCAAACAAGCCATTTTAAGACTTCAAAACGGAGAACAACAACAAACATTTTACACATTGCACCACATCATTTTCGGTTGACATCATTGAACATGCTTGCTATTTCCAAACATAAAATCACAAGGAACATCATATTTCACACTTAGCTACCAGCAACCATACCAACAACATGATTTTTAAACTAATTTAGACTGAAATCGGAAGGAGACTAGGGACAAGGAGTTCAACGTTCAAGGGGACAACCCTAGTTTCATATGTCGACTTTTGTAGAAAGAAATTCCTCTTGGAGAAAGGATTCCAAGAGAGAAAACCCATACCTTGTTGTAGCTTTCCACACCTTCCAAGTGCTGCCAAACTCCTCCCCTAAACCTTCAACACAAACCCGTCGAGAAGATGATGCAAAGTTTTCGTTTCTTAGTAAGGGTTCTGAGGTCTGGTTCTACGCGTATCAATCCGTGTGAACCTTGTCTAATCGCAAGCATTCTTGACACCTTAAACATTTAGCTTATTCATTTTTTTAGG
>CM040627.1:17314489-17321989 GCA_022817965.1 Solanum lycopersicoides
GTTGTAAAACAAAGGTACAAGATGTAATTTTACAAACAAAGAGAACAACATCACATCGAAGGTAAATTTAATTACTTTGAATAATGCTACTCTTGAAACTCACAAATACTTGTTTAAAGCCTAAGAAGAAAAATTTCAAGAAAAATAATGGCAGACCTCCCAAGAAAAATAATGATGAAAATAACCAAGCACAAAATCACCAAGTTCAAGAAAAGGGACCATGCTTTGTTGTGGCAAGAGTGGCATATTGCTCGATTTTGCAAATTCCGGAAATGTGGTCCTAACCCTCAGACAAGGTTATCGAAGAACCTTTTGTGGCGGTGATTACCGACATAAACATGGTTGAGAATGTTAATGGATGGTGAGCTGATTCAGGTGCAAATCATCATGTCTGTTTATGACAAAGACTGATTTACAAAATATACTCATTTGAGGAGCCCAAAACCATCATGCTTGGTGATGCTCACACTACTCAAGTGCTTGGAAAGAGAGATTTGAATTGTGTTTTACTTCTGGAAGTGTATTAACTTAAAAGATGTAGTTTCTACTTCCCATGAGAAAAAATTTGATGTATTATTTTTTCTTAATAAAGCAGAATTTAAACAAATTATTGAATCTAATCAATATGTAATTGTGAAGAAGGGTTATTTGTGGGAAAGTGGTATGCATGTGATGGGAGGTTTAAGTTGAATGTTGAGATGAATAAAACTTCTACTTCTGTTTATATGCTTTCTTCTACCAATTTTGGCATGCTCATTTCTGTCATATTAATGATAATAATAACATTGTCACAAAAGGCAGTGGGTGCTTAACCTACAACATAGGTCCACCACTGTATGCGGTTAGCTGTAATAAACAACAATGTAACAGCAATCGATTCCAGATTTGTATTGATAGAAACTGACTCAATTACAGTAGCTAATAATCAAACTGATACTTAAATGACAGAATTATAATTGAAGTAGTGAAAATAACATAGCTAGGGATATTAGAGAAGGAGATGAGATACTGGAACATAGAAGGGGATGAGGGGATAACTGACTTTGCACAGTTCGCTATTTATCAACTCCTATTCCAGGAATAGCCACTTAATTTGTTGTTGGGATGCTTTGCGAATACCGATCAAGACCCATAACAATACCTCCATCCCCAATTAGAACTTTGTCCTCAACGTTCGGTTCGAGTCAAGAATAGTGATGCTCAGGGGCTCCCTACTGATTATCTCAATACCAAGACATGCATTATGACTTGAAAAAAATGTGTGCGCTAGTGCACCTGTTATGGAACAATCAAAACCGTGGTCATTGTGGCCTGTAGTGAACGGTAACAGATTTGTTAACTCAAGTGTCATTGTAACCAGCCCTGCATAGATATGACTTTGATTGCCCTCTTTTTGGAGCAGTTAGCTAGCTAAATGAGAGAGCCAAGGAAAGCATTCCTGCAGCGAGTCTCCACAAAAGCATGAACTCGGTTAACTGGAAACTATCTTTTGTGGCACGTGAAACTCATTCAATCATTTGATATCTTCCCAATCAGTACAAACAAGAAAGAGATACGTCATCTCATGATCAAGCTTGAACAGGAATGAATACATTATGGTAGTGGGTTTCAACTTCTGAAATCAATAAGGGTTGACCACCATGCCATTTGCAACCAACATGGTGCTCCGCTTGAGGCTTTTCTTTTTTAGTGTAATACCAAATTCTATTTCCACACACATGTCACAACTCTTATTTGAAGACATAGGACAAAAGCTTATCTCCTCATAGGCAAATGTTTTGATGCGGCAGTTGGGGGTGTAGGAACAATATGGGTGTCTCACTTGTTGTTCGTGGATGACTCTTTGTTTTTTTGTGATGCTAATGGGAGTCAACCACATTATTTATGCCAAGTCCTCACTCGGCTAGCTACTAGAGGGGTAATTTGGACAGCGAGAAATCTTAGAAAGCAGAAGGATTTCTTGCATCAGTTGACTTTACATGTGTAAGGTTCGCGAGGACGCGAATCATCTTCTACTACACTGTGGGACAACTATGAGGTTATGGTGGGATATGTTTAGGTGGTTTGGCACTTCATGGGCAATGCCGAAATCTGTGAAAGATTTGATGATCAGTTGGAAGAGCGGGAGAAGGAGAAAAAGAAGGAGGGACTGGAATGTGGTTCCACTTGCTTTAATGTGGGTAGGTTGGAGAGCGAAACAAGAGAGCTTTTGAAGGTGTAGAATCGAGTTTCTCTCGGTTGAGGAGAAGTCTCCGCTCTCTTATTTTCTTTTTGTGTAAACAGAAAGTTCCTTGTATAGTAGATTCTTTACCTGTTGGTATACCCCTTGTATATACGGTCAATTTGGCCATGTTATGAATAAAACACATTTACATGATTAAAAAGAATGATAAATGACTCAAAATATTCATCACAGTATCCATTAGCTTAGATATTCCATGGTTTACAATCTGAAATAAACCAAATTGTTGTCTGGCTTCTAGTATTTCTTGGAGGAAACCAGCAAGAATGATGTTTGTTAATGGTTCGTCTAGATCAAGCACTCGGATGTTGCTACCTATGGTTGTATCGAACACCGCAGTAGGTACATTGTCCCTATAGGTTACTATAGCATCACTCCTTGAGAGTATTCATACTTTTGAAGCATTTGCAACATCTTGAACTTAAGGCCCTTACAGTAAACAATAAGCACATGTAGGAAGGAAGACATACCCAGCTCTACACCATCAAAGGAAGTCATAGCTTCTTAAATTGTCCTCCTCATACTTGCTCATAGGGATGGAGAGAACTTTATCCAAATCAAAATGAAACTCTGATTCTGCAATAACAAGAGGTGCTGAGACCTCCTTGGATTTGCACTTATCGTGCAAGGACACAACCACGTCTAAGTGCTCTGGGGCATCAGGGTTAGTTTTGGAGGAGGCAGACAGTGTGTCACTATGTTATCGAGGTGTCTGAGTACACGGGCATTATTGTCCATCCGTACCATTAGCAAATCCTGGATGATGTTGAGGTGATAATGGATAATGGTAGAAAAGTATAGATCCATGTAGTCAAAATCAATGAAAGGACCAACGTAACAAACGACAATGTAGCAGCAACCAACTCCTGATTTATACTGATAGGAACTGACTCAATTACAATATCAACTAATACTTGAATGACAGTAATACAATTGAAGTTGTGAAAATAAAATTGCTAGGGATACTAGAGAAGGAGATGTGATACTTGAACATAGAAGGGGATGAGAGGATAACAGACTTTGCGAAATTGCAATATAATTTGTATAAACCTATTTTGCTCTCACAGTTTGCTATTTGTCAACCTGGATTCTAGGCATATCCACTTAATCAAGTGTTAGCCTACTTTGCCAATACTGGTCCAGGCCCATCCATAACAGTAACTAATATCTGTTCATGTATTTGCTTTAGGAAGAGCATTTTTTTTTGTTCTGGTTTATTTGATGTTAGATATAGCCTTTTGACATTAAACACCATTAGAGATATTCAGCTAGAGAGCAGTTCAAAACTCAGTGGAGACAAAAAACACTAGGTGATTCTTCCCATTTGTCCTAGCCTTGGTGGACAGAGTTATCCGGTACCTGTTGCTGGTGGGTGGTAGCAAGGTGGGAGGTGGCACGTATCTTGTGGAATTAGTCAAGGTGTAAAGTTGGCCCAGATACCGCGGTCTTAAAAAAAGATATTCAATTAGGGAGCATTCCTCTAACAAGTGCTGTTTTTGGCGTTATTGGATCCACGAGGAGAGACATGTAGCATACCTCTCTCTGTGTCGAGGAAGACATATGATCAGCTTTTATTTCTTACCGACTTCCGTTGAATCTTCTTCAGAACTTTTCACTGGCACAGTGATGTTGGGCAGACAGAGAAATGTCTCTCATTTTGTTCCTTTTCAATGAAGTGGTATACCTCTAAATGTGTTCCACTTGTATCTGCTTCTTTGGCCTATAGGCTACTTCATCTTGTGCCTCCGTTTTTATTTTTGTAAGAATGAACTCTTTTTTGAGAATGGTGGTGCCTCTATTTTTATATCTAGGAATTCTGACATTCTGCAGTTGTATATTCATTAAATTAATAAGGTATCTTTCCTCTGTATCTGCTTAAAATGTGATGGATGATATTATATTCAACTTTCAAGCTACCCTTTTGTTCTGCAATATCCTGTTTTTAGTAGTATAACTTATTGCTTCGAAGCATGACTGATTCTTCTTATCCACATTTGGCTGCCTGTTTTATTATCCAAGAGTCTTTAAGTTTCTTGTTCAATTACAGAATTATGGTCCTATAGTTCATGTAACATTCTTACAATTCCAATTTGTTTCTAAGATTCTGGTCATAGTTCATGTAACATCTTTTATTCCCCTTCCAATAGACCATTAACAATTTGAAGAAACTCAAACACCAGGAAATTTCAGTCAAATTATATAAAATAAAGCATGATCTCTTAAAAATATCTGAACTTGGTTAATTGAGAGTTTTAATGTCGGACTAAGGGTTGAATCAATTTCAAGGAATTAGTATCATTGTCAACATCAAGTAGTGTGCATCCATCAAAGTTTACGGATGAACTTCGTGATTCTCCTCTAAATGTCTGAACCTACAATTGCCTTCTACTTGTTAGACAATTGACATTTTTTTCAGCTTATTATTATTTTTACTGTTTTTACTTATTTCAGTTTAGTGCTTCCTATTTTCTAGCTAGACTTAGTCAACTTTAGTTACTCAACTTTCTGAAGTTAGTGGCCCCATTTATGGCTGTTAGTGGCCCCTTTTATGGTAGTTGGTGGCACATGTTCTTATTTAGTTTTAATGTTTATGTTTTTTCCTTGTATAAATTTAGACTTTCTGCAGATTAATATACACAAGGAATTTCATAAGTTCATTCTAATTTTATTTTTTTGAAATCAGTTTCTTGAGTCTTTTTGTTCTAACAGTGGCATCAGAGCCTCTAGTTGATCTTACAGAACAAAAAAGGTTTTAACCTACAACACAAATGGCATCCAACAACCTACCTTTAAATCCACCATTCACTTTCACCGGTGAAAATTACCAAATCTGGTCTGTGAAGATGCAAGCTTTTTTGGAAGCCTATGAACTTTGGAAACTGTGACGGAAGATAAACCACTTGTTGCTCTACCAGCAAATCCTACCTTGGCTCAGATCAAATCCAACAACGAAGAGAAGGCAAAGAAATCTAAAGCCAAGTCGCTTATGCAGAATGCTGTGGCAGATTCTGTGTTTTACAGAATCATGGCTTGCAAAACTGCAAAAGAGGCTTGGGATAGGTTGAAAGAGGAATATCAAGGCAGCGATAAAACACGTCAAATGCAAATGTTGAACCTGAAAAGAGAGTTTGAGTCCTTGAATATGCAGGAGGATGAAACTATCAGTAAGTATGCTGATCGAATCTCCTTAATTGTTAATAACATTAGACTTCTTGGTGAAGAATTTACAGACAAATGAATTATGGAGAAAGTTCTTGTGACTCTTCCTGAGAGGTTTGAATCTAAGATTTCCTCTCTTGAAGAATCCAAGGACCTGGGCAAATTTTCATTAGGTGAACTAATGAGTGCTCTTCAAGCACAAGAGCAAAGGAGGACTATGAGATGGGAAAAGTTCAGTGAAGGAGCTTTCTCTGTACAAAAGCAAAAAGGAAAGCAACAATTCAACCAAAAGAATAAGGGCAAGCATGATGGTGGGAACACTAGTGGAGATGTGAAGTAGAAGTTCCCTCCGTGCAAATATTGTAAAAGAAATACACATCTAGAGAAGTACTGATGGTGGAGAGTCAATGCTAAATGCGGCAACTGTAAGCAGACGGGGACACATATCCAAGGTCTGCAAATCAAGAGCAAAGGCTTCTGGTGCTTTGCAAGCACAAGTAGCAGAAGCTGCAGATGCACATGAGGAGCAACTCTTTGTAGTTTCATACTTTTCAATCAATGAATCCTCTTATTCATGGCTTCTTGACAGTGGTTGCACACCTCACTTGTGCAATGATGTTGAACTGTTCAAGTTCCTCGATGATACTTACAAATCTAAAGTAAAAGTGGGAAACGGTGAGGCAGTAGAAGTCAAAGGCAGAGGTACAGTGTCTATCTCAACAATATCAGGTATCAAAACTGTATCAAAACTATTTTTGATGCTTTGTACACACCTGATATGAGTCAAAATTTGTTGAGTGTTGGACAAATGCTTGAAAATAATTATTCTCTGCATTTTAAGAATCGTGAATGTGTTGTTTCTGACCCTTCTGGAGTAGAGTTATTTTATGTCAAGATGAGCAACATAATGTTTTCACTTGATTGAGAGAAAATAACTGAGCAGGCTTACACTATTACTTCACAAACATGTACAAACCTATGACACAAAAGGTTTGGTCACTTCAATTTGAGAAGCATCGCGGAGATAAAAAAGAAGGAGCTAGTGGAAAATATGCCTGAATTTCTTTCTAATGCTCAAGTTTGTGAAACTTGCCAACAGGGAAAGCAAATAAAATTACCATTTCAAGCAAATCAAGTATGGAGAGCTAACCAGAAACTTCAGCTCATTCATACAGATGTTTGCGGCCCAATGAAAGTCACTGCTGCAGGTGAGTCCTTAATTGTCTCAATTTATGTGGATGACATGCTTGTGACACGAAGCAAAATTGAACTAATCCAAAGGTTCAAAAATGAAATGGAGAAAATCTTTGAAATGACTAATCTTGGAGTCATGAAGTACTTTCTTGGAATGGAAGTATTGCAGTCTAGTGATGGAATTTTCATATGCCAGCAGAAATACATTTTGGATATTCTAAACAGGTTCAAAATGCAAGACTGCAAACCTGTGAGTACTCCAATATCTACTGGTGTGAAGCTTGGCGAGGATGAGGATCCCGAAAAGGTGGACGATAGTATGTATAGAAGCTTAATTGGTAGCCTTCTATATCTAACCGCAAGCAGGCCTGACATTCTATTTGTTGTTAGTTTGCTCTCTATGTTCATGCATTCGCCTAGAGACACACACCTAACAACGGCTAAAAGAGTGTTAAGGTATATTAAAGGAACCAACAAGTTTGGAATTTTTTTCCCAACATCTGCCAAAGTAACTATGAACCTGATCGGGTACTCTGATAGTGATTGGGGTGGTGGAGTTGATGATTCCAGAAGCACCTCTGGATATCTTTTCTGTTTGGGGACACGTTGTTTTAGTTGGAGCTCTAGAAAACAAGAAACTATAGCTCAATCAACAGCGGAAGATGAGTACATAGCTGCTGCATCTGCTGTGAATCAAGCTATTTGGCTAAGGAAGATGATGAAGGACTTAGGCCATGAACAAACAGAAGCTACCAAGATCATGTGTGACAACAGTTCAGCAGTTCCAATTTCAAAAAATTCAGTGTTTCATGGTCGAACTAAGAATATTAAGATCAAGTTTCATTTTATTAGAGAAGTCCAACAATCTAATGAAGTGTTGCTTGTTCATTGTTCATCTGAGAACC
>CM040627.1:17329489-17353355 GCA_022817965.1 Solanum lycopersicoides
TTTAATAATATAAAATCTCAATCTATTTCATATCATAATGTAAAAATTAAACATGCATAAATTTAAAACACTTATATCATTGGAATCATATCTTGCATGATTCTTAAACCAAATAATGTAATAAAGATCAAGTGTTACCTTTTGTGAAAATTAATTCACAAAGAAAATACCTCGATAAGGACCACGAACTTGAAGCCTCGAATTCCACTATTTTTGAGTGTTTTTTTTTTGTGCGTGTGTTCCTTAGGAAAAAAAGGTGAAAAGTTTTCTTTTTTTTTTTTTGTTTTTTTGCCTCTCTTTTGCTGATTTTTTTTCTCTTTTTTGATTCCTCCCTTTTGCTGATCTTTTTTTTCTTTTTGATTTCTTAAATTTTTTCTTCTCTTTTGTCCTCCCCCTTTTTTTCTTCTTTGTTGTATTATGTAGTAGTGTAGTGTGGGAGTGAAATGGGGTTAGTGGGGAGTAGTGTAGGTGGATTGGGGTAGTGGGTAAATGGGTTAGTTTTTTTTTTACCAAACAAAATTAATAATAATATTAATTAAGAAAAATTAAATAGCTAGATAAAAAAAATATAAAGATTAAAATCACTAATTTATTATTAAAACTTTGAATGAATAAATAAAAATGTACCTTAAAGTATGATTCTATTTTTGTAGTTTTCATATCTTTTAAAAATAAACTTAATAAAATAAGATAAAAGTCAAAATATTAATAAAAAATATTTAAGTTCTATAAAGGGTATAAATTTAAATTCGATCAAAAATTACGTGTCTACAAATTGCCCTTCATTGACTGAAAACACGAAGATTTTTCAGACAAAGAAGTAGACAAAGTGACAAATTTTGACCGAACTCTTATTTGAAAGACCAAAATTTGTGCGACCGAGTCCTTGTTTTGGACATCCTACATATCCCGGGTGATAAGGAAATCAAGTCACATGTAGTTCAAGGAGATGAAGTGATCATTTGGAAGTTAAGTGAGGTTCCATCGAGGCT
The DNA here is from genome assembly GCA_022817965.1 of Solanum lycopersicoides. NCBI lineage: Eukaryota > Viridiplantae > Streptophyta > Magnoliopsida > Solanales > Solanaceae > Solanum > Solanum lycopersicoides. Next base: position 17,330,482 of record CM040627.1, read on the forward strand.
CCAGATCGCGACTTTTATCCTCACATACAAAAATTTGAAAGCTAATAGTTAAAAGAAAAATAAATGTGCAAACTCCTATCTATGCAGTTTTTCTTTAGTCTTTCACTTGAATCTTGACTTTAAGATATCACCTTGATTTTTGGGTGAATATCTTAACCTTGAATTGGAATGGAGGCTGAACTTGCCACTTAGACTGAACTTTTGACATTCTTCAAAATGACAATTTGAAAAATGCTCTTGAATGACTGCATGTTTTCTTGATAGAAAGATGACTAGTAAAAGATGTGAGAAAGTCAGGCTGCTACATGCATTGAAGAAGCTAATTCTGACCATCATGGGATTGAGCATTCTAAAAAAAGTTGAAACTTGTTCTTGAATTTCAAATTCATGTTTCGCTAGAGAAAACCTGAAAACCATCACAAACAAAAGAAATAAACAAAATTTTTGCCCCAGTTTTCACTGAATTTTTTTTGTGGGTTATTAGCAAATATAAATAAAAAAATATAAACTCAGACTAGGAAGTGTTTATCCTATGAGAAAATCAAACTAACAGTCTAAACTAGGAAATGTTTATCCTAGGATAAAGTAACCAAATCCCATTATCCAGGAGGGTCCTGCTAGTCCCATTATCCAGGAGGGTTCTTCTAATCCCATTATCCAGGAGGGTCCTGCTGATCCCATTATGAGGAGGGTCCTTCGAGTCCCACTATCCAGGAGGGTCCTGCTAGTCCCATTATCCAAGAGGGTCCTGCTAATCTCATTATCCAGGTGGGTCCTGCTAATTCCAATATGAGGAGGGTCCTGCTAGTCCCATTATCCAGGAGGGTCCTGCTAATCCCATTATGAGGAGGGTCCTGCTAATTTCATTATCTAGGAGGGTCCTTCTAGTCCCATTATCCAGGAGGGTCCTGCTAATCCCCATTATGAGGAGGGTCCTGCTAGTCCTGCTGATCCTATTATGAGGAGGGTCCTTCGAGTCCCATTATCCAGGAGGGTCCTGTTAGTCCCATTATCCAAGAGGGTCCTGCTAATCTCATTATCCAGGTGGGTCCTGCTAATCCCAATATGAGGAGGGTCCTGCTAGTCCCATTATCCAGGAGGGTCCTGCTAATCCCATTATGAGGAGGGTCCTGCTAATCCCATTATCCAGGAGAGTCCATATAGTCCCATTATCTAGGAGGGTCCTGCTAATCACCATTATGAGGAGGGTCCTGCTAGTCCCATTATCCTAGAGGGTCCTGCTAATCCTATTACGAGAATGGTCCTTCTAGTCCCATTATCCAGGAGTGTCTGCTAATTCCATTATTCAGGTAGGTCCTGCTAGTCCCATTATCCAGGAGGGTCCTGCTAATCCCATTATGAGGAGGGTCCTTCTAGTCCCATTATCCAGGAGGGTCCTGCTAATCCCATTATCCAGGTGGGTCCTGCTAGTCCCATTATCTAGGAGGGTCCTGCTAATCCCATTACGAGGAGGGTCCTTCTAGTCCTATTATCCAGAAGGGTCCTGCTAATCCCATTATCCAGGTGGGTCCTACTAGTCCTTTTATCTAAGAGGGTCCTGCTAATTCCATTATCCAGGAGGGTCCTGCTAGTCTCATTATCCAGGTGGATCCTGCTAATCCCATTAAGAGGAGGGTCCTGCTAGTACCATTATCCAGGAGGGTCCTGCTAATCCCATTATCAGGAGGGTCCTTCTAGTCCCATTATCCAGGAGGGTCCTGCTAATCCCATTATTCAGGTGGATCCTGCTAGTCCCATTATCCAGGAGGGTCCTGCTAATCCCATTATGAGGAGGGTCCTTCTAGTCTCATTATCCAGGAGGGTCCTGCTAATCCCATTATCCAGGTGGGTCGTGCTACTTTAATTCCCATTGTTTAGGAGCGTCTTGCTACTCTAATTTACATTATTTAGGAGGGTCCTGCTACTCTAGTTTCCATTGTTTAGGAGGGTCCTGCTAATTTAATTATGTAGGAGGGTCCTTCTTTAATAGAATCATCAAATAAAACCACAACACTTTCTTTTTTTGCCCCAGTTTGCCCCAGGAAAATATTAGTATGAATGAGAAATACTGGTACCAAATAAAAAAAAATGCAATTAGGGAGTTTGTTCCCTAGAACTTATAGATAATCGAGTGTTTGTTTTCTAAGATTAGAATGCGACTAGAGTGCTTATTCCCTAGAGATGAGAGTGATAAAAGTATGGCCCAGTCTTTTAAATTGAGAAACTTCGACACTCTTTTTAGTTTATTATTTTTTGATTGATTTTTTTTTGTTTTAAAAAAATGGTCAAATTTCATTCCTTCAAGGATATAAAATTTATTCTGTGAGACCGAGCCTTATTGTAATACTGCCTACGTATCTCGTATACCAAGAATCAGGTTAAGCGTAGTTTATAAAAATCTAAAATTATTTTTCTTTTTTTCTTGATTTTTCCTACAAAAGACATCTTTTGAGAAATGAATCAGTTCATGATTGACAATGTTTTTACTTTAGTTGGTACCAACAATTAGCATGATGAATATGAGTCATCTTCAACTACTTTCAGATAAATTTGAGGTCAACTTGGAGTAATCACTAGAATTTCAAATGTTATCTCAAACATACTTAATTATTTATCAGAGTTCATCTTGCCTAAGTTAAGGGATAAAATTATTCATATCTTCATGTTTCAAGTGCCCTCGCAATAAATGAAGTCCAATTTCGCACAATAAAAGTGTTTCGATCTTAGGACGTTTTATATCAAAATCACTCACGCTCGGAAAGATATTCAATGTAGGAGATTGAGATACCATATGCTTGACCCTTATGTAAGTATCCATTGATGTGAAAACACACAACATGGGATCAAATAGGACTTGTTATTGTCTTGTAATGTAGGTTTGGAGAAAGGTAGGATATTCATTTGGGGATTTCCTCCTTAAAATTTGCACAACTTTCAATATTTTTTTATTTTTCGCATTTGATCTTTGTTTTCTGGAAATCTCTTTCCCATTCATTTTTCTTTCTTTTTTTCTATTTTCTCTCCTTTCATTTTTATTGTAGGTTGTTTTTGTCATTTTGTTTGAACTTGCACATACTTGGTCTTTTCACTTTGATATCCAACTTAGATTTTGGCGCTGTGTATTGTATTGATAGTGCGCACATGGAGGTGAGATCCATAAAATAGTACATTTATGCACTAAGATGATATATGTGAAGTTGTGGTTATTCAAATAAAAATGTTTCAGGCTCAAAATAGGAGTCTTATGGATAACATGTCATTTGACAGACTTGAAAGACACAATCGGATCAAAGGAAGCCTATAATCATTTCACAAGTTAACTGTTGCTCACAATTTTACTTTAACCAACATTTCGGCCAAGTTCTAGATCAAAAGTCATTCTATTGAATTTTATATCTAAAGCTCACCACACAATCCACAGGAAACAATGAGGTCGAATTTGTTTTAACCTTAACTTTAAGCAAGATTATTTTTTAAGTATAACATAAATATATCAAGAGATACAAAAAAAAGTCTATAGGTCACAACAAAGTTAGTTCGTCTTGTCAAATAGTTTAACACTTCATTAATTTTTTTATGCACACTTCTAAGAATGTTGGTACCAACCAAGTCAATATTTTTCTAAACAATAAAAAAAATCTTTTTTTCTTTTTACCCCAGGTTTTGTGACGAGGACTTATTTAAATTTGTTTTAGGCTGGACTGAACCTCAAAATAAGACTGCCTACATATCTTGTCAAATCAAGAATCAGATCTGCGTAGTTTAAAAATATTGTAATTATAAGAAATACTTCTCTTTTTTTAATTTTTTTTAAGATCACCGAACCCGAGGAGGGTTGCCTACGTATCTCATTGGGGTGAGAATCAGGTGTGCGTATTTCGTTCAAATTGGAGAGTTTGAAAAAACTTTGAGATATTATAACCTTTTTTTTTTTTTTTTTTTTTTTGACAAATGCAATTTTTCAAAGTATTATGAAATTAAAATATTATTATTTTATTTTAAAAAATGGATAATAACTTCCAAAAGAAGAAATTTTTTTCGTGTTTTTTTTTAAAAATAATTTTTAATCACACTAAAATGCGTCAACTTGTAGAGACTTTCTAAATAAATGCATTTTCATGTAGCACATAAAATGAGCTAAATGGCCAAGTAAGAGATGATTATTTTCCATGGACTGACCCAGCTCTTGTTCAGAGGCTCACTAAATTACATGCAAATAATACAAATATTCGGAGTCTTTTAGGGATAACCATTTCCATATTCTACTTTTAGTAGGTTCAAACCTGAAGGAGATATGTATCTAGACTGGCTTACCCGAGTGGACAACTCAAGCCATGGAGAGACAACTTATCGGTAGCAGGGCTATTCCGACTTAATTGCTTGTTCAACCCCGCCTTACATGTGTGACTAAATGTCCTTCACTGGGTGCCAAGACACTCCAGCTTTATCTCAAGGAAAAGTAGGATGCATAACTGCATTCCTGTGGATGTGTGCAAGTGTAGTTAGAGACTCATAAGGTGTGAGTAATTTTTTTATTTTTTATTTTATTTTTAGTGAAGTTCAACAATATAAATATAAAAGCAAAAAAAATGAGCAGCAGGTAGCACATTAGGCCATCAAATAAAATATATCCACTAAAATAAAATAATAAAATCAAGTAAAAGTCAATATACAAAGCTCGAAATCACTTTATCCCCAGCAGAGTCGCCATCTGTCACACCCCTATTCTTTCTCAAAACGAATTGTTTGTTTTGAAAGAAAGAGTTTTTCCAATTAAAGTGACATTTCAAAAAGGGATTAATTTATTTTAGAATCGTCACTTGAAATTGAGTTTTGGTGTTTCAAGTCACCTTATTTACATCCCTAATCAAAAGGAAGTTGACTCGTTACTTTATGTTCTTCAAAATCAAAAATCGGGTAAGGAATTCTGTTGACCGAAGGGAAGGTATTAGATACCTCTCGATCCCGTGATTCTAGCACGTTCGCTTTATTGACTTTTATATGACTTGACTTAATTTTGAATATGTTAGAATAGGAATAAGTATTTCTTACTTAGAATAGGAGTAGAAATAAGAATAGGAATAGGAATTCTAGTAGGAATAGGAATTCTAGTTAGTAGGAATATGAATTCTATTTGAAAAAGGATTCCAATGTGTCTATAAATAGGGTCTCAATGTAACAATTTAGATACACAATTCAATAATATTTTCTTCAATATTTCTCACATGGTATCAGAGCAATTGTGAGAAAAAAAAAAAAAAAAAAAAATTGTCGGAAAAAAAAAAAAAAAAAAAAAAAACTGGCCGATTTTTTTTTTTTTTTCGAGATTTGAATTTTCGGACGGCCAGATCTCAATAAATTTAGCATAATGTCTTTTGGATGTGATGTTTTTGGTTCTAAAAATATAGGGATTGGAGGTTCTAGCCCTATAATCACTTCAGAACTCCTATTAGGAAGTTCAAACTATTTATCTTGGGCTTCGTCAGTTGAGTTGTGGTGCAAGGGTCAAGGTGTGCACGATCATTTAACAAACAAGACTTATGTGGTAGATGTAAAGGCAAAGACTAGTGAGGAAGATGCAAAAGTCAAAGCACATTGGGAGAAAGTAGATGCTCAATTATGTAGTCTCCTATGGCGTTCGATTGATTCCAAATTGATGCCCTTGTTTCGCCCATTCCAAACGTGTTATGCAGTTTGGGAAAAGGCACGTGCTTTATACACTAATGACATCTCTAGATTCTATGATGTGATATCTCGATTGACCAACTTAAAGAAACAAGAATCCGATATGTCTACTTACTTGGGACAGGTACAGGCAGTCATGGAGGAATTCGACACGTTGATGCCAGTAACTACGGATGTCGAAAAACAACAAGAACACAGACAAACATTGTTTCTAGTTCTTACTCTTGCTGGACTTCCTCCTGATAATGATTCTGTGCGTGATCAGATTTTAGCTAGCCCTACAGTTCCTACAATCGATGAATTATTCTCTCGTCTCCTTCGTCTTGCGGCACCTCCTAGTCACAAAGTCGTTTCATCACCCACTGTTGACTCCTCTATTCTCGCATCTCAAACCTTTGAAAAGCGTACATATCAGTCTACGGAGAATCGGCGAGGGGAGGACGTTTTGGGAAACCTCGATCTAAGTGTAGTCATTGTCATAAGTCTGGACACACTCGTGACATATGTCATATTTTGCATGGTCCACCACCCAGTTATGATCCTCTTGTTCTAAAGGAATATAATGAGTTCCTTCGAAATCGCGCAAGTAAACAGTCATCTCCACCAATAGCATATGGTGCTCAACCTAATCAACCATCCAATAATGCTCATATTGCTCAGATAGAATATGATGAGTTCCTTCAGTATCGTGCAAATAAGCAAACGTCTCCACAAGTAGTTTCGGTTGCACAACCTGATGTGTTTGTTGCGGGTAATTCTTTTGCTTGTGTGTCGCAATCTAGTACTGTTGGAACATGGGTCGTGGACTCTGGGGCTTCTGATCATATTTCTGGTAATAAATCACTTTTATCCGATATTGTTTATTCGCAATCTCTTCCATCTATTACTTTAGCCAATGGGATCCAGACAAAACCAAAAGGGGTTGGAAAAGCCAAACCCCTATCTTCTGTCACCCTAAACTCTGTTCTTTATGTTCCTGGTTCTCCTTTTAATCTAGCATCTGTTAGTCGTTTGACGAAATCCCTACATTGTAGCATAACTTTTTTCGATGATTTTTTTCTCATACAGGACCGCAGTACGGGACAGATGATTGGAACAGGACATGAATCACAAGGCCTTTACTATCTTACCTCTTCAAAATCCTTGACAGCATGCTCCGTTACAGATTCCCCAGATCTAATTCACAAACGTTTGGGACATCCGAGTCTATCCAAACTGCAAAAGATGGTGCCTAGTTTGTCTAGTTTATCTACATTAGATTGTGAGTCGTGTCAACTTGGGAAACACACTCGTGCTACGTTTTCTCGTAGTACTGAGGGTCGTTCAGAGTCTATTTTTTCATTAGTTCATTCTGATATTTGGGGTCCTAGTAGAGTCAGTTCCACTTTAGGATTTCGTTATTTTGTTAGTTTCATTGATGATTATTCAAGATGTACTTGGGTTTTTTTAATGAAAGATCGTTCTGAGTTATTTTCTATTTTCAAAAGTTTCTTTGCTGAAATACAAAATCAGTTTGGTGTTTCTATTCGTACTTTTCGTAGTGATAATGCCTTAGAATACTTATCATCCCAATTTCAGCAATTTATGTCCCATCACGGAATCATGCACCAAACATCTTGTCCATACACTCCTCAACAAAATGGTGTCGCAGAAAGAAAGAATAGGCATCTCATAGAGACTGCTCGCACTCTCCTCATTGAATCCCATGTTCCGCTGCGTTTTTGGGGCGATGCAGTCCTTTCAGCTTGTTATTTAATTAACAGAATGCCCTCTTCGTCTATTCAGAATCAGGTTCCACATTCCATACTGTTTCCTCAGTCACATCTCTATCCTATTCCCCCTCGTGTCTTTGGGAGTACATGCTTTGTTCATAATTTAGCCCCAGGGAAAGATAAATTAGCTCCTCGTGCCCTCAAATGTGTCTTTCTTGGTTACTCTAGAGTTCAAAAAGGGTATCGTTGTTATTCACATGATCTTCATCGATACCTTATGTCCGCTGATGTTACATTTTTTGAGTCTCAACCTTACTATACATCTTCTGATCATACTGATGTATCTATGGTCTTACCCATACCTCAAGTTTTACCTGTGCCAACATTTGAGGAATCTACAGTTACGTCTACATCTCCAGTTGCAGTGCCACCACTACTAACTTATCATCGCCGTCCCACCCTAGTCCCAGATGATTCATGTCATGCGCCAGACCCTGCTCCTACTGCGGACTTGCCTCTACCTAGTCCACCGCTTGCACTTCAAAAAGGTATACGATCTACTCGAAATACTAACCCGCATTATACCTTCTTAAGTTATCATCGTCTATCATCACCCCATTATGCCTTTGTGTCGTCTTTGTCCTCTGTTTCCATTCCTAAGACTACAGGTGAAGCACTTTCTCATTCTGGATGGAGGCAGGCTATGGTTGATGAGATGTCTGCTTTACATAAGAGTGGTACTTGGGAGCTTGTCTCCCTTCCTGCAGGTAAATCTACTGTTGGTTGTCGTTGGGTTTATGCAGTCAAAATTGGTCCAGACGGTCAGGTTGATAGACTTAAGGCTCGCCTTGTCGCCAAAGGGTATACTCAGATATTTGGGCTAGATTATAGTGACACTTTCGCTCCTGTGGCTAAAATAACATCTGTTCGTCTTTTTCTATCTATGGCTGCGTTCGTCATTGGCCTCTTTATCAGTTGGACATAAAGAATGCTTTTCTGCATGGTGATCTTGAGGAAGAAGTCTATATGGAGCAACCACCTGGTTTTGTTGCTCAGGGGGAGTCTAGTAACCTTGTATGTCGATTGCGTAGGTCACTCTATGGTCTGAAACAGTCTCCTCGAGCTTGGTTTGGGAAGTTCAGCACAGTAATTCAGGAGTTTGGCATGACTCGTAGTGGAGCTGATCACTCTGTGTTTTATCGACATTCTGCACCAGGTCGATGTATCTATTTGGTTGTTTACGTTGATGATATTGTTATCACCGGTAATGATCAAGATGGTATCACCGATTTAAAGCAACATCTTTTTAAGCACTTTCAGACTAAAGACCTTGGCAGATTGAAGTATTTTCTAGGTATTGAGGTTGCTCAGTCTAGATCAGGCATTGTTATCTCTCAACGCAAGTATGCCTTAGACATTCTTGAGGAGACAGGAATGATGGGATGTAGACCTATTGACACTCCGATGGATCCGAATGTGAAACTTCTTCCAGGACAGGGGGAGCCACTTAGTAATCCTGAAAGGTATAGACGACTTGTTGGAAAGTTGAATTATCTCACAGTGACTAGACCAGACATTTCTTTTCCCGTGAGTGTTGTAAGTCAGTTTATGACTTCCCCTTGTGATAGTCATTGGGAAGCAGTTGTTCGTATTCTTCGATATATAAAGTCAGCCCCCGGTAAAGGACTACTCTTTGAGGATCAAGGTCATGAGCATATCATTGGATATACAGACGCTGATTGGGCAGGATCACCCTCTGACAGACGTTCGACATCCGGATATTGTGTTTTAGTTGGAGGTAATTTGGTGTCGTGGAAGAGTAAGAAACAAAATGTGGTTGCTCGATCTAGTGCAGAATCAGAATATCGAGCAATGGCGACAGCAACTTGTGAGTTAGTTTGGCTCAAACAGTTACTGGGAGAACTAAAATTTGGCAAAATTGATCAGATGGAACTTGTGTGTGATAATCAAGCGGCTCTTCATATCGCATCAAATCCAGTGTTTCATGAAAGGACTAAGCACATTGAGATTGACTGTCACTTTGTCAGAGAAAAGATACTCTCCGGAGATATTGTTACAAAATTTGTGAAGTCAAATGATCAGCTTGCAGATATGTTCACCAAGTCTCTCACATGTCCTCGTATTAATTACATCTGTAACAAGCTAGGTGCATATGATTTGTATGCACCAGCTTGAGGGGGAGTGTTAGAATAGGAATAAGTATTTCTTACTTAGAATAGGAGTAGAAATAAGAATAGGAATAGGAATTCTAGTAGGAATAGGAATTCTAGTTAGTAGGAATAGGAATTCTATTTGAAAAAGGATTCCAATGTAGTGTCTATAAATAGGGTCTCAATGTAACAATTTAGATACACAATTCAATAATATTTTCTCCAATATTTCTCACAGAATATATTATGTTTATTAACCTAACAATTTACTTATGTCCCTCTTTCTTTGATTTATTTTAAATTACTTTGTAAAATTATCTTATTTTTATTAGTGTGTGATTTATTGGTAGCAGCTCTTTCCAACCTCACCACAAATTGTTTATTTGTTTGTATTTAAAGACTAAAAGTAGTTTAATGTTTTTTGGATCTTAATATTTTTTTATTATTATTATCATAATCCTAAATTATATATTATCTTAGTTTTATTTTTCTAATAGAAAATGAACAATATATTAATAAGAACATAAGATAAAAATAAATTAAAATAATATCCCTTTTCATATAAATTTTTTACTTTTTCTTAGTTTAGTCATTAAAATGAAAAGAACCTACTAAATAAAATCAATTTATTTATTTATTTATTTTGCACGTTTTGGGTCACTTTAATATTGTTTTTCTATTTTTTTTATTTTGTTTCTCTTTCTTCTTATACTTTACCTTATTTTTCTTTTATATTTTCTCCTTCTTATTTTTTTACTTTTTATGTTTTATAAATATTTTTACGTCTTTTCCTTTTATATAAATTTTTATTTTTTATTCTTCCAACATGAATTAATTAATTGATTTTTTTAAAAAAGTTTCGCATTAAAAGAAATGTAAAGATAGTGTAGGTTTGACTTTATTTTTTATTTTTTTATTCTTCTCTTTTTTACAAATAAATAAATACAGTTTTATTAAATATACAAAGTGAAAAAGTAACTTAACAAATAAGAACTAAATTTCATCTAATTATTACTAACTGCATACTGTAGAATATTAAGCTTCGAATTTTAATAAAGAACAAGATAAAATGAAACTTTAAATCATGCAAGAATAAATACATGTTATATAAGTTTTACTCTAAATTTAATAATATAAAATATCAATCTATTTCATATCAAAATGTAAAAATTAAACATGCATAAATTTAAAACACTTTATATCATTGGAATCATATCTTGCATGATTCTGAAACCAAATAATGTAATAAATATCAAGTGTTACCTTTTGTAAAAATTAATTCACAAAGAAAATACCTCGATAAGGATCACGAACTTGAAGCCTCGAATTCCATTATTTTTGAGTTTTTTTTTTGTGCGTGTGTTCCTTAGGAAAAAAAAAGGTAAAAAATTTTCTTTTTTTTTTATTTGTTTTTTTCCCTCTCTTTTGCTGATTTGTTTTTCTTTTTTTTGATTCCTCCTTTGCTGATCTTTTTTCTCTTTTTGATTTCTTAAATTTTTTCTTCTCTTTTGTCCTCCCCTTTTTTTCTTCTTTGTTGTGTTATGTAGTAGTATAGTGTGGGAGTGAAATGGGGTTATTGGGGAGTGGTGTAGGTGGGTTGGGGTAGTGGGTAAATGAGTTAGTTTTTTTTTTTACTAAACAAAAATAATAATAATATCAATTAAGAAAAATTAAATAGCTAGATAAAAAATATATAAAGATTAAAATCACTAATTTATTATTAAAATTTTGAATGAATAAATAAAAATGTACCTTAAAGTATGATTCTATTTTTGTAGTTTTCATATCTTTTAAAAATAAATTTAATAAAATAAGGTAAAAGTCAAAATATTAATAAAAAATATTTAAGTTCTATAAAGGGTATAAACTTAAATTCGGTCAAAAATTACGTGTCTACACTATCTACTATAATTCAATTGATGTTATAATTTGATCCTATTATGCATGATTCAAACCAATTGTATGTTTTCTAATTGATTTCATATGGAGTCATGCTTTATAATTGAATTGTGACTATGAACTTGTGAACAAAGCTATTATGAACTTATGTGTTTTGATTATGAAAGCAACGCATGTTTTATGAAAATAATGATTTATGAACTATAGACGTTTTAAAGCTAAAGTGTCAATAATATGTGAAAGATTTTGTTCACGTTAAAGGGTTCATGATTTAGATGCTCAGAAAGGTAAGTGTGATCAGAAAATTTTTATGAAATCATGACTCTAATAAGAACTTATGATTGTATTGGTAGTCTTAATTGTGTCTTTCCATGTTTTTTGATATGATTATGCTTATGTATTTTTCGTTGGTATTTACTTAGCACAGAGAGGACTTTGAGACGAAGACTCTCCCGTTAGTAGAGGTCTTGTCTCTAGAAGAAATCTCCTTACTCCTTAACTACGTGCCCTGTAGGATTATCTTAAATGACATAAACTAGTGAATCCACTTTAAGAAAGAACGAATATGACAGAGTTCTACGTTGACAAGTAGATTTCTCTTTTCGGGGTGAGAGTCCTGCAAGATTCCATGTTATATAGCTTACATGATACTATAGTCGATTAAGAGGAAGGTGGCACCAGATTGGACCGGATATTAGTTCTTTTTCTTGCAACACCCTTTGTGGGTGGCACACCATTAATTTATGTTTAGTAGGTTGTTGTTGTTGTCAATATTATTAAATTGGATATTTATTTAAGAATTAATTCAAGAAAGTCCAAAAGTCAATTTAATATTTTAAATAGTTAAATGTTTAAAAATAATTTAATTTATAGCAGGGATAAAATAGTAATTTAATTTTTAATTTTGAGTTTTTTTACTTTTAATAATATAATAAAATATAGTACTAGTTTCTGGGCACGCGTCTTGCACATGTAACCCAATTTAGTGATCATATTTTTTTTTACATAAATATTAGTATTAAGTTGGGTGTGCATTCGATTTTTCGGTTCGATTTTATACTATTCGGTTTGAGTTTTTAATTTTTAGTTTTGAAGAAGTGAAACCAAATCCGAACCAAAATAAATTTGATTTGGTTTAGTTTTTCTCTTTTTGGATTGAGTTTTTTCTGTTTGGTTAATCGCTTATGTCAGTAATTAGAAAAACACACACACACACACACACACACATATATATATATATATAATATTAATTTTCTTAAATATACTTTTTAATATAAATCATAAATAACGTAAAACATAATACTTAAAAGTATATCAATTATAGATATCCAAATATAAGAAAATTAACTAAATCATAATGAAAATAACTAAAAAGGGACAAAAGTGGTTAACTCCAACTATATCTTTATAATTCAGTTTTTTCCACTTTTCGGTTTTCATTATTCTAAATCCGAAACCAAACAAAAAAACCAAACAAAGTAAATTATTAATCCAAAACCAAACCAAAAATCCAAAAACCCAATCTAAATTAGAATTCGGTTTGATTTTTCCCAAATAGTGCACACCCCTAGTATTAAGAAACATTGAGTTATAAATCTCTCTATATATAGCCAAATATGAAAACGCTCATGTCACCTCCCAATGGCCTCTATTAGTATTTATCTATTTTGTCAATTTTTTGAGCTTTTATCTTATTTTTAATACAAATTAAAAATGTATTCATGATATAAAAAAACATTTAACTCCTGTAATTAAGAAATTGTGTAATGGCTAAATAATAATGGCACATTTTGGATACATCATAAACATAATAATTAAGAAATTGTGTAATGGCTAAATAAATAAAGGTACAATTAGGATACATCATAAACATAATAATTAAGAAATTGTGTAATGGCTAAATAAATAATGACACAATTAGGATACACCATAAACATAATTTCTTCAATTAAATTATTGTTAAAAATATTGAAATTAAGTCATTGATTAATTAACTCAATGAAAATGGCAGTAACTAGAATATGAATGTTAATTTTGCTATTTCAACATAATTGATTGACTAAAAATTTGTACTAATTACGGAAGTTTAATATTTTTTCCTAATGGCAAAATTAATGAAAAGTTACCCACTTAATTCTTTTGATTACACCTCTTCTTCTTCCTCAATTTTGACTTATATCTCATTTAAATTCATTAAACCCCTTGAATTACTCCCCAAACACTCAACTTAACCATCAATATATTCTGCAATCTTTTCAACAAATTCAAAACATGGGAGATGTAATCATAATAATATGTATTCACTTTTTCTGATTATGATTTGAAGGAAGCAAATATAGTTTTATGTCATTTATTCTAAGGCCACCAATTAAAAATGTAAACATTTGCAACATAAAGGTTATGAAGAAGGACATCAATATAATACTCACGTTGAGAATAATATTTGGCTTTATTTTATTCTGAGAAAATGGTACCGATAAGACTGGCTATGAGCGGTGATGCCTTCTTTCGGGAGGGCGGAGTTCAAGTAACTCTCAGAGATGAGACTGTCTCGGCATGCCGGGTATGGGGGTCTCTATATCTCCTAGTCCTTCGAACCTATCTGCGCAATATAGGGATCTGCGGGTTAAATTTCCATGTAACGTTAGCATGTTTTGGGTCACTTGGCCAGTGATTCCACCTCTTTTCGGTGTGGGGAGACACTGGATTTCATGATGCCTCCACATGATATGTTCGGTTACGTTAAAGTTCCCAATGAATGAATGAGGCCAAGCCTCAAATGAAGACATAATGAAATGAATGATACCGAGGTTTAGTGTAGGATAATCAAAAGGTGCGTTAGATTCAGTAATGACTTTAGGTCATTCTTGGTCATGCACAACGACCAAATGAAAGTCCTTAAACTAATCCTAGGTATAACTGGTGTTACAACTGGCCCACGAAATGAAATGAAATGGAGTACGTATGAATGAAACGAACAATCTGTGTTGGCTAATGAGACTCCTAGTTGAGGCCCATCTGTTGAGGCCTCATTCCTGGGAAGTCTTAATGTTAAGTCCATGATTCCAGGTCTGTGGCATACGAATGAACAAAATGAACAACGTTAATGTGTTACCATGAATCTATAATATGTGTTATGTGTAACGCTGTTGTGTGAGTGTGTCAGAATGTTAGTATGATGATGTATGTTATTCTATGGCATAACTTCCTATTTCCCAAATCTGGAAAGCCCACTTGACTTTCCAATCCAAATTTGGAAAAGCTCACTGACTTTCCTAATCTAAATTTGGAACATTTTCTAAATCTCAATTGTCAATCCACTGACTTGACTTCCAAAAAACATGTTGTTAGGAAAAGAGCTATTCTTTCTCTGCATGTCCTTGGTGTGTCTACCTGCATATACCATACTAGTACAAGATTAGTGTACTGACCTATTACGGCTCAATCACTCTACTATTATTAAGATGCAGGCTACAGGGGACGATAGAGCTCATAAGGACTATCGCTGTGTGTATCCGGACGTTCAGCATTCATTCTGGTTTTGGTAGGTCACTCATGCTTTCGAGGATGCACGTTTTAATATTCTAGCATAGTTTTAGAGTTGATGCTAGTGGATGCAGTTCCACCCTAGCGTTTCCTTTCTATTTTTATTCAACACCTATGATTGAGCCATTTTGGCAATTAATAACTTAATAAGAATTGAACTATTCTTTCAGTCTTTATCTCTTCTAATTTATACAGACTGGTTATGGATGAACAATTATGTAAATGAGAATGTTTTTACTCAAATATGTTAAGAAATAAAATAGTATTCCAAATTTTTCCGCTAAATAATTAATCCTAGATGAAGTATATAATGATGTAGTAGGCTTGCTCCTCGCGACCTCTGAGAGGTCAATGTAGCCGGTCTCGTCTGGGGTCTAGATTCCAGTCGTTGACAAAGTTGGTTCAGACACTAGGTTAAATTCGTGAGAATAATGAGTTCCATCAACCACATTGAGTAAGTTTCCTAAGTCATGGTAGTGAAGTGCAACCACTATCCTGGATTAGAGACTGCATGATGCGTAGGAAAATTTCCCTTCTTCTACTCTTATCGGTGCTAGTCTAGAGCCTTGACACATTGTGTCATTCTAAAATATCTAACTTCCGTTCTGTGTGCGGCTTAGAAGAATACACACAAGAATTAGGATGACCAAGTGTCTAAGGTGCTAGACTCAAGATCTGGCCTCAAGAAAGGGGCAGTGATAGAACTGCCCAGCGTGAACGAAAGACGTTGATAAGAGTGGTTGTTCGCATGAAGGTGAGTGCATGGTAGGTTCTAAAGCCTGCTATGAGTATTGATGAAGAAGGGGAAGGCTAACTTGGCTGCTTACTAGCTCAAGGAGATGCTTAGGTATGGATTTCTTCATAAATGCTAAGACTACCATAGACTATCGAAACAGGGTAGTAAGGTTAGTTTCCAAATATAGTTAGAGTTAAAATGAATTCATGCTTGCATGTCATGTAAATGTTTTTTTAGCGGAACATGATTTTGTGTGCATGATTGTGGTGCGATCAAGTTATAGTGGCGATTGAGAAGGAAGTTCCTCAATCTCAAATATGAAGCTTCAGATAAGATTGTGTAAGTATGCATTATTCCGAGTAAAGTGTGAAACACAAATTCACAAAAAGAAAGTCTTCAAGTATGTTTAGATATCTTCGAAAATCACCTCTTTAATCTTAAAATGATGTGTAGTGTCAATTCGGGACGAATGTTCCTAAGGGGGGGGAATAATGTAACACCCTAAAAATAGATATGCAAGTAATGCCTTAATGTGGCCAAGATAATGCCTACGATTAGACCAGGATTCAAAAGATTGTGCGCGTAGAACCAGACCTCGGAACCCTTGGTAATCAAAGACAACTAACTTGGGGAGTTAGTTGAGCTAGGAAAGTGTTGGGACCAACCATGTAGGGTCTCGAATACGAAGATTTACTCGAAGAGTCTTTACCAGACTTAAAGAGAGAAAATCTTAAGTTATTGAGGTCTAGGGGTAAAATTCTTTTACCAGGCTAAAGGGTAATATATCCGTAATTACCCTAAATTATTTAAATTAATTATTTTAATAAGGTGAGAGGGCAAATTCGGGGAGAGAGAGACGAATGGAGCTCTTGAAGTTAGTCGCTGCTCCACTCGGTTCGAACCTAGTGGAAGCAATGAATTTATATGATTTTTTATTTTAAGCTATTGAGTTAATGTAATTAAATTAATAATATTATTCTACTATTTTAAAATAAAATAAAAATCAGATTTTTAATAATTAACTAAACCTTATTTGACTAAGTCTCTAATATTAGACTCCTAACCTAATATGATCCCACTCTCTCACTCTATCTCTCAACTCTCACCTCAAAACTGCTCCATTCTCTCATCCATCGGTTTTTCTCTGCCAAAATAACCTTCAAAAACAGTAGGTAAACCAAAGTTCTTCACACTTGAAGAACTCACAACGAAAATTACAAACAAAACTAATCAAAAACGTTACGCAAGAGGAGAATTATTCCGTCGAATTGGTGTTGAAGTTGAGGGGATTTGAACGTGATTTTTGGAGAAAGTTTTGGGCACATCAAGGTTTGAACTACATAAAAGGTATGATTTTTCTTCTCTCTTGGTCCCTTTCCCAAGAGACCCCTTAAGATCAATAAATTCTAATTCGAAAACTAGGATTTATCCTGTTGCATGTCCCTGTCCTAGCTCCCAATGAATCGTAGATTGGGTATGTTTGCTGGTAGTTTTAAGTATGAAGATTGATGTTCGTGATAATGTGTTCATGTTATGTGTTTAAATTGTAAGCATGTAAGTTATGTCAACCGAAAGTATGTGAAAAATGATATGTTTTTATGGTTGAATTTTATGTGCGAATTTTGTGTAAATCATGAGGTGTAAAAGTGGTGTAATGTTGTTGTATGTAATAGTAATTCTTGGCTGAATATAATCATAAAAAGATTACACTTAAAGATGACCAAATGATCCACGAAATGCCTTAAGAATTAACGTATGAATGATGATAAAAAGAGCTGAAAATAGTGAACACATTTCAGCATTTGATTAGGTATTGGGTTCAGCCAAACAAAGTGGTACAAAAATAACAATGAAAAATGAAAGATTGAGAAAGAGACTAAATTTCCAGCCTGCTGGAAATTGTGAGTCTCGGCCAATTTTAAGAAAATGAGCTTCGTTTAAAAATTTTTTTAAAATGTGAGGTCATTGGGGATTTGAACCCATGACCTCACTAAATGAAAATTCATAAAAATTTCGTGAGAAAATGCAAGGAAAAATAGATGTGGTGAGTGGGGATGAACCCCAACCTTTGAATGGATGAGAGAGTTAGGAGAAAAAATAAATGAGAGAAATAAATGTGGAGAGTGGGGATTGAACCCCAACCTCTTGAATGGATGATAGAGTTAGGAGAAAAATAAGAGGAAAAATAAATGTGGAGAGTGGGGATTGAACCCCCAACCTCTTGAATGGATGAGAGAGTTAGGAGAAAAAATGAAGGAAAATAAATGTGGAGAGTGGGATTGAACCCAAACCTCTTGAATAGATGAGAGAGTTAGGAGGAAAATAAAGGAGAAATATAAATGAGGTGAATGGGGATTGAACCCACAACCTCTTGGATAGTGAGAAAGTTAATAGATAATTTAAGAGAAAAAAAAGAAAATGAGCTTGTGGGGGATTGATCCACAACCTCCTGACTTAAACGAAAAAAAAGGAGGAGAAAAAGAAAGGAAATATTATGGGGTTGATGGAATCGACTAGGGTCTCCCAAATTGAAAATGTAATTAACAAGTTTAAAATAAGATTAAGTGTGTCCAAGGGATTCGAACTTGGGTTCCTTGCCCAAATTCCGTATTGATACATAAGTCATACGTGAATTAAATGTTCAAGAATAATGCCACCTACTTAGATCAAAATCGAGATCTTGGCAACATACAAGAATACAAAGTCTTGTACTATATAATCTTAGGAAGATATGAGTACTTAACGAACTATGAATGAAGCCTCATGGCTTGTATGTATGACCCATAAGTCTAGCATACGTTTAAAAATAAGTGACCTAAGATGATGAAATGAAATGATGAAACCTAGAAGGTTAAGTAAGAGTGTGAAACAACTAAATGGCCAAGTGCATTGGCCTATGATGAAAATGAACAATGAATGATGAAATGAACAAATGAAATGAACAATGATATGATGAAATGAACAATGAAATGATGAAATGAACAATGAATATGATGAAATGAACAATGATATGATGAAATGAACAATGAAATGATGAAATGAAATGAAATGAAAATGAAAAATGAAATGATAAATGAACAATCAAATGATGAAATGAGAAATGAAAATGATGAAACCCTAGAAGGGTTAAGTAAAAGTGTGAAACACACCTAAATGCCCAAGTGCATTGACATATGATGAAAGTGAACATTCACGTAATAAATGGTGAGTAATTATGAAGAGCAAATTGCTAATGTTAATGAATGTGGTGACAACATGATACGAGGCTAATGTACAAGATAAGAGCAATCTCAAATTAGCCTAAGTAAATGTTACCGATACGTACTCACCTTGAGAGTGTAAGATAATGAAGAGACCAGTCTCTATGAACACTCTAATCGAGAGTATTGAGCTTAACACACTCAATACAAATGATGAGATGAGAAATCATCTAATGAGCTATGATGTCCTCATATACTGAAAGCCAACTTCATGACGTATGAATGAATGTAATGGAACTTTATACTAAGCACCGATAGACTGGCTATAGAGCGGTGATGCCTTCTTTCGGGAAGGGCGGAGTTCACGTAACTCTCATGAGATGAGACTGTCGGCATGCGGGTATGGGTCTCCTTATTCCCTAGTCTTTCGAACCTATACTGCGAATATAGGGATCTGGCGGGGTTAATCCATGTACGTTAGCATGTTTTGGGTCACTTTGGCCAGTGATTCCACCTCTTTTCGTGTGGGGGAGACACTGGATTTCATGATGCTCACATGATCTATGTCGGTTAAGTTAAAGTTCCCAATGAATGAATGAGGCCAGCCTCAATGAAGCACATAATGAAATGAATGATACTCGAAGGTGTTAGGTAGGATAATCAAAGGTGAGTTAGATTCAAGTAATGACATTAGGTCATTCTTGGTCATTGCACAATGAACCCAATGAAAGTCTTAAACTACATCCTAGGTATAGCTGGTGTTACATGGCCCACGAATGAAATAAATGGAGTACGTATGAATGAACGAAGCAGACTCTGTGTTTGCTAATGAAGACTCCTAGTTGAGGTCCCATCTGTTGAGCCCTCATTCCTGGGAAGTCTTAATGTTAAGTCCATGATTCCAGGTCTCGTGGCTATACGAATGAACAAAATGAACAACTTATGTGTTACATGAATTATAATATGTGTTATGTGTAGCTGTTGTGTGCTGTGTGCAGAATGTTAAGTATGATGATGTATGTTATTCTCATGGAATAACTTTCCTATTCCAAATCTGGAAAGCCCACTGACTTTCCTAATCCAAATTTGGAAAGCTCATTGCCTTTCTAATCCAAATTTGGAAACTTTTTCTAATCTCAATTTGTCAAGTCCACTGACTTGACTTCCAAAAATCATGTTGTTAGGAAAGACTATTCTTTCTCATGCATGTCCTGGTGTGTGCTTGCATATCCACTTAGACAAGTGTGTACTAACCCTATACAAATCTACTATTTTAGGTGCAGGCACAGGTGGACGATAGAGCTAACAGGATCATCGCTGCAGTTATCCGGACGTCCAGCATTCATCCGGTTTTGGTAGTCTCATGCTTTCCGAGGATGCTACTGTTTATATTCTAGCTTAGTTTTGAGTTGAGCTAGTGGACATGTTCCACTAGCGTTTTCTTCCTATTTTTATTCAGACTATGTATTGTGCCATTTTGGCAATTATACACTTAATAAGAATTGAACTATTTTCTTCAGTTGCTTATCTCTTAATGTTAGATGGTTGATGGTGAACAATTATGTATAATGAGAATGTTTTTATAAGTATGTTAAGAAAAAAAAGTTAAATTTTCCGCTAAAATTAACCTAGATGAAGTAAGAATGACGTAAGTAGGTTGTCTGCCCTCTGAGAGGTCAACTTACCCGGTCCTCGTCTGGGGTCTAAGATTCCAGTTGTGACAAAGTTGGTATCATAGCCCATAGGTTAAATTCCTAAATAATGAGTTCCATCAACCACATTGAGTAGTTTCTAAGTTCATGGTAAGTGAAGTGCACACTATCCTGGATTAGAGACTGCATGATGCGTAGGAAATTTCCCTTCTTCTACGCTCTTATCGGCTATCTAGAGCCTTGACACTTGTGTCATTCTAAATATCTAACTTCGTTCTTGTGTGGCGCTTAGAAGAATACACACAAGAATTAGGAGACCAGGTGGTCTAAGGTGCTAGACTCAAGATCTGGCCTTCCCAAGAAGGGGCTGATAGAATGCCACGTGAACGAAAGACCGTTTGATAACAGAGGGTTGTTCGCATGAAGGTGAGTGCATGGTAGGTTCTAGCCTGCTATGAGTATTAGATGAGAGGGAAGGCTAACTTGGCTGCTTACTAGCTCAAGGAGAATGGCTTAGGTAATGGATTACTTCATAATGCTAAGACTACCATAGAAATATCGAAACATGGTATAGGTTATTTCCAAATAAGTTAGAGTTAAAATGAATTCCATGCTTTGCATGCATGTAAATGTTTTTGTGTAGCATGGACATATTTTTGTGTTGCATGAGTTTGTGAGGTGCATCAAGTTAAGTGCGATTGAGAAGGAGTTCCTCAATCTCAAATAGAAGTTCAGAAAGATTGTGTAATATGCATTATCCAGAGTAAGTGTGAAACACAAAATTCACAATAAGGAAAGTCTCAGTATGTTTTGATATCTTTCGAAAATCACCCTCTTAATCTTAAATGATGTGTAGTGTCATACGGGACGAATGTTCCTAAGGGGAGGGGGATAATGTAACAACCCTAAAAATAGATATGCTAAGTAATGCTTAATGTGCCAAGATGCCTACGAATTAGACCAGGGTTCACACTGATATGCGCGTAGAACCAGACCTCGGAACCCTTGGTCACAAGACAACTAACTGGGGAGTTGTGAGCTAGGAAAGGTGGGACAACCATGTAGACCTCGAATACGAAGATTACTCGAAGGGAGTCTTACCCGAACTTAAAGAGAGGAGAATCTTAAGTTTTGAGGGTCTAGGGGTAAAATGGTCTTTTACCAGGCTAAGGGTACATATCGTAATTACCCTAAAATATTATTTAATTAATTATTTAAACAAGGTGGAGGGGCAAATTGGGGAGAGAGGACGAAATGGAGCTCTTGAAGTTAAGGTCCTCCTCACCGGGTTCGAACCTAGGTGGAAGCAATGAATTTATATTGATTTTTTATTTAAGGCTATTGGAATTAATGTAATTAATTAATAATATTATTCATTAGCTGATTTATAAAAATAAAAATCAGATTTTAATAATTAACTAAACCTTATTGACTAAGTCCTAAAATAGACTCCTAATCTAATATGAAATCCCCTCTCTCACATCTATCTCTCACTCTCACACTCAAATTCCTCCCATTCTCTCTGCACGGTTTTGCTCTGCCAAAATAACTTCAAAACAGTAGGTAAACCAAAGTTCCTTCACACTTGAAGACTCACAACGAAAATTACAAACAAATAACTATCAAACGTTACGCAGAGGGAGGTTATTCCGTCGAATTGGTGTTGAAGTTGAGGGGATTTGACGTGATTTTTGAGAAAAGTTTTGGGCAACAAGTCAAAGTTTGAACTACATAAAAGGTATAATTTTCTTCTCTCTTGGTCGCTTCAAGAGACCCCTAAGATTCAATAAATTTAATTCGAAACCCTAGGATTATTCCCGGTTTGCATGTCCTGTCCCTAGCTCCCAATGATCGTTAATTGGTATGTTTGCTGTAGTTTTAAGTAATGAAGATTGATGTTCGTGATAATGTTTCATGTTTTATGTGTTTAAAATTGTAAGCCATGTTAAGTTATGTCAACCGAAAGTAGTGAAAAATGATATGTTTTTATGGTTAATTTTATGTGTCGAATATTTGTTGTAAATCATGAGGTGTAAAAGTGGTGTAATGTTGCTGTAATGTAATAGTAATTCTTGGCCTGAAATATAATCATAAAAAGATTAACACTTAAAAGATGTTACAAATGATCCACGGAAATGCCTTTAAGATTACGTATGAATGATGCATAAAAAGAAGCTGAAATAGTGCACAAATTACCAGCATTTGATAGGTTGGGTTCGATCCAAAAAAAAGTGGTACAAAATGCATGAAAAATGAATGTAAAATAAGTGAAT
>CM040627.1:17353380-17749466 GCA_022817965.1 Solanum lycopersicoides
CAAATCCAATCTATTACCGGATTTCCAACTACACACTTTTACTTTA
Source organism: Solanum lycopersicoides (assembly GCA_022817965.1). Taxonomy (NCBI): domain Eukaryota; kingdom Viridiplantae; phylum Streptophyta; class Magnoliopsida; order Solanales; family Solanaceae; genus Solanum; species Solanum lycopersicoides. The sequence continues at coordinate 17,353,427 of CM040627.1, forward strand.
CAGAAGTTCTATTACTCCCTTGAATTATTAAAATTGAAATTTTTACCTCCCTAAATGCTTATGTGGCAAGTGATGTATTTCACTCTCTTTGACATAGTGAAATCAAAAATAAATATTAAAACTTTATTTTTAATATTTTTTTTCATTTTTATTTTTTTTCTTTATTTGTTTTATCTCATCTCTTTTCTTCTTCTCCTTAACAACTTAGTAGAACATCCATGATAGCCATCAAATTTCACTATCACGATCTGAAAACATATTCATCAATTACAATATCTATTAACATATTATAATTCTAGATAGAAATCTCTTTCCTATCTCCACACAATAAAACAGTAAGGATTAATCCAAGACATCATTACATGAAAGCTACAAAAAAAATCAATAAAGATTAAGACAAAAATGGATTGGAAGAGACTAATTTCCAGCCTGCTGGAAATTGTAGTCTCGGCCAATTTTTAAGAAAATGAGCTTCGTTTAAAAAAAATTTTTTATTAAAATGTGAGGTCATTGGGGATTAACCCATGACCTCACTAAATGAAAATTTCATAAAAATTTCGTGAGAAAAATGCAAGGAAAAATAGATGTGGTGAGTGGGGATTGAACCCCCAACCTTTTGAATGGATGAGAGAGTTAGGAGAAAAATAAATGAGAGAAATAAATGTGGAGAGTGGGGATTGAACCCCCAACCTCTTGAATGGATGATAGAGTTAGGAGAAAAATAAAGGAGAAAAATAAATGTGGAGAGTGGGGATTGAACCCCCAACCTCTTGAATGGATGAGAGAGTTAGGAGAAAAATGAAGGAGAAGAATAAATGTGGAGAGTGGGGATTGAACCCACAACCTCTTGAATAGATGAGAGAGTTAGGAGGAAAATAAAGGAGAAATATAAAATGAGGTGAATGGGGATTGAACCCACAACCTCTTGGATAGGTGAGAAAGTTAATAGATAATTTAAGAGAAAAAAAAGAATGAGCTTGTGGGGGATTGATCCCACAACCTCCTTGACTTAAACGAAAAAAAAGGAGGAGAAAAAGAAAGGAAATATTATGGGGTTGATGGAAATCGACCTAGGGTCTCCCAAATCTGAAAAATGTAATTAACAAGTTTAAAATAAGATTAAGTGTTGTCCAAGGGATTCGAACTTGGGTTCCCTTGCCCAAATTCCGTATTGATACATAAGTCATACGTGAATTAAATGTTCAAGAATAATGCCACCTACTTAGATCAAAATCGAGATCTTGGCATACATACAAGATACAGAAGTCTTGTACTACATAATCTTAGGAAGATATGAGTCACTTAACGAACTATGAATGAAGCCTCATGGCTTGTATGTATAGACCCATAAGTCTAGCATACGTTTAAAAATAAGTGAACCTAAGATGTATGAAATGAAATGATGAAACCCTAGAAGGGTTAAGTAAGAGTGTGAAACATACTAAATGGCCAAGTGCATTGGCCTATGATGAAATGAACAATGAAATGATGAAATGAACAATGATATGATGAAATGAACAATGAAATGATGAAATGAACAATGATATGATGAAATGAACAATGAAATGATGAAATGAACAATGATATGATGAAATGAACAATGAATGATGATGAAATGAAAATGAAATGATGAAATGAAAATGAAATGATGAAATGAACAATCAAATGATGAAATGAGAAATGAAATGATGAAACCCTAGAAGGGTTAAGTAAAAGTGTGAAACACACTAAATGGCCAAGTGCATTGGCATATGATGAAGTGAACATTCACGTAATAAATGGTGAGTAATTATGAAGAGCAAATGTGCTAATGTTAATGAATGTGGTGACAACATGATACGAGGCTAATGTACAAGATAAGAGCAATCTCTAATTAGCCTAAGTAAATGTTACCGATACGTACTCACCTATGAGAGTGTAAGATAATGAAGAGACCAGTCTCTATGAACACTCTAATGAGAGTATTGAGCTTAACACACTCAATACGAATGATGAGATGAGAAATCATCTAATGAGCTATGATGTCCTCATACTAGAAGCCAACTTCCATGACGTATGAGATGAATGTAATGGAACTTTATACTAAGCACCGATAGACTGGCTATGAGCGGTGATGCCTTCTTTCGGGAAGGGCGGAGGTTCACGTAACTCTCATGAGATGAGACTGTCCGGCATGCCGGGTATGGGTCTCCTTATATCTCCTAGTCTTCGAACCTATACTGCCAATATAGGGATCTGGCGGGGTTAAATTCCCATGTACGTTAGCATGTTTTGGGTCACTTTGGCCAGTGATTCCACCTCTTTTCGGTGTGGGGGAGACACTGGATTTCATGATGCTCACATGATCTATGTCGGTTAAAGTTAAAGTTCCCAATGAATGAATGATGCCAGCCTCAAATGAAGCACATAATGAAATGAATGATATCGAAGGTGTTAGGGTAGGATAATCAAAATGTGAGTTAGATTCAAGTAATGACATTAGGTCATTCTTGGTCATTGCACAATGAACCCAATGAAAGTCTTAAACTACATCCTAGGTATAGCTGGTGTTTACACTGGCCCACGAATGAAATAAAATGGAGTACGTATGAATGAACGAAGCAGACTCTGTGTTTGCTAATGAAGACTCCTAGTTGAGGTCCCATCTGTTGAGCCCTCATTCCTGGGAAGTCTTAATGTTAAGTCCATGATTCCAAGGTCTCGTGGCATACGAATGAACAAAATGAACAACATTATGTGTTACATGAATTATAATATGTGTTATGTGTACGCTGTTGTGTGCTGTGTGCAGAATGTTAAGTATGATGATGTATGTTATTCTCATGGCATAACTTTCCTATTCCAAATCTGGAAAGCCCACTGACTTTCCTAATCCAAATTTGGAAAGCTCACTGACTTTCTAATCCAAATTTGGAAACTTTTCTAATCTCAATTTGTCAAGTCCACTGACTTGACTTCCAAAAATCATGTTGTTAGGAAAAAGCTATTCTTTCTCATGCATGTCCTCGGTGTGTGCTTGCATATACCCATACTTAGTACAAGTGTGTACTAACCCTATACAAACTCTACTATTTTAGGTGCAGGCACAGGTGGACGATAGAGCTACAGGATCATCGCTGCAGTTATCCGGACGTCCAGCATTCATCCGGTTTTGGTAGGTCCTCATGCTTTCGAGGATGCTACTGTTTTATATTCTAGCTTAGTTTTAGAGTTGAGCTAGTGGATCATGTTCCACTAGCGTTTCCTTCCTATTTTTATTCAGACTATGTATTGGTGCCATTTTGGCAATTATACACTTAATAAGAATTGAACTATTTCTTTCAGTTGCTTATCTCTTAATGTTAGATGGTTGATGGTGAACAATTATGTATAAATGAGAATGTTTTTATAAGTATGTTAAGAAACAAAAAGTTTCAAATTTTCCGCTAAAATTAACCTAGATGAAGTAAGAATGACGTAAGTAGGTTTGTCTACGACCTCTGAGAGGTCAACGACGCCGGTCTCGTCTGGGGTCTAGATTCCAATCGTGACACAAGAGTTGACTGGAAACTAGGGATATAATGGGTGAAAGGAACCCACTAGTGAAATCCCACATACCTGGTGATGAAATCCAAGGAGAAATATTTAGATTTCGGGGTTGGAACTGAGGGTATGGTTCTTCACATTTTTCTCCTTTCTTGCTTCTAATTTTCTAAGTTTTGATTTAATGATTTGACTTAAGTAAGTTTTAGTTATGTTTCTAGGCTTAAACAGACTAAAATATGATAATTTACCGTCAAAACGACGTATCTTAGGGTTTAAACAAAGTGGGAAAAGACCAAAAGACCCCTGAGTTAATTGTTGTCTGACCAAACGATGACCTGGACTGAAGGGCCGTCGTTCAGTCGACGGTCCGTCGTTTGGGTATACTCAACATGCCTTTACTAAAATGGGCATAGATTTTTACTCGCATGTTGGATTTAATCCAACTCGGTGGCTATAGAAAGATAATTCAATTATCTATCTTTTGATAGGCCATAAGACACCGAATTTATTTTTTGCTAAGAGTTATGACTATTTGAAGTTGACCCAACAACATTTTCCCCCTAACGGACTGCTAACTTTCACCTACGGTCAGACCTACGGACCATATATCAAACGACGTCCCATGCTGGTCATCCGTCGTTCATGTCAAAGGCTGGGTAGTAAGAGTCTCAATCCACGGACACCATCAATGGACCGTAGTCTAATCTACGGACCGTGGGTCCGTCCGTGGATCGAAACTTAGTCGAATTTTCTTAGCTACATTTTTGGAGGGCTGCAGTGACAATCTATGGACCTGCAGTACGGGTCGTAGATCAGACTACGATCCGTCGATGGTACCCATCTATTGGACCTGGATTTTCTATTGAAAATATGATTTTTTGTATGTTTTGAGTACGGGGTGTTACATTATCTCTCCTTTGAGAACATTCATCCTCGAATGAAGACTAAACTAGATTAAATAGAGGGAGAGAGCTTCAATCCCTACTACTAAACAATGAGTACTAAATTTCTGATTGAACTGAGTTCCAAGAACATGCAAATACGCTAAAAATGCAAGTACAAACTGAGGGAACATGATTCTAAGACTGAATCCACGCATGAATGACTGAAAAACTGAAGAGGAACTATTACCTCAAGCTGGAGTGTAATCGGAAGTAAAGAGGTGAGGATACTTGGCTTACATGGCTGCTTCTGCTTCCCAAGTAGCTCCCTCTACGGACTGACTCCTCCACTAAACCTTGATTGAAGTTACTTCTTTGTTTCTCAACCTTCTAACCTGACAGTCAAGAATCTCAACTGGTACATCCTCATAAGAAAGACTATCTTTCATAGCCACACTCTCTAATGGCACTACAGAGGCTGGGTCACCCACACACTTTTTCAAGAGTGAGATGTGGAAGACTGGATGCACTGTTACTAGTTTTGCTGGCAACTCTAACTCATATGCCACCTTGCCAACCCTTTTGAAGATCTTGAAAGGGCCTACATATCTAGGATTGAGCTTCCCTTTAATTCCAAACATCATCACCCCTTTCATAGGTGATACTTTCAGGAAAACCCAATCATCAACTTGGAACTCTAGTTCCCTTCTCCTTACATCTGCATAAGATTTCTGACGACTTTGGGTTATCTTAACTCTATCTCTAATGAGTTGCACTTTCTCCATAGCATAAAGGACTGAGTCTGGCCATATTAAAGAAGCTTCACCTACTTCAAACCAACCAATAAGAGATCTACATCTGCGCCCATACAATGCCTCATAAGGGGCCATATGAATGCTGGAATGGTAGCTATTGTTGTAGGAGTACTCAATAAGAGGAAGGTGATCATCCCAAGTACCTTTGAAATATATCACACAAGCTCTCAACATATCCTCTAGGGTCTGAATGGTATGCTCTTTCTGTCCATCCGTCTGCGGATGAAATGTTGTGCTAAGGTTAACCTGAGTACCTAGACCCTTCTAAAATGACTTCTAGAAATGAGAGGTAAACTGAGGTCCTCTATCTGAGATGATAGTTAAAGGAACCCCAGGCAACCTCACAACTTTATTAATGGAAATATTGGCATATTCTTCTGCCGAATCTATAGTATTGACTGCCTAAATGCGAGAAAACTTAGTCATCCTATCAACTATCATCCAAATGGAGTCATGCTGACTTTGAGTACGCGTTAACCCTGTGATGAAATCCATATTGAGCACTTACCACTTCCAAGTAGGAATGTCGATCTCTTGAGTCATACCCCCTGGTTTCTGATGTTCTACCTTGACTTGCTGGCAATTGGGGCACTTACTCACAAAATTTGATGTATCCCTCTTCATGCCATTCCACCAATAGACTTCCCGCATATCATGGTACATCATAGTGACACTTGGATGAATAGAATATCTAGAGTTATGGGCTTCTACAAGAATATGCTGTCTCAACTCGTCCACATCAGGAACACACAATCTACCATGGTAGCGAAGTACACCATCTCCTCCTTGGGAGAAAACGTCCACTCTCTGATTATGGACTGCACCCTTAAGTTCAAGCAAGATTAGATCACTATCTTGCTTTTCCTTAACCTCCACTACCAAAGAAGAATCTCCCCATTTTGAACAGTTACACCACTGTCTGTCTGATATGCTCATAAAGCGAACTCCCAAGCGAGCAAGTCTGTGAACATCCTTTAGTAGCTCCTTCCTTTCTTACTCAACATGGGCTACACTATCCATAGATAATCTACTAATAGCATATGCTACTACATTTGCCTTACCAGGACGGTAATCCACACTCATATCATAATCCTTAAGGAAATGAAGCCATCTCCTCTGGCGAAGATTCAACTCTTTTTGGGTGAACACATACTGAAGGATCTTATGGTCAGTGAACACGTCTACATGAACACCATACAAATAGTGTCTCCAGATCTTGAGTGCAAACACCACTGCTGCAAGCTCGAGGCTATGAGTTGGATAGTTCTTCTCATGCACCTTAAGTTGTCTAGAAGCATAAGCTATAACCTTATCTCGCTGCATCAACACACAACCTAGGCCAACTCTAGATGCATCACAATAGATCACAGAACCATCTGAACCCTCTGTTAGAGTCAAGACAAGAGCTTTAGTCAATCTAGTTTTCAATTCTGCAAAGCTTTTCTCACAATCATCTGACTATTGAAACTTGACCATCTTCTGAGTCAACCTATTCAATGGTGAGGCTATGATGAAAATCTTTCCACGAACCTTCTATAATAACCTACTAGACCTAAGAAACTCCTGATATCTGTAGAAGAGGTAGGTCTGGGCCATTGTTTCACTGCTTCTATCTTCTGCGAATCCACTCGGATCCCCTCGCTAGATACAATGGTACCAAGAAAAGCAATGGATTGCAACCAGAAATCACATTTGCTAAAGTTAGCGAATAACTGTCAATCTTTGAGAGTCTGCAGAACAACTCTCAAATGACTTGCATGTTCTTTCTCATTCCTAGAGTAAATGAGGATATCATCAATAAAGACGATAACGAACAAGTCCAAGTACTATTTAAACAGTCTGTTCATCAAATCCATGAGAGCTGCAGGAGCATTGGTTAGTCCAAACGACATAACTACAAATTCATAATGATCATACCGAGTTTTGAAGGCTGTTTTCAGAGTGTCACTATCGTTGACTCTGAGCTGATGATAACCCGATCTGAGGTTTATCTTTGAGAAGTGACTAGCACCCTAAAGTTGGTCAAACAAGTCATCAATCCCGAGGATGGGATACTTATTCTTGATTGTGACCTTGTTCAACTGTCTATAGTCAATGCACATTCTGAGAGAATCATCTTTCTTCTTTACGAACAGCAGTGGTGCACCCCATGGTGAAATACTAGGTCTGATGAAGCCTTTATCTAGAGGGTCTTTCAACTTCTCTTTCAATTCCTTAAAATCTACTGTATCTATTAAGGAGAAATAAAAATAGACTGGGTATCTGGAAGGAGATCAATTCCAAAGTCGATTTCCCTTTCGGGAGGAACTCCGGGAAGATCTTCTGGAAACACTTCTGGAAGCTCACTACTGGAATTGACTCAAGAGTTGGGGTTTCAGATCTATAATCCTTAACCCGAACTAGATGATAGATATAACCCTTAGATATCATCTTTTTGACCTTAAGATAAGATATCCTTAACCCGAACCATATCATAATCCTTAACCCGAACCATAGGCGCAAAGCTACTACCCTTCCATTCTAAGATTGGTTCGTTTGTAAACTGAAATGAACAAGTCTAGTTCTACAATCGACTGAGGCATAACAGGAATGTAACCAATCCATGCCTAGAATGACATCGAAGTCTTCATTTCTAACTTTATAAGATCTGCTGAGGTGGCAATTGTTTTATACCCGTCTAGCTATAACTGGATCACCAACTGGAGTAGAGACTGAGAAAGGTTCTGAGAGAGTTTTTGGACTGACACTGAATTGGACTGCTATGTAAAAAGTTAAAAAAGAAAGAGTAGCCACTAGATCTAACAATGCGTAAACATCAAGGTCAAAGACTCGTAACGTACCAGTGAATACATCAGGAGAACCTTTTTGATCCTGGAGAGCCTGTAGATCATATAACCTGTTCTGGCGCTGACCGCCACATGTACGAGATGAGTTACCCTATTGAGTCAGGCGACTTGCTGGTGTTGATGAAGTTGCAGACTGAGCTCTACCATTACAACCTATTTAACCCTGTCTAGAAGGACAATCCCTCAACCTGTGACCAGACTGACCGCACCCAAAACATCCTTCTTTCCCTGCGAGACACTCACCCGGATGGTTCTTACCACACTCAGGGAAAGTGGGGTAATTCTTGGTGCCTGAAACACTTCCCTGAGACTTATAGCCTGGTGCCTTAACCCTCTGATCATACTTGTTATTGGAGAATGGAACACAAGCTGATGAAGGGGTTGTGGCTCAAAACTTCTGCTGACTCTGCGAGCGATTTCCACTGCCTGATTTTTGCTGAGAATAATCATAGTTCCCAGTCCTAGCCTTCTTATTCTCTTTGGCCTGTTCCCTAAGCTTATCACCCCCAACCTGTTGAGCATGAGTTATAAGCCTAGAGATGTTCATATCTCCCAATAAGATAGTATTTCTGCACTCTGTTTTCACCAAATCTGACACTCCATACAAGAACTTATTCATCTGAGCCAAGGAGTTAACAACCATGTGAGGAGCATACTTGGAGAGTTGGTTAAACTTAAGCCCATACTCTTGGAATGTCATGTTACCTTTCCTTAAGTTCATGAATTCCTGGGCTCTTGCTTCTCAACTCTATTGGGAAAAACCTGTCTAGATTGGTCTCACTAGTGCTCTGATACCATGTTTGTCATGCCCCGAGATACCCCCAAGACGCGTCATTTTATTTTTAATTTTAATCTTGTATTTTTGTTCTTTTGTAAGTTTTCACTAACATGTTGTGAATCACCTACTGTCTCGTACATGAAAAATTGTATTGATGGGTACTAAAATTTTGCTTATGTACATGAGTTATATTACCACGATGCAGGTTGCGACATAGTGAAATTCCAAAACCAAATGATAGAGATGAAGTCATGTTCACTGGCCCTTAACTATTGGGATGCGGAAAATCTTAATATAGTTTCTAGTCGACTATAGAAACAACTCTTTGCGGATGTGTGTACTGCTAACAATATAGAGTATCCTATACCAGAGTCTTAGTGAAAATGAATGTAACACAAGGTTTGCCAAAAGAGGTTGAATGGGTGTTTATCAAACAAATACTTACAGAATTGAGATTTCTCGGTAAAATGATAGCATGGACAATGAAATTTTTCAACAGTGAGATACTTGAAGTTATTTAAAATGTGAAATCAATTTTTTGGCGAAATAGTCCACCCTCAAACAAGTGCACCTAGCACCACAACTAACAACCAAATATACTTAATGTTCTTTCAAATGTGAAATCACACTCCTTATATTATGCCCAAGAATGAAAGAAAAAGAAAATTTCTCATTAACAGAGCAATTTCATTTTTCTTCTTAGAAAATAATTCACATGAATTTAAATTTAAACAAAAATAACTTTCGAATAAATATCACTGACGAAATGAGATAAAAACTTACCCACATCCTTTCTGACTTTCCACAAATCCACCTCTTTTCGTTTTTGGTTTTGTGAGTCATTAGAAATAATTCACCGTCTTCAACAACCATTAAATATATTGTTAGTTATCAACATAAAAAGAAAATAACATAAGACAAATACTACTTAATACTAAACAAAAACAAAGAATTACTTACATGTCTTATTCTGTACTCACCATATGCAACTGATCCTCTAGTATGTAAGGAAGGACCTTCTCCGTTATTAGACAACATTCTATTCTTTGAGTTGATTGCTAATATTTTCTTAAAATCGCCAGAGTTCCAATATTGCATCAACCGCCCTAGTGAACTTGAACAATCCATTTTAGTATTTTCTTTGTTCTTAAAAATGTCTTCTTTGCTTTTCACAAATTGTCACTCAATCTTTCACTACCCACACGGTTAAAAGTTTTTCGAACAAGTATTATCTTCACCAGAAAAATAATAATTCTTCTTCAAATATAAATTAAATAATCACTTTAGTACTGTTTTTTAAGTTGAGACACACAATCTAGTTAAGAAAATACCTAGTTATCAAGAAGTTCGCCCTTGGAAACTTAGGAGACATTGTGTAAACCGAGAAGTGTAGGAGGCTTTTATATAATTGATTTCCAAGTGTGTAACAAAGTTGTTAAGCTTCTATGGGTAGGATCCTTGAAAAAATCCAAATGGCTGCACGACTTCTACATAAACAGATAAGATATATGCATAAGGAAGACTCCTAAAAAAACTTGTTGGCATGTGAGAATGATTTTCGAATGTAAAATTTGATTTAGTCATAACACACTACTCACTGATCTGAAGCAGTAAGCTGTAAAAGAAAGCACAATATAAAAGAAACTTACCAATTATGTCAAAATTCTAGAAAGTGATATGAAAGAGTCTGATAATTATCAAAGAGATAGTACTGAAACACCAATATATTCTATGAATAACATTAATGAAAATGCTAGATGACTTCAACAACACCAGAAAGAAAAAAAACATTAAGTTCAAGAAATAATCCTCCAACTCCACACAAAAAGACAACATCAGGCCAAATGGAGGAATCTCCTTTAAAGAAAAATTATTTTCCCATTAACAAGTATACTACGAGATTCACATATCAATTAGTGTCTTCTCACATGCATGCATGCACACATTTTTTATTTTTAGAATTTACTAATGCGAAAATCTAACGGTTAAGCTAAATTTGCAGATTCTTGTTCAGGTATAGATACCTCAAAATCATTAAACCATTTGTCTCGTACATGCTGTGGAACTTTTCTCCAACAATGCCATAGTCCAGAGAATATTTTTTTAAAGGCTAACACCACATCTTGAACAACCTTATGTGGGCAGAATCTACAAAATCATTAATACAATACATTATGAGAAGATTATTAAATGAAAACATATTTAGCCATTACTTCTATAATTTTGTATTACTTACGTATCTCCATTTACTCTCAAGGATTTTATGCCACTAAGTGTATTTTGTCTGCCCTGTGATTACTACTTTCAAAAGATGTGAGTGTTTGTTCAGGAGAAACATATTGAGTTGGAGTTTCTTGTTGAGCACCAACATTCTGAGAAAAAAGTGTTTCTTGTCATCCAACATCTAGAGATGTAGGATCTTCTTGTTGGCCACCAATATTTTCAAGAGTAGTTATTTGTTGAGAATTGACTTCTTGAGATGTATGTACAATCTGTTGAGAAATACTTTCATGTGATGAGACAATACATTGATTTAACCAACTTGCTGAGATGTAGGAATTGATGATTTACTAACATCCTTTTGGGAAGCTGCCTCCTCCTCCTTCGTTAGTTATACCCCCATGACCACCCCAACTACGTTTAATGCATCTTTCCATTGTCATATTTCCTGATCAATATCTAACAAGAATTATGGAATAATTCTCACGAAGTCACTTAAAAGTTTTCGACATCTCATGCTATAAAAATGATTAATTTACAGAAAATATTGAAAACTCATTTGCACTTAATTTTCATTAATATAACCATTTTAACAGATTGATAAATCAACATCGAAAAAATACTTAACTTTTCAGAAATGACATCAAGCAATAGCAAAAGTAGCAATAGTAATAAAAGAAAACACTCCAGAAAACAAATTACTGTAAAAAGTCATTGTCATTTACTCTCATAAGTTTCAAAATTTTCATCACTTTGTTCATCTCCTTCATATTAAGAGAGTTCAAAATCAGATTCTTCTGTCTCTTCATCACTTTCAATAGCATTAATATCATGCTCTCGATCAATTTCATCAGTCTCATTTTCAACTTCATGTATTTCCAATTCATCATTTTCATGACGTAAGCTATCAAGATCATAAGTGATATTAGGAATTAAAGGGGGTAAATTGTCATCTTCTTTGTATGGGATATTTGGAGAATCAATTTGATTTATAGATTTTATTTTACACACTGCCCACCAGTCAATACTATCTTTCTTTTTACCGGGATATTCTGCAAAATAGACTTGTTGCGCTTGTTCAACCAATACAAAAGGTTCATAAGCATAGCTCGAGAACCTTTTCTAATGATTGATATCAATCAACCCATATTGATTATGATACTTAAACCCTCGACCCATTGTTGGATCAAACCTATCACATTTGAAAAAGACAAGAGTGGTTCTTTTCTTTGTTGGATTGGAATATTCGAGTTGTATCACCTCACCAAGCAATTCATAATAGTCACTTTCACAGTCATTTTAAGTTGTCTCTTTTATGCACACACCACTATTCATAGTTTATTTGTTAAAGCCATGACTAAATGTGTGGAACCTATAGCCATTTGTAAGATATCGCCAAGTTTGCACCCACTTATAAGGACCAGAAGCCATGTCTCTTAACCGTTCATCACTTATGTTGTTAGTTGTATTGAGAACCTAAAAAATACACAAAATAGACTGATGATCTATATAGTTATGTATAAATTATAACTTGATGTAGATAAATAAAAATAAGAACTTCTTCATACTACAGTATTTTACTTACATAAGCTTCGAACCAGTTGGCAAATCTACTATTCGTCTCTTTATCAATTTCCTCAAGACTGATATTTTCTGAATTTCTTTTCAACTCGATACTACAGAAGTAAAATTTTATTATTTTAAATTATCCATTCATCCTGCAGGACATATATTATATAGGTTAAATCGATAAACTTACGGGATAAATTGTTGAATCTTCTCGCAATTCAACAAAACATATATTCTTGCTGCATCCCACTCCTTATCGGACAAATAACGAACATTTATCTCCCAACTCGGACGTTCGGGATGCAAAAATATGGATAGAAAACCACTGGGTGCATCAAGTTCACCCCATCATCATTTCGAGTAACTTTGTTGAGCCTAGTTTGCACATTAGGATGGAAATAATGATAACTGAATGTTCAAATTTATTTAATGATATAAGCTTCACATATTGATCCCTCGACACAATATCTATTATTCACCATCTTCTTTAAAGTGTGTATTTCTCCGTATTTTTACATATGTAGTTAGTGTTATTTTAGGTGATTAGATAAAATATCTAATCAATGATATAGTTTAGAATTTTACCGCTAAAAAAGGTACATCCATCGAAAATGGACTGGACCTCCAACTATTGCTTCATATGGTAAATGAATTGGCAAATGTTCCATGGGATCAAAGAAACCAGGAGGAAATAATTTCTCTAGCTTGCAAAATGTAACCTTTATGCTTCCTCAAGCTTCTGGAGATCTTCTAATTTTAAAACATCGCATAAACCTTTAAAGAATAAACTTATTTCTGTTAAGGCATTCCAAATTGGCTCTGGCAAAATATCCCGAAATGCAATTGGTAGAACCTTTCTAGAAATACATGACAGCCATGATTCTTCATCCTTGATAATTTACAATCTTCCATGTCTACACATCTAGACAAATTTGAAGCATATCCATCTAGAAACCTTTATCTTTTGAACCATTCACATATCAACTTTCTTTGCTCTTTTGTCAATGAGTAGGCTGCCTTAGGCTTCAAAAATTTTCCTTCATGCTCCAACAATTCAAGCTTTGGTCGATTGCAATAATTTTGCACATCCCTTCTAGCATTCAAATTGTCTTTTTTTATCCGTTAGATTCATTATTGTGTTGAATATATTATCAAACACATTTTTCTCAATATGCATTACATAGAGATTATGCCAAATAATATTTGTACTCCAATATGGAAATTCCCAAAAAATGCTTTGTTTTGTCCAATTATGTTGATCCTCAACCCCCTAGCAACTTACCGGAGGCGTGATGATCACACACTTTTGCTAAGGTACAAAATTTTTCCAAACTTCTTCACCAGTCAACCTAAGAGGAGTAGTAGAGTTCTCAACCCTTCCTCTTCAAAATGACTTTTTATCCCGTCGAAATGGATGACCCATAGTAAAAAATTTACGATGGAAATCTAAGAATGAACCTTTCTCCCATGTTTTAAGTAAAATGCCTTACTTTTACCCATACAACAAGGGCATGCAAATAGACCATGTGTGCTCTAACCAGAAAACATTCCATAAGTTGGAAATAATTAATAGTCCACTTAAGTGCAGCTCGCATTTGAAAATTCTATTTCTTATGAGAATCATAAGTCTCAACCCCATCAACCCATAATTGCTTTAGTTCATCAATAAGAGGTTCTAAATATATATCTATATTCTTAATGAGAAGACTTAAGAACAATAAGGGATAGTCATACACATTCCGGGTGGCAGATTATAAGGTTTAATGATTACTGGCCAACAATAATAAGGGAGTGCCATATTCCCATAAAGACTAAATCCATCAACTGCAAGTCCAAGTTTTATATTTCGAGGCTCTCTTGCAAAGTTAGGATGACACTGATCAAACTTCTCCCATGCCTCTCCATCACTTGGATGACTCATTACCCCAGGTTCTTGACGGTATTTCCAGTGCCATGTCATATGTTCAGCTGTCTTTGTTGACATATATAATCTCTACCACCTCGGAGTTATAGGAAAGTAACGGAGTACATTATATGGAATAACATTTTGCCTTCCATTGTGTCTTGTCTTAGGCTTGTAGCGTGGTTCACCACACTTCAGACAATCTCTTGTCTTTATTATCCTTATAATGTAGGATACAACCTGCATGATACACATCTATCTTTTCATATCCTAGCCCAAATTTTGCAACCATTTGTTTAATCCTATAGTAATTTACATGTAATTTTGCATCTTCAGGTAAGAACTCTTTCAAAAATAGGAAAATTTTATTATAGAAATTGTCACTCATGTTAGATTTATACTTAATATTCAACAACATGCACACTACTGATAGGGGAGAATGAGTCCGACATCCATCAAACAATGGCTCTTCACCAACTTACAACATTTCAAAAAATTCTTGAGCATTTTGATTAGGAGGTTCTTCTTCATCAACATCCCTATCAAACATATCACTATCTAAGTTGAAACTAGGACCAACTACATCCATGACCATAGTACGATATGTATTTATTGGTATTCTATTAGCACCTATTTCATCACCTGTATTAGTACTAGGTTGAGGTCTAGAAATTGGTACAAAAGACCTCCTATGTGATTCCCATTGATAATAGTTGGGCATGAAACCATGCTTGTATAAATGAGATCTAATATCATGAGGTTCAAGAAACCTACTACTGTTTTTACATTTTGAATAAGAGCACCTTATACTTCCATTATAAACAAAATCAAGTTGCATTAATGCAAACATTATAAATCCATGCACACCTTCTATAAACTCAGAAGTGACTTTTGTTCGACTGGACACTAGACTCTTATACATCCACATGCGATCAACTCTAGTGGAACTCATCCTTCCTATCTAACAAACAATGATAAAACACTTCCTTCAGTACTTAATAATTTATTAATTAGTTAGTAATCGGGTAAATGAAATTCAAATTTAAACAGAAATGACCATGCAACAAATATCTAATTTAAGAAGGGTCAATAGCAGCATTTAACTAAGAGAAAGAATTGTATTTTTCTAATACAAACATAAATTTTCCTTCTAGTTAGTAAAGTCTAAAACATTTATGTGATTTCTATAAGGAATGAAAAAAATTATATAGAAGCACGTGCATTAGACATACTAACACTATTTAGTCACCAAAGTCCAACACAAATCAGCCACAAAATCTCTTTTGATTCAAGGACTCCATAGAAGAGAAATTGAAGTGCTCAAAGCTCCAGCCTTGAAAGTAGATGAGTCTGCAGAGACACTTATCGTGTCATAGACACTCGAATAAGACAAGTTCTTTAGTTGTTTCCTTCCTTGACAGATTTCCATCGAAAAGTTTAAGGTACATTTAACTCATCAACTCACAAACATCTATATACTTTTTGTAGATATGATAAGCTCTAAACAACAGAAGGTATTTTGAAAAAAAATCTATAACAGGACAGTAACTACATAAAGCCGAATATGAAACTATCACCAATTGCAACAAAACAACATCTAATTCTAAACGGTCACAAAAATTGAAGCAAAAGTTCAAGAAAGCAACTTGTGAAGCTAAAAGAGTCACCTTGAGAAGAAGGTAATGCTAGCACCAAATCTTAAAGGAACACAATAAAAAGAATTGCATTACATAAACAGAGGTGCACCTGGTAAACTTCTGTATTGATTGAATTCATGAGTTAGTCCATGGCTTTATAATCCCTCTTGATTTTGTAGCTCTATCAAATTTTGATTCAAAAGTTCAGTTCGTAGTAGTTGTTCTTGATAGAATAGTCTTAATGATGAGCTCACTTGAAAATATGAATATTGACTATTAGGTAATAACTCAAGTTTTCGATAATGTCGTTGCTTCTTATTCTCCTTTATGTTCGGGAAGAACATGATTTTTAGTGGTGGATAATGTAATGACCCGTTAGGACATTTTGAGAACTAGTCATCTCTCTTTCATAAAGGATCCATTGCGTAAATTTTAAATGTGAATTTTCAATTATTCGTTTAAGTACAATTATTTAATAAGAGGTAAATTTTAAATATTTAATTTTATTAGTGGTTAATAGGCCAAATCGATAAGTTAATACCTATACCACTTGACCTATTTGTTGAAATAAGTAAAAGAAGATGTTTATTTTTAATGGTATCACAAGCCATTGCGGCTAAATCCACAGCCGAAAGAGGACAGTAACGACTCAGGTAAAAATCTATCCTTTCTACCCATTCTTATTTTATGTATATGGATTGTTTATTGTTATTATTATTGTTATTATTGGATGATTGGAGAAAGCTAACACCAATAAACTTAATTATCACATAGAGATTTGGAAAACAATAAACTATGTGACAGATTGAAGTTTTGGTTGAATAAAATAAGGCTGATGGAGGATTAAATTGTGGGGAAATTATGATTGGTGGGTATATAGAAGTTATCCCCACTACAACAACTATTGAAGTTTGTTTAGGGTTACTAGAAAACAAAAGAAAAACAATTGAGGTAGTCATCATTGCGTAATCACGAGGCAGTGAATTGGGAGATACGTTGTGGGTGTGAGTGCATTAATTAAAAGGGGTATCATTTCTTCCTATAAGTTTTATGGTGGTTGTTATTCATATATATAGGTTAGTTTTATGTATATTTATTCATTCGTGATTGAAAGTTTGTTGGGTGAAATCACATTAGATTCAAGTTTTGTTATATTGAGATAGGTAATTAAATATTAAGTATAGTGTATTATGTGATACCATTAAGATTATGTTATTTGGAGATATTGAGATTACACTCTATGTCACGCTGCTCAAGCACCCCCTAGAAGCTAGGGAGAACCCTTGGGTCATGAAAGCGCGTACTTGACCCTTTGGGGTCTTATACAAACCCTTTAACAATCGTTCATTACATAAGATATGAAAAGTAGTGCGGAATTTAAAACTTTTCACGAATAAATTAATAAAAGGAAATCTTTCATAAATACTTAGAGAATCTCATCGTCACAAGCAAACTTGAAGACACAACATAATTAATCTTAGGGACACGCCCTCTACATTAAAAGAAGTACATAATAAATCCTTAAATAAAGAAACTAATAAAAGGACTATGCCCTCGAATATATGAGGACATACTTTGTCTTGAGAGAAACTTTCCCAAACTTTGCCTTCTAGCCTTCAAACCTTGCTTCCAAAAACCTATACTTATAGAGTATAGAAAGTATGGGGTTAGTACAATTTTTTTTACTAAGTATGGCATATTCAAAATCATGTAAAAAGGGACATTTTTAGTAAAATAACCTATCCTGCCAAATAATTAAAATATTCATGAATTTAGAAGCAAAACAACATAAGAAACATCAATTAACACTTAGAAAAGAATTTCCATAATTTTAACCAAAGAATGCACTTTACAGTAACTTTCCAATTTTACAGTGAACCCATTTTGACTAAAAAAATAGTGAACTCCCAAGGTATTTCCAATGAGGAAGTGAACTCATTTCCGTAAAAGTTTCCCTAACCGAGGTTATCCTAAGACTCTACAAGGTAAGACATGAAGGAAACTTCTAAAAACCTCCTTCAATACACACCACGGAGATCCTTAAGACTACCCACCATAGGCTTACTCCACTCATGAGAACAAGTCACCACTCAATCACAAGACATTAGAAGAACACTCAACAACACACCAAAGACTTCCCTTTCGGAATGCCTACTTAGTGCAATGAGTAGATAACGTCCCATACCACCACCTACCCTAAGCAGTACACTCTTTTAGAAGGTTTGGCACCAAAACTTCACTTTCGAAAGGTCCTACTTAGTGCAATGGATAGATAGCATCCCATACAATCACCTACCCTAAGTAGTACGTTCCTTTAGAAGACTTAGTTCATTCAATTCAGATAAGACTCACCAAGACTCCCCTTTCGGAATACCTACCTAGTGCAATAGATAAATAGCGTCCCATTCCACTACCTATCCTAAGTAGCACACTCTTTTAGAAGACTTAGTACTTTCATTACTTTTGTGGGGGTTAGCTTAACCGACATAGACCATGAGATCTAGACACGGAATCCCGATATTAACCCCTATCGGATGAGGGATCCTCACTTGCCTAGAGTAAGGTCATTCTTTTTAGCTTTTACATGGCTTTCCCAATAGATACACCTATGCGGACACATAGTTAAATGATAAGGAGATTGCTTCTAAGTAACTCATTCTCTACTAACGAGGAGTACTCATCTCAAGAGGTACATTAGAATAAAACATCTGAACTCACGAAGTGTAACCATCCCTTATTCATATCCTCTCGGTGCTAAGCATAATCCCCACGGATTCTCAAACATTTTATAATATAGGTTAAGTATAGCTAGTGAATACCACATCTCAACTCACGAAGGGTATTAATCCTCCGAACTATCTTATAAAGCTCTTAGGATGTTGTGAGGATGCTACTAAACACTTCATCTCAACTCACGAAGAGTGTTCACCCCAAAACTCCCCTTTTTACTCAAATTAGCTTCATACATTCATTTAAGTATGTGTACATGTGAGCACACCTTGAATATAAGCATCATTTCATTTATCTTAACTTCTATACATGCTTTAGACCTTCATTCATCAAATCACACACTTTACATGTTTCACATAATCATATACTTCATTTAGACATAATCTAAGCTAAACATGCACTTCAAACTTCACAAAACACAATACAAGAATCATCTTCAATATCACTTCATTTAATATATTAGGCCTTCAAATCCAGACTCACAATACATACTAAGCATAACCAAATTTATCAAGTAAACACCGCCACCAAGAAGGTGGACCATAACACTCAAGAGCATTTCATAATTAAAGCTTAAACCACATAACCAACTTACCCTTTAATCCAAGCTTCCATCACCTATAGCATTTTATTCAATAATTCGTCATATATTTTCCCTTAGGGAAGTAGCTAAATATCAATAACAACACAAGCAAAGAAAAGCTCAAAGACTACAAAACTAAGCTCAGTTAACCCATTTCTTAAGCCAACATTTGATGAAAAACTTTAACATTATTTCATTGAAGTTTTAACCTTAAAATCATGAAATAACCTTAGAAAAATCATTATTAAGTCATTCAAAACGTTTTCATGCAAGACCCATATTTAGAGTTGAAGATAGAAGAAATTAGGGTTGAAAACCTTTTTGAAAATCCATTAGAAAGGACTCCTTGAATGGAAGAGAGTTCTAGGATGGATACCATACCTCAAGTATAAGAAAAACCACTAATATTTATGAATAAACACGTTTAAACCAGCCCTCCTAGCCCTTCTTGAGTTTTAGCTCCAATGGTGACTTGATAAAGTGTTCTAAGGGAGAGGGGTTTTGGGTTTTAAGAAATGATGTCTAAAATTAGGTCTTAGGGTTTGAAATACTTTAATATACCCAAATAACCCTAAAATAAGTGTCCAAAGTCTTTAAAAGACTTGGGGTGAATTTACCAAACACCCCAAGCTAAGGCTGCCCCCTTTACAGTTTTTGGCAGCTCACAGACGAGACCTAACCAACAGACCGTTTGTCCATCGACGGTCCATTGATGATGGTTCGTTGATTAAGACTGAAGCTTCAAAACTTGAAGGTATTGCAGGTCCAATCGACGGACGAAGAAGACGGGTTGTTGGTTGACCTACTGGCCGTTGTTTGGTCTCGTTGGTGGACACTGCCTAGGCAGTTTTGGGTCCATGTCTTGGGCCCTTCTCTAGGGCCCGTTGTGGATCCTAGGTGGGGTCGTATCCAGATGTTAAACCCCTAAAAATTATCGTCTAGGTCTTAGGAACATCTCACACCAAATTCAAGCAAAAAAAACATGTAAAACTCACTCAAACACATCAAGAAAAATGAACACTATCTAAGGCATATCTTCCGAACGTCATGAACGTTATTGGACGTTTGACCTCCAAACTTAACTAAAATTCACACAATTCCTAAGGAAACTAAAGTAACTCATTTTAAATTAAAATTAACTCAAGAAACAACCACGAATCTCTAGTTCACCTTAGTTCGTTTTAGGGCGTTACATTCTCCCCTACTTGGGATAACATTCGTCCTCGAATGACACTAAAACTTTAAGAACATTAAGGACTCGCTTAGAATAACATAACACATTAAAATCATGATCAATACACTCAAAATCAAAGCATCAACTAGCAAGGGGCACAATTTCACATTTTCACACACTTTGCAACATAAGCAACTTTTTGCAAAAATTCACAAATTCAAAATTCATTTTTATCCTTCTTTTATGGAGGAACTACCTTCTCCAACATTAAACATGCTCATATATATCACTTTTGCACACATTGAAACTTCAATTAAGACAAGTCCATTTTGTTTTTTCAAAATTAAGAAACTTTACATTGAGCATCACTGTAACACTGTTAAGCATGCAAATATTTTCAAAAATCCTTTCTTTGAGCAATTCATCAAGATGGCATGATCATATGAATGATAAAACCATATAAACTCATCTCATAACATAAAAACAATAATCGTAAAGAGTCAAGACTTACCAGGACTATCAAATCCGGATTAGTTATCCTTCCTATCTCCCATCCCATAGGAAGGGTTCTTCTTTGGAACATTAGGATCTAGGGAAGCTTGATTGACATCTTTACCTCTTGCTTTGATGCTAGGGCATTCCCTCATCTTGTGGCCTTTGCTACCACAACTAAAACAAACATCCATGTCGGCAAGACATTTACCCAAATGTTGCTTTCCACAAGAAGTACACCTAGTCCTCTCAAAAGTATGGCTACCACCTTGGGGATTTTGGTTTGGAGCCCTATCCTTGCTTCCCATGGAAGGATCTTGGTGATAGAACCTCTTCTTAGGTTTTTGGTGACTAGAATCATCCGACCTAGGACTCTTACCCTCTTGCCTTATCTCCCTAATTTTGGTCTCCTCAATTTGTTGTGCATAAACCATGAGCCTAGAAATATCCATGTCATTAAGAAGCATTGCCGTACGACACTCTTTCTCCACCAAGCTAAACACTCCCATCACAAATTGTTCAACCTAGACCTAGGGTTGACTACCATGGTTAGGGCATACTTAGAGAGTTGGGTGAATTTGATAGAGTACTCTTGCACACTCATTCCCCCTTGATGAAGGTTCATGAATTCAACCATCTTCTTCTCCCTCCACTCTAGGGGAAAGAATCTATCTAGGAAAGCCTCTTTGAATTCCTCCCAATCAACCAGAGCTCTTTCTAAGGGTCTCTCACCCCTCCATTGCTCATACCGCACTTGAGCCGCCTCCTTAAGTTGGTAAGCGGCTAACTCCGCTTTCTTCCTAGGGGTCACACCCATAGCATCTACCACTTTGAAAATCTCATCTATGAAACCTTGTGGATATTCATCCACCTTAGTGCCATGAAAATTAGGAGGGTTCATCCTCATGAAATACCGAATTCTAGAAGCGGGAGTACTAGCATTTGATTGTGGTCTATCTCCTTGATTAACTTGGGTAACAAAGGGATTATTGACGACATGAGCTTGAGCCGTCATGATTTGGGTCAATTAATTAGGGCAGCCCTCAACTCCGCATTAGTCATATTCCTTCAACAAAAGGAGCTTGAGGCATAGGAGGCACCTGGGGGAACTTGACGCTCTTGAGGTTTCGGAGGCACTTGAGGTTCTTAAAGAGGAACCTCCACAATGTCTTACCCTAGGCCAACAATAGGGACTTGCTCAACACGGGGAGGTATCCTCTCATTAGCTACACCTCCCTCCTCCCTTCTAGCGGTTGATCTCCTCGTATTCATGTCCTATAAACACAAAGAGAAGAGGTTGAGAAAAGACATCTTATAGAACTCAACTCTAAGGCACGACATTAGAATAGAGAAGAAAGTGAAACTTTTATCATCCTATAGCCTCTTGTCCATGGATGTGTCGCGACTCACACCAATGACCAAGAATCTACTAGATGTGGCTTGTGAGACTTTTAGACCTTAAACTATTTCCCATAACCTTATGCTCTGATACCAAGTCTGTCACGCCCCTCAAGCACCCCTAGAAGCTAGGGAGAACCCTTGGGTCATGAAAGCGCGTACTTGACCCTTTGGGGTCTTATACAAACCCTTTAATAATCGTTCATTACATAAGATATGAAAGTAGTGCGGAATTTAAAACTTTCCACGAATAAATTAATAAAAGGAAATCTTTCATAAATACTTAGAGAATCTCGTCGTCACAAGCAAACTTGAAGACACGACATAATTAATCTTAGGGACACGACCCTCTACATTAAAAGAAATACATAATAAATCCTTAAATAAAGAAACTAATAAAAGGACTATGCCCTCGAATATATGAGAACATACTTTGTCTTGAGAGAAACTTTCCCAAGCTTTGCCTTCTAGCCTTCAACCTTGCTTCCAAAATCCTATACTTACAGAGTATAGAAAGTATGGGGTTAGTACAAAATAATGTACTAAGTATGGCATATGCAAAATGATGTAAAAAGGAACATTTTAGTAAAATAACCTTTCATGCCAAATAATTATAACATTAATGGATTTATAAGGAAAACAACATAAGAAACATCAAGTAACACTTAAAGAAGGATTTCTATAATTTTAACCAAAGAATGCACTTTACAGTAACTTCCCAATTTTACAGTGAACTATTTAGAACATTACAATGAACCCATTTTGACTCCAAAAATAGTGAACTCCCAAGGTATTACCAATGAGGAAGTGAACTCATTTCCTTAGAAGTTTCCCTAACCGAGGTTTTCCTAAGAATATCTAAGGTAAGACATGAAGGAAACATCTAAACACCTCCTTCAATACACACCAAGGAGATCCTTAAGACTACCCACCATAGGCTTACTCCACTCAGGAAGAACAAGTCACCACTCAATCACAAGACATTAGAAGAACACTCAACAACACACCAAAGACTTCCCTTTCGGAATACCTACTTAGTTCAATGAGTAGATGACATCCCATACCACCACCTACCCTAAGTAGTACACTCTTTTAGAAGGTTTGGCACCAAACCTTCCCTTTCGGGAGGTCCTACTTAGTGCAATGGATAGATAGCGTCCCATACCACCACCTACCCTAAGTAGTACGTTCCTTTAGAAGACTTAGTTCATTCAATTCAGATAAGACTCACCAAGACTCCCCTTTCGAAATGACTACATAGTGCAATGGATAAATAGCGTCCCATTCCACTACCTATCCTAAGTAGCACACTCTTTTAGAAGACTTAGTACTTTCATTACTTTTGTGGGGGTTAGCTTAACCGACATATACCATGAGATCTTGACATGGAATCCCGATATTAACCCCTATCGAATGAGGGATCCTCACTTGCCTAGAGTAAGGTCATTCTTTTTAGCTTTTACATGGATTTCCCAATAGCTACACCTATGCGGGCACATAGTTAAATGATAAGGAGATTGCTTCTAAGTAACTCATTCTCTACTAACGAGGAGTACTCATCTCAAAAGGTACATTAGAATACAACATCTCAACTCACGAAGTGTAACCACCCCTTATTCATATCCTCTCGGTGCTAAGCATAATCCCCACGGATTCTCAAACATTTTATAATATAGGTTAAGTATAGCTAGTGAATACCACATCTCAACTCACGAAGGGTATTAATCCTCCGAACTATCTTAGAAAGCTCTTAGGATGTTGTGAGGTTGCTACTAAACACTTCATCTCAACTCACGAAGAGTGTTCACCCCAAAACTCCCCTTTTTACTCAAATTAGCTTCATACATTCATTTAAGTATGTGTACATGTGAGCACACCTT
This sequence comes from Solanum lycopersicoides, assembly GCA_022817965.1. Lineage (NCBI taxonomy): Eukaryota > Viridiplantae > Streptophyta > Magnoliopsida > Solanales > Solanaceae > Solanum > Solanum lycopersicoides. The sequence goes on from CM040627.1 coordinate 17,377,858, forward strand.
GAATATAAGCATCATTTCATTTATCTTAACTTCTATACATGCTTTAGACCTTCATTCATCAAATCACACACTTTACATGTTTCACATAATCATATACTTCATTTAGACATAATCTAAGCTAAACATGCACTTCAAACTTCACAAAACACAATACAAGAATCATCTTCAATATCACTTCATTTAATATATTAGGCCTTCAAATCCAGACTCACAATACATACTAAGCATAACCAAATTTATCAAGTAAACACCGCCACCAAGAAGGTGGACCATACCACTCAAGAGCATTTCATAATTAAAGCTTAAACCACATAACCAACTTACCCTTTAATCCAATCTTCCATCACCTATAGCATTTTATTCAATAATTCGTCATATATTTTCCCTTAGGGAAGTAGCTAAATATCAATAACAACACAAGCAAAGAAAAGCTCAAAGACTACAAAACTAAGCTCACTTAACCCATTTCTTAAGCCAACATTTGATGAAAAACTTTAACATTATTTCATTGAAGTTTTAACCTTAAAATCATGAAATAACCTTAGAAAAATCATTATTAAGTCATTCAAAACGTTTTCATGCAAGACCCATATTTAGAGTTGAAGATAGAAGAAATTAGGGTTGAAAACCTTTTTGAAAATCCATTAGAAAGGACTCCTTGAATGGAAGAGAGTTCTAGGATGGATACCATACCTCAAGTATAAGAAAAACCACTAATATTTATGAATAAACACGTTTAAACCATCCCTCCTAGCCCTTCTTGAGTTTTAGCTCCAATGGTGACTTGATAAAGTGTTCTAAGGGAGAGGGGTTTTGGGTTTTAAGAAATGATGTCTAAAATTAGGTCTTAGGGTTTGAAATACTTTAATATACCCAAATAACCCTAAAATAAGTGTCCAAAGTCTTTAAAAGACTTGGGGTGAATTTACCAAACACCCCAAGCTAAGGCTGCCCCCTTTACAGTTTTTGGCAGCTCACAGACGAGACCTAACCAACAGACCGTTTGTCCATCGACGGTCCATTGATGATGGTTCGTTGGTTAAGAATGAAGCTTCAAAACTTGAAGTTATTGCAGGTACAATCTATGGACCAAGACAACGGGCCGTTGGTTGACCTACTGGCCGTCGTTTGGTCTCGTTGGTGGACACTGCCTAGGCAGTTTTTGGTCCAAGTCTTGGGACCTTCTCTAGGGCCCTTGTAGGTCCTAGGTGGGGTCGTATCCGGACGTTAAACCCCTAAACATGGTCATCTAGGTCTTAGGAATATCTCACTCCAAATTCAAGCAAAACAAACACGGAAAACTCACTCAAACACATCAAGACACATGAACACTATCTAAGACATATCTTCCGAACGTCATGAACGTTCTTGGTCGTTTGACCTCCAAACTTAACCAAAATTCACTCACTGCCTAAGGACACTAAAATAACTCATTTTAAATAAAAATTAACTCAAGAAACAACCACTGATCTCTAGTTCACCTTAGTTTATTTTAGGGCTTTACACTCTAGTCTTGAAAATTAGAAAATATGAGAGTTGACATGTTAGCGAATAAGGAAATTGATTCTAAATTTGAGTTTTGTCTAAGTTAAACACCTAGTATGGGTGTTATTAGTTTTGAAATCTTATCACGGTAATTTAATTGAATAGATTGCTTTGAGTTGAAAGTTCAACAAAAATGGAAAACTCAAGTTCCAGAGTGAACTCTTAATCGATTGAGGCAAGTGTATTTCCAAACCCTTGTTAAGTGTATGAAATTCGTGTATTTCCTTGTGGTATGTGTTTGGGAGTAATGAGACTTGGTGAAGGGTTGACTTGTCCACCTTGATTAATTTTGATGATGAAAAGCGGTAATAAAAGACAATGTGATTTATTATTCGTGTGTGATGAGTTGAGAATGGTACGAGTACCGGTGTTATAAACGCAAAGTTTATTACTATAGAGCGTGGATTATAATCCGATAATGCCAGGGCATATGAGAATTAACTGATATATTATTGACTTGATTTATTATGTGATTATGTTCTTTACTAAACCCGTATAATTATGATTATTGAGGTGATTATATATCATGGTGACATTTTATTTATTGAGATGTCACATCATCCCCTTTATTTGATATCATATTGTGTACATGCATTGACATGCGATTGGGTATGAGTAAAGGTCTAACACGTGGAGATCATCCGTGTTGAGATCGAGTATGAATATAATATGGGCACATGGAGATCGTCCGTGCGAGAAATTGATGTTATAAGTTGGGCACATGGAGATCGTCCGTGCTTGGGATTGTTTAATTTTATGATAGTGCGTTGAGATCATCCGCACAGACACGTGGAGATCATCTGTGTCGGTATATGTACCTCGCGAAGCCCCCATGGGTCATGAACTCTTGATGTATTTCCGAGGAGTATCATGTATACACGTTTGAGAGAGTACTTAGTATTTTGAGGCATATCATTTCATCGTGTCATATTACATTGCATCTCATGACATCCTTCAATTATGATGATTATGTATTTTATTGGTGGTTGGAAATTACTTGATATTTGGTTACCTCTATTTGATGAACTTGATCTTGTGTGTTGCTGATATTGTTTGTGGAGGTTGTAATTGATGAATATTAATGAGCTTATTGTTGAGAATATGTGATTGTTAGAATGATATTGTTGATATATGTTCTTGTAAAGGGTGAACTGTTAGGTTGGACTTGTTTTGTGCACGTTCTAGTTGTGGAGGTTCGGTTGGGGTGTAAGGAGTACCCGTATTTTATTCCCTTAGATTGTGTTTAGAGGTTTACTTGCTGAGTACCGTGTGGTTGATACTCACCCCTTGCTTCTACTATTTTTTTGTAGGTTATTAACTTGTACCTTTGTGATATTTTCTCTTCACCTTGTCTAAGGCTTCTTATGGAGATTTATGAGGCCGTTGCTTGTCATTTCAGCGGACTTTCTTACTCCTATTTATGATCTTGTTCTACTCTAGAAACAATGTCATATGAGACTTGATTTTTTTTTGATTCAATTGTAATACTTTAGAGGCTTGTACACGTGACAACTAAGTTTAGGGGGTTTAATTAAGTTGACCTTGTTTTTTGCAGTGTTTTATAGTATTAGACTTTTATTGTCGTTTTACTTCCGCATTCACTATATTAATTGGATTTTTGGCTGACTTGTCTTGATGGATAAGACGAGTGTCATCACATCCGTTTTGGATCGTGACATTGTGGGAGCATGATGAAGAGACGTGAAATAGTGCATCCTTCGTTTACGGGATGGAAGAAGAGTTGTTCAGTTATTTTGTTCTATTTTGCAAGATTTGGAGCTGTGTTAGGGTTTTAGTGTTGTACGTTTCCTGTTCTTCTTCTGATCCTTTTTCTTTCTACTTCTTATATTATATATTATAATTAGTTGTATAAATGTTTCTTCTTCTATTTCTTTTCGTATATATATACTAGGTAATTTTCCCGCGCTTCACGCAGTCCTAAATAATAATTGCATTGAACTTGCAAATAATTTTTACTAATATCTATACATTAAAAATAATAGAAAAATAGGTTCTTAAAAAATATTGGCAATATTTCAATATGAATTTGATTATTTGTCAATATCACATAAGTCAAGAACCTCTAATGAATGATTATTCACGATATAATCAATCATTGGTTCTTTAATCAACATTGAAAGAAAAATAAAGAAGAACATATGAATATATATACAAAGACGTTTCATAATAAAAAGAAACATTTAAGTTGCACAAATTATACAGTTATGGTATATGTCTAAGTAGAAAATTCAAAATTTTGTTAACATTTGTAAAAAAGAAATTATGCTTGCACATGAAAGCAATTATAACTTTTGAACTTGTATAAAGAATTTCTTCAATTGATAAGTGATAAATTTAATATTTACGTAAGAAAAGATAATATGTAAGCTTATATATAGTACTTTTACAATAATTATTTTCTGTACAATAAATATACCCACTATATGTATATATTTTCTATATAACCGGAATAAATAACTTTGCAGAAATATAAAATACCAAGTTTAAAACATGTACTCAAAAACAATAATTAATATCATAAAAATAAATTAATGAGTGTAAAAACCATATCAGGATATGTATAAATAGAATGAATTATAAAGGAAAAAATCGAGTCCACTGAATACACAATGTCCCTTTGAAAAACTATTCCTCTCCAATACAAGAGGTTTAATGAATTACATCCTCTCAGGATGGAACAATCTTATTCACCAACTTATTGATAAAAAATAGTGGTGTTAGTAAGTCACTCAAAATGAGCAAAGTACAAAAATATTTAATTTTGCTGAAGCAGAAGAAGAAGATAAGAATTTTGGTTGTTTTAAAATGAGAGGAAATTCTTCTATTTATAGACAACAAAGGGTAGTGTGAACAAATGTTTATTGTGCCTTATCAGAAAAGTTACAACTATTTGGAAAAGTTGCAACCCTTCGGAAAGTTCACAACCTTTTGATAAAAAGTCACAAAGTTTTCATAAAGTCGCAACTTTTCATAAAGTCGCAACTTTTCATTAAAGTCGCAACTTTTCATAAAAGTCACAACTTTTGATAAAAGTTTATGAAAAGTTGCAACTCTTCATTAAAGTTACAATTTTTCGTAAAGTCACAACTTTTGATAAAAGTCGCAACTCTTCATTAAAATCACAACTTTTCATAAAAGTCACATATTTTCAGGAAAGATGAAGGCTAGTTTTGAAAATAAATAAATTTAAAAGGAAATTCTTTCTTGTGGTGGTGCCACGTATGCGGGCCTAGAGTTCTCTTTTACATAAATATATGATATATGATATATCAAAAATACAATTATAGATTCAATTTTTAAATTTTTTGTTAAGAAAATATCCCCACACACATTTTTTTCCTTTTATGATTTAGTAGTAAATTTATATTTATTATTTTTATGGTTAAATTTATTTTATAAAATTTGTCAATATATATCTTTAAAAGATTTTTTAAAATATAAAAAGTAAAATATAATATATACCCAAAAAATCAAATTGTATTACATTTTGAGTGGGCTTATCCCTCTTAAAAGTTACTTATTTCTAGAAAGTTAAATATGTGTTTATTAAGGTGATTTTAATTTAATAGATATTTTGAAACAATATTCTTTCTTTATTCTAAACAGAGAGGTATTGAATTTGATTTTTTGGGTATATATTATATTTTACTTTTTATGTTTTAAAAAATCATTTAAAGATATATATTAATATCTTGTTCCTACACTAAACTAAAATATTTACTTAATTAAATAAAACAATGTAATCATTTATCCTAAAGTAAATTTCTTCTATTATATATTAATGTTTTGAATGTGTTTATGTTATATATATATATATATATATATATATATTCAGCTTACAAAATACTAACCGTAATGCGGAAGCTTAAATGTTATTAGTGTAAGAAACACAAATCCATTATAGTCAACATATGAAGGACATCTAATCTACAAATACTAAGTCTAAGAGTATCAAATACACCGAAATAAATGAAATAAAGTAATTTGTGTCCGAAAACTAAGAATGACCGAGACAATCCAACACAAGCTCGAATGAATAGCTCACCCTTGAACCTGATATGCTGAGATTGACTAAAGTTGAGGGCGAGTCAAAGTCGTTGGTACACTCGCTGCACTCAATAAAAGGAAAACAAAGAAAACACAAGTAGGGATTAGTACAGGGCAACATATACTGAGTAGATATCATTGGCCGACCTAAAATAGTAACTCATATGCATAAAGTACTCGTATGAAATCAACTATTGCAATTAGCAGGTGATAAGCAACAAACAATATGAACAAGTGACAACTGAAGCAAGTACGTATTCAATCACAATATCTAGCACACAAACTAGGACTCATGCCTCTACACCACACTCGTTTGGGGAATGAGTTCTTTTAGATTGAGTACATTCAGTTAATTCAATATGTTTTCCTTTACTGTTACCGTGTTAGAATGTGACACTCTGATCCAATTATACCGTGTCAAAATGTGACAGTCCAATCCAATAATACTGTGTCAGAACGTGACACTCCGATCCAATTATACTGTGTAGGAACATAACACTCCAATCAAATTATACCGTATTAGAACGTGACACTCCGATCCATAATACCATGTCAGAACGTGACACTCCGATCCACAATATCATGTTGGAATGTGAAACTCCGATCCAATAATATTATTAATTTATCATTTATTATAACCACTTTTCACTGCATTAACTATACTCTATCAAGCCTTCATTATTCAAAGAATCACTTCGATATAGAGGGTTCAAGATTATAAATTTCACAGTCTCATGATTTCTGATCAAACACAAACCACACAATCAAGAACATAAATAACTTCACAATATCACTCAATTTCATATCAATCACTTTTAAGAGTCTACTATCAAATAGAATAAACCATAACCTACCTCCACCGAAGAACCGTAGTCAAGCAAGCTACTTTTGCAATACTAATCCTTTCCTCAATGCCTCTGAATCTTTTCATTATATCAAGTATATATGAATAATTTGTAAGTTAACGAGGCTATAAATACTCATATTATTCTATGTCTAGTCTACACCCAAAAAATCACCTAATTCTGTAATCAATTTCTTAAAGTTCAAACACAAGGGTAGGTCTTAACTCATCCAATTGGCATAGACTTAATGAGACTCAACTAATATAATACACTTTATATTTTACTACATATCTCAATTTATTAAATCTCGACTCACAATAGGATAACATTAAGTAACGAGTCCAAAAATTACCCAACTTACATGGGAACCACACTTAACCTGCATACATGAAATATGCAGGACCTTACAACATTAGTAAACTTATAATTAGACCATAATTTACCATTATTGTATCCTAATTTCCCACTAACATTAACAATTGAAGTCATTGGTTACGAGACCAGTGGAACACTTCCAGTGATAGAAACCCATTTTAGTCTTACCAAAGACATCACATGCATTAACCCTCACTTTCTTTAGAAATACCTAGGTAGTCTGTAATATCCCACAATTTGAAATAGCTTCGAATAAGATAAGAAAATAAAACTACTCATTTTTGGAAAGAAAGGGAAAAAGCAAGAAAATTTCCTAAGTTAAGTAACTGAGTTTTGATAATTTTCAAACGGCCATAACTTCTAGCTTAGAGTAAGTTAGTGGAAGTTCTTGATATGGTTGAAAGAACTCCGCTGAGTTTTCTCGATTACAATATCGTATGAGTGAGTTATGTATTACGGAAGTTGAGTTGTTGGATTGAGGCAAGTCCTAATCCGGATTTAGGGAAGGGCAAACTAGTCTTTTCACAAATTAATTTCCAATTTCGTTTTAGGAGTTTATTTGGGTAAAAACAAGTTTTATTTCAAATTAGAAAATCAAAATCAGGCATAGGGCTTGGAGTAAAGAGAAAAGAAGAAGGAAAGGGAGAAAAGTCAAGATTCACCAAAAACATCAAGATTTGCGAGTGGAATTGGGGTGTGTGTGTGTGTGTGATCCCTATCAAGGAATGTGAGATATTTTCGTGTTGGATTAGTTCACCCAAACACCAATTGTTTAAATTCAACGATGTTGAGTAGATTGAATGATAAAAAGTGAAGTTCTTGAAGAACATTGTTGAATTCTTGTTGGTTGAGTTGTTGCATGCCTAGTGTTGATTTGATTCATGTTTCTGGGTTATTTTTCGAGTCATATATATTGTGTATTGAGGATACTAATGATCCTAAGTGTTTGGGGAAAGAACCATGGAAATTAGGAGGGTTTAAAAATGAAAAATGGAGGAGCAAAGTCGAAACACCTGTCCGTAGGCCCTGGCATCGCGCCTCCTATAGACCCACAAGACAATCTTTGTCCATAGGGTCATGGGATGTCGCTCCTGTCAGAGCGCCCCCACTTTGCCTCTGAAGTTTGGGGCCTGGAGCCCCACTCTTCTGAGAGAGCCAAGGACGCCAGTTCTACCCATTCATTCCCCACTCTTTCGTACTAGTTCCTAAGTGATGTACCTATGTTTCTTAGTTGCCAAACACTCTAAGATACATTTAAACATCATGAAATAATCCATAAGCATGAGATAATGAACCTTGAATCCATAATCCAATTAAAGTAAAGTTAAGATCAAGGTCAAAGAAGTTAAGAATCAAGTCTAAAAGTTAAGAAGCAAGTCAAAGTAAGTTCTTAAAGTTTCAAAGAGTCTTTAAGAAACGTTTTAACTATGTTTTATGGCTCAAGTTTCAAGTTAAGCAAATAGTAAAGAGTTGAGTTCATTTCTCAAAAGTTAAGGAACTAAGTATTCCCTAAGATTTAATTTTTTTTTCACATTTTGAGCAAGAAAGAAAGCTAGACTTCGAATAGAGCCGTTGGCTAGTTTTCAGTAAACACAGAAACTATGATTTCCAAGAGAGCTTTTAAAACTAAGTTTGAGCAATTACCTCAAACAAGAGAAGAAGTTGTTTTAAAAGCGTATGAGCTAAGTATTTATGGGAGTAGAATTAAGCACTGATATGTGGACGCGAGTTCTTATTAACTCAAACCCCCATAAACCATGTAGCCAACATGGAAAGAAAAAGGGTCATACTTTTTATATGACTCCTTAGTGCTTTTTAGCATAGACTAGTGGATTCACTTAGTAGTTCAGGTTCTATACTGACAGAAATGTATAGGATGGTCCTCTTGCAACGTGAGGTAAGACATTGTACCATCGTTTAGGATCATAGTGGTTTTCGGTTATAAAATCTCCCATAGAAACTATATTACTTCATATATAAGTAAAGTTGAGTTTGTTATTGCATTTTCCTTAGCGAACTAAGTATTTTCATTGTTTTACAAGCTTTTATATATTGCATACTTATTGATTTATATTAATTAATGTTATTCATGAGTTGAGCAGAGCAAAGGTAAGAGTTCCTTCTTACTCTTTTTCAAGTAAGTTATTGTTAGCATCCCAACTCGCATACTCAAACATTCAATGTACAGATGTCAGTTGTCTTGCATCGTATCATGATACAGACACAGGTAACAAGGATCAACATCATTCAGCACCTCGTTGATCCAGGTTAGCATTCAAGTCAGTGGTGAGCCTCCTTGTATTCTGGAGGACACATTTAATGCTTTTGAGTCTTTCTTTTTATAGGATGTTATGGGGTCTGTCCCAAAATACCTCTTAGTATTATAAAGGCTTCATAGATAGTTAGATAGTAAGTTTTGAGTCTATTACTTTCGTATTTCAGATACTTTGTTATCAGACTTAAGTTCCATTTTTTCCAACTTATTATTTCTTTACGTTATATCATGAGACTATTTTTATTAAGTTAAGTCTTTCTCTGAGTTAAGTATACCAGGCCAAGGGTCCGCTTGAGGCCAATAATGGTTTTTGAATACTAGCCATGTCCAGGGTGTAGGCTCGGGCGGGATAAACGTGGTATCAGAGCAGAGAATTTAAGAGTTCTAGGGAGTCTATGAAGTCGTGTCTGTAGAGTCCTAGTTATCGGTGTGAAGCGCGCCACATCTATAATTAGGAGGATGCAACATCTAGGATCTTCTCATTTCTTTCATACTCTTTTCATGTGTTAGAGTTATCTCTAATTCGTGCTTGTGTGTGTTTCTTATAACCATGCCACCACAAATAGTAGCCTGAGGTCGTCCCGTTAGGAGAAACTTTGAGCTACAAGAGCAAAGGGTACCTAATGCACCAGAACTGCAACCTCAAGGAGAAGTCACCAATGTTGAAATCTGTGAGGCAATCCGGATGTTAAGACAACCTGTGACTAACCAAGGTTGAAAAAATGAGGAGCTCAGCAAGAAGAGGCTGACACTTCAAGGATTCACGAGTTCTTGATGATGAACCCTCTAAGTTTCACCGGTTCAAGAACTATTGAGGATCCCAAGAATTTCATTGAGAAACTCAAGAAGGTGTTTGATGTCATTCATGTTGTGGATGCAGAGAGAGTTGAACTAGCTGCATATCAACTGAAAAATGTGGCTAGAACTTGGTTCGATCAGTGGAAGGAGGGTAGAGATGAGGATGCACCACATCTGAATTGGGCCTGCTTGAGTAAGCTTTCTTGGGGAGTTCATTACCCGAGAATTGAAAGAGGCTAAGGTACTAGAGTTTCTTACACTGAAACAAGACTCTTTGAGTGTGCACAAGTATTGGTTGAAGTTCACCCATCTGTACTGCTATGCTCCTGAAATTGTTAAGTACATGAGGAGAAGAATGAGCTTGTTTGTCGTTGGCTTGGGTCATTCATCAAGCAAAACAGGTAGGGCTGCCATGCCGATAAGTGACATGGACATATCCAGGTTGATGGTCTATGTGCAACAGGTTGAAGAGGACAAGTTGAGGGACAGAGAAGAGTATAGAAGCAAGAAAGCTAAGTCCGGGAATGAGTCTAGACAACAGAAATGTAGTATAAACCGTCCATCTTTTCAGAAATAAAAGGGCATGCACAATCATCTGCTAGTTCACCTCCGCCTAGAAAGAGAGGTGAGTATAATGACAAAAATTTGCAAAAATTCAAGGCTAAACCAACACAGTCCTACGTTAATGTGGCACAAGGAGGTAGTTGGGCTCCTGCATGTGGTAGGTGTGGTAGCAACCACTCTGTTAAGTGTTGTGATGGTCAGTCAAGTTGCTTCAAGTGTAGTTAAGAGGGTCACTTCATGAAAGAGTGTCCTAAGAATAAGTAGGGTGGTGGAAATTGGGGTAATAGAGCCCAATATTCATCAGCTGCTCCACCAGAAAGGGATGCACCTAGAGGAACTACTTCCAGGATTGATAGAGAAGCAAATTGCCTCTATGCAATCACTAGCCTCCAAGAGCAAGAGAACTCTCTAGATGTTGTCATTGGTATGATAAAAGTCTTTACTTTTGATGTTTATGCTCTTCAAGACCCAAGGGCGAGTTTGTCTTTGTAACTCCTTATGTTGCAAATAAGTTTGAAATTCTTCTTGAGAAAGTTTGTTAACTCTTATGTGTTTGTACACCCGTTGGGAATTATACTCTAAAGGAAAGAGTATATCGTTATTTTCCTATTTTCATCAATCACAAGAACCCCATGGATGACCTAGTGGAGTTAGACATGGTATATTTTAATTTCATTCTAGGTATGGACTGACCTCATGCCTGTTATGCATCAATATATTGTAGAACTTGTGTTGTCAAGTTTCAGATTCGTAATGACCAAGACATAGAGGGAAGTAGTAGTTCAGCAGTGCCTAAGGGCATTTCATTTCATACCTTAAGGCGATAAATTTAGTTCTGAAGAGTTGTATCTATCACTTAGTCCGAGTTAACGACTCAAGTGTTAAGGTACCTCCCCTCTAGTCAGTTCCTATAGTAAAAGAGTTTCGAGAAGTCTTTCATGATGATCTACTTGGAGTCCCTCCTGAGAGAGAAATAGACTTCGGCATAGATATCATTCCAGATACTCTTCCTATCTCTATTCCTCTATATAGAATGGCACGAGAAGAATTAAAAGAGTATAAATAACAATTGAAAGATTTATTAGATAAGGGTTTCATTCGACCAAATGCCTCACCTTGGGGCGCTCCGGTCTTGTTTACGAGAAAGAAAGATCTTCCCTTAAGATGTGTATAGACTACCGCCAATTGAACAAGGTTACCATCAAGAATAATATCCTCTTCCAAGTATTGATGATCTTTTCGACCAACTTCAGGGTGCTTCTTGCTTCTCAAAATTTGATCTCAAATCAGGATATCATTAGTTAAAAATTAGGGAATAGGATATTCCAAAAGATAACATTTAGAACCAGATATGGGCATTATGAGTTTGTGGTCATGTCCTTTGGTTTGACCAATGCGCCTGCATAATTCATGGATCTTATGAATAGAGTCTTCAAACCTTAGCTAGATATGTTTGTTATCGTCTTTATTTATGACATACTAATATATTCAAGGAATGAATAAGATCACGCTACCCACCTCAGAATGTTCCTTTAGATATTGAAATATAAGGAGTTATATGCCAAGTTCTCAAAGTGTGAGTTTTGGCTTAAATCTGTGGCATTCTTGGGCGACATAGTTTCCGGCGATGAAATTAGAGTTGATACACAAAAGATAAAAGCAATTCAGAGTTGGCCTAGACCCACGTCTCTAACTGATATAAGGAGTTTCTTGGGCTTGGCTGGCTACAAAAGAAGGTTTGTTGAGGGTTTTTTCATCTATTTTGTCTCCTTTGACAAAACTCAAAAGACAGTTAAATTTCAGTGGTCTGAAGCTTGTGAGAGAAGATTTCAGGATTTTAAGATTAGGTTGACTACTAACCCAGTTTTGACCTTACCAGAAGGTATCAGGGTTTTGTGGTGTAAAGTGATGCATCCAGAGTTGGTTTAGGTTGTTTCCTAATGAAGAATGACAAAATCATAGCTTATGCCTCCAGACAGTTGAAAGTTTATGAGAAGAACTATCCAACCCATGACTTGGAATTGGTTGCTGTAGTTTTTGCCTTGAAAATATGGCGTCACAACTTGTATGGTGTTCATGTTAATATATTCACTAATCACAAGATCCTACAATATGTGTTTACCCAGAAAAAGCTCAATCTCAAATAGAGGAGGTGGTTAGAATTACTCAACGATTATGACATGAGTATTTTTTACCACCCAGGTAGTACCACCCATGCTGAGGAAGAAAATATAGAGTTAGCAATAAATGTGCACAGACTTGCATGCATGAGAGTCATACTTATGGATTCCACAAAAGGAGACATAGTCGTGACAAATGAGGCTGATTCATCACTAGTGTTAGAGGTGAAAGAAAAGCAATACCAAAACCCCATTTTTCTTGATTTGAACCGAATGTTCATAAGCAAATCTTTTGAACAAGGGGGAGATGGTGTGCTCAAGTATAAAGGAAGATGTGTGTACCCAGGTAGATGGAAACCAAGATAGGATTATGGAGGAAGCTCACAACTCCAGATATTCTATTCATCCGGGTTCCACAAAGATGTACAGTGATTTGAGAGAGGTAAATTGGTGAGAAGGTATGAAGAAGAGCATTGATGAGTTTGTTGCCAAGTGCCCGAATTGCCAGCTAGTGAACGTAGAACACCAAAGGCCTGGATGGTTGGCTCAAAATATAGAACTTCAGGAATGGAAGTGGGAGATGATTTATATTGGACTTCATCACAGGGTTACCAAGGTCTCGCAGGCAGCATGATTCAGTTTGGGTGATTGTTGATAGAATGACAAAATCAGCCAACTTTCAGCCGGTAAAGACCACTCTTTCGGCAGAGGATTATGCAAAGTTATACATTCAGGAGGTGGTGAGACTTCTTGGAGTCCTAGTTTTTATCATTTTAGATATAGGTTCACAATTTAGTGCATAGTTCCCAAAATATTTTGAGAAAGGTTTTGGTTCAAAGCTGAACTTAAGCATTGTTTTCCATCCTTAGACAAACGGGCAAGCAAAGCGTACTATCTAAACCTTAGAAGATATGTTGAGGGACTGAGTGATTAATTTCAAAGGGAATTGGGATGATCACCTACCTCTCATTGAGTTCCCTTACAACAACAATTATCATTCGAGCATCCAAATGGCTCCATACGAAGCTCTTTATGGGAGAAGATGCAGATCTCCTATTGGGTGGTTCGAAGTTGGTGAAGCAGGTTTTATAGGACCATATCTAGTTCACCAAGCTATGGAGAAGGTGAAGGTGATTCAAGAAAGATTGAAAACGACATAGAATAGTCAAAAATCCTACACAGATATTGATAGAAGGCCGTTGGAGTTTGAAGTGGATGATTGGGCATACTTGAAGTTTCACCCATGAAGGATGTTATGAGGTTTGGTAAGAAGGGTAAACTTAGTACCCGGTACATTGGACCTTATCGCATAGCCAAAAGGATTGGCAATGTAGCTTATGAGTTAGAGCTACCACAAGAGTTGGCAGCAGTGCATCCGATATTTCATATCTCCATGCTGAAGAAGTGCATGGGTAATCCTTCATTGATCATTCCAACTGATAATGTTGGGATCAAATATAACTTGTCTTACGAGGAGATTCCGGTTCAGATTTTAGATCGCCAAGTTCACAAGTTGAGAGAAAAGGAGTTCGCATCAGCCAAGGTCCTTTGGATAAACCAATTCATTGAAGAAGCAACTTGGGAAGATGAAGAGGATATGAATAAGAGATATTCATATCTCTTTGAATCCGGAGAACATCCCTTCTTAGTACTTGATAAATTATGAGTAAGCATGTGGCTACTTGCTTTAGTTTGTTGAGTGCTGAACTTGATGTTACTATCCTTAGCTTACCGAAAGAAATCTCATTTGAGGAAGAATGTTCCCAAAGGGGAGATATTGTAGCATCTCACAATTTGAAATAGCTAGGAATACGCTTAGAAACTAAAAGTATGCATTTTTGGAAAGAAAGGGAAAATCCTGGAAAATTACCTAAATTAGGAAAGTGACTTTTAGTCATTTTCAAACAGCCATAACTTCTATCTAAGAGTAAGTTAGTGGCAGTTCTTGAGATGGTTGAAAAGACCTTGGAGAGATCGTTCCAACGCCGCCGAGTTTGCGCGATTTCGATATCGTATGACTGTATGCCTTTCGGAAGTTGGGTTATTGGATTGAGGAAAGTATCAATCCGGATTTAGGGAAGGGCAAACTAGTCTTTTCACAAATTAATTTTCTATTTCATATCAGGGGTTTATTTGGGGTAAAAACAAGTTTTAGTTCAGATAAGAAAATCAAAATCACGCTTAGGGATTGGAGAAGAGAGAAGAAGAAGGAAAGGGAGAAAAGCCAAGATTTGACAAGAACGTCAAGATTTGCGAGTGGAATTCGTCGGGGGTGATCTCTATTAAGGTATGTGAGATCTTTTCGTGTTGGGTTTGTTCACCCACACACCAAATTTTTTAAATTCAGCGATTTTGAGTAGATTGAATGATAAAAAGTGAAGTTCTTGAAGAACATTGTTGAATTCTTGTTGGTTGAGTTACTACATGCCTAGTGTTGATCTGATCGTGTTTTAGGGTTATTTTTTGAGTAAAATCTATTGGGTATTGAGGTTACTAATAATCCTAAGTAGTTGTGGAAAGAACCATGGAAGTTAAGAGGCCTTAGATGTCACGACTGGAATCTAGACCCCAGACGAGACCGGCGTCGTTGACCTCTCAGAGGTCGCAGACAAGCCTACATACGTTATTCATACTTCACTTAGGTTAATTTTAGCGGAAAATTTGAAACTTTTTACTCCTTAACATATTTGTTAAACATTCATAACATTTCATAATAGTTCACCATCAACCATCTAACATTAAGAGATAAGCAACTAAAAGAAATAGATCAATAAGTATTAAGTATATAATTGCCAAAATGGCACCAATACAAGGTCTGAATAAAAACAGGAAAGAAACGCTAGTGGAACATGCTCCACTAGCTCAACTGTAAAACTAAGCTAGAATGTAAAACAGTAGCATCCTCGAAAGCGTGAGGACCTAACAAACTCCGGATGAATGCTGACGTCCGGATAGCTGCAACAATGATCCTGTAGCTCTATCGCCCACCTGTGCCTGCACCTAAAATCGTATAGATGTATAGGGTTAGTACACACTTGTACTAAGTATGGGTATATGAAAGCACACACCACGGACATGCATGAGAAAGAATAGCTCTTTCCTAACAACATAATTTTTGGAATTCAAGTCAGTGGACTTGCCAAATTGAGATTAGGAAAGTTAGTGAACTTTCCAAATTGGGTTAGGAAAGGTCATACCATGAGAGTAACATGCATCATTATAAATATCGTATTGCACACAACACATAATATCTTCATATAGCACATATCATAGCACACAACATGTAACACATAGCTTCTTTCATATTATTCATTCATTTGCCATGAGACCTTGGAATCATGGACTTGACATTCTGACTTTCCAAAATGAGGGATCAACATATGGGACCTCAACTAGGGAGTCTTCATTAGCAAACACAGAGTCTGCTTCATTAATTCATACGTACTTCATTTCATTTCATTCATAGGCCAGTGTGAACACCAGTTATACCTAGGGTGTAGTTTAAGACTTTCATCGGGTGTGTTGTGTAATGATCAAGAATAACCTAGTGTTACTACTTGAGTCTAGCTCACCTCTTAATTATCCTATCCTAACACCTTTGGTACCATTCATTTCATTATGCTTTTAATTCATTGGGAACTTTAACTTTAACCGACATAGATCATGTGAGCATTATGAAATCCAGTGTCTCCCCCACACCGAAAAGAGGTGGAATCACCGGCCAAAGTGATCCAGTAACATGCTAGCGTACATGGGAATTTAACCCCGCCAGATCCCTATATTGACAGTATAGGTTCAAAGACTAGGAGATGTATGAAGACCCATACCCGGCAAACCGGACAGTCTCATCTCATGAGAGTTACGTGAACCTTCGCCCTTCCCGAAAGAAGGCATCACCGCTCATAGCTAGTCTATCGGTGCTCAGTATAAAGTTCCATTTCATTCATCTCATACGTCATGGAAGTTGGCTTCTAGTATGAGGACATTATAGATCATTAGATGATTTCTCATCTCATAATTAGTATTAAGTGTGTTAAGCTCAATACTTTCATTAGAGTGTTCATAGAGACTGGTCTCTTCATTATCTTACACCCTCATAGGTGAGTACGTTTTGGTAACATTTACTTAGGCTCATTTGAAATTGCTCTCATCATTTATATTAGCCTCACATCATGTTGTCACCACATTCTTCATCATTAGCACCTTTACTTTTCATAGTTACTCACCTCTTACTACGTGAATATTCATTTTATCATTTCATAGTTCATCTCATCATATGCCAATGCACTTGGCCACTTAGTATATCTTACACTCATACTTAACCCTCCTAGGGTTCATCATTTCGTTACATACATCTTAGGTTCACTTACTTTTGAACGTATGTTAGACTTATGTGTCTAAACATACAAGCCATGTGGCTTCATTCATAGTTCGTTAAGTGATTCTTACTTTCCTAAGATTATGTAGTACAAGACTTATGTATCTTGTATATATGCCAAGATCTTAATTTTTTTATCTAAGTAGATGGCATTATTTTTGGATATTTTACTCACGTATAACTTATGTATCAATACGGAAATTTGGGCAAGGAAACCCAAGTGTGAATCACTTGGATATCATTTACATTTTTCGTTGATTTTATTTTTTTGATATTCATAGGATTAGAACTCTAGTTTTAATCCCAACATTAACATTGAATCACCAATTTTCTACTTAATTTTTCTCTTAAAATGGCCGAAGGGTTGTGGGTTCGAACCCCCACAACCCCTTTTTTATTTTTAACTAAAATCTCAAAGCCCTTTTCGTCCAAACCAAGAGGTTGTGGGATCAAACCCCCACAGCCTCTTTGATTTTTCCTTAAATTTGCGCTGGGATAGGGAGCTTGTGGGTTCGAACCCCCACAGCCTCCATATTTTAACTTAAATTCGCTAGACTAGAAATTTCGGCAGTGGGGTTGTGGGATCGAGCCCCCACAGCCTCACCTTATTTTTCTTAATTAATTTTCGCTCCTCCCCTTTCCGTCCCTGAGGTCGTGGGTTCGATTCCCACGCCTCACACTTTCTTTTCTTTATTTTCCTCTTCTTTCCCTCGCTGCTTGGAGGTCGTGGGTTCGAATCCCACGCCTCCCATTCATTTGTTTGATTTATTTTTCTCTTCTTTCTCCCCCAGCGTCGCGTGTTCGATTCCCCCCAGCCCCATTTTCTTTTTCTTTGTCGCGAACTCCAGTAGCCAGGTTCGATTCCCCCCAGCCCCCTTTTCCTTTTTCTTTTCTCGCGACAACAGTAGCTAAGGGGTTCGATTCCCCTTAGCCCCTTTACGTTTTGTTTTAATTTTTCAGCCTCTTTATCATGTGAGGTCTTGGGTTTAATTCCCATTGACCTCACTTATTTTATTTTCCCTTTAAAAACCCAGATTTTAACCTCATTGTAGAGTACACAAATCTGGAAATTATTTCATAATTCTTACCTTCCTTAAATCAACTTTTCATATTAGTTTCTTAGGGCATTTCACCAACCACTTAGTATGTAATTTAGGTATGGTTTATGGATTACATTTAGTCAAACGTTTACACTCAAAACTTGCCATTTCACACACCATATGAACATCATGTTATGCACAAGTTTAGCACATAAAATACAAGCAATAACGTGCCTCTTTACTTCTCCAAAACAGTGACTAAACCTCACTGCCCAACGTGTACACATACATATTTTTTTCGATTACACCTTAGTTATCATTTTCGTGATCTCACGCACATAACATATTTACACTCAACATAAAAACATCATACATGCCTAAATCTACCAGCACAAAATACCCAACCTACGAAATCATTTGGGAGCTAGTGACAAGGACATGCAATGGGGAACAACCTTAGTTTCGGAGTGAATATCTTGAATCGTAAGGGGCCTCTTGGGAAAGGGACCAAGAGAGAAGAAACCCATACCTTTTTGATGTTGTTCAAGCGTGAATTTTTTGCCCAAACGTCCCTCCAAGCCACGCCCAATTCACCTCACGTACACACCACTCGACGGACAACCTCTCTTTGCCTTGACGTTTTTTTTTGGTTACTTGGTTTTTCTTAAAATTTCATGTGAGTTCTTCAAGTGTGTAGAACTCTTGATAAATTTTCTGATTTTTTTGTTGTTCTTGGCAGAACTAACGTGAGAGAGAGAGAGAGTGATGAAATGTGAGAGAGAGATTTGAGAGAGAGTGAAACGTGTGTGTAGTTGTTTAGGATAAGGGGATGACTTAGTCAATTTAGGACTCTCTTTAATATTTAAAAAACTGATTTTCCTTTTTATTAAATCAGCTAATAAATATTAATTAATTAAATTAATTTGTCAATCTTAAGTAAAAACAATTTAAATCATTGCTTCCACCTAGGTTCGAACCCGGGTGGAGCAAGACTCCACTTTTAGAGCTCAAATTCGGCTCTCTTTCTCAAAATTGCCCCTCTATTTTATTAAATAATTAAATATATATATATTTAGGGTAATTACGATATTACCCTTAGCCTGGTAAAAGACCATTTTACCCCTAGACCCTCAAAACTTAAAATTTCTTCTTTTTTTTAAGTCCGGTAAAGACTCCTTCGATTAACTCTTCGTTTTCGAGAGCCTTACTTGGTTGGTTCCAATATTTCCAAGCTCAACTAACTCCCCAAGTTAGTTGGCTTGGTCGTAGTAAGGGTTCTGAGGTCTGGTTCTACGCGTATCAATCTGTGTGAACCTTGGTCTAATCGCAAGCATTCTTGACAACCTAAGTCTTGATCCTATTCAATTTTAGGTTTGTTACATTAGAGATGCAAACCGTAGGAGAACAGTCAAAATGCTGTCTGTAGGGCCCTGGGGTGATGCGCCTCCCACAACCCCACATGATAATCTCTGTCTGTAGGGCCTTGGGGCACCGCGCCAGCCAGAGCGCCCCAAATTGGACTCTGAAGTTTGGGGCTTGGCGCCCCACGTCTCTCAGAGTGCCAAGGACTCCAGTTCACCCCATTCATTCCCCACTCTTTCGTACCAGTTCCTAAGTGATGCACCCATGTTTCTTAGTTGATTCCAACACTCTTAAGGTACATCTAAACATCATGAAATCATCCATAAACATGAGATTATGAACCTTGAATCCATAATCCAATTCAAGGAAAGTTAAGATCAAGGTAAAAAAAATTAAGAGTCAAGTCTAAAAGTTAAGAAGCAAGTCAAAGTAAGTTCTTAAAGTTTCCAAGAGTCTTTGACAAAAAAATTAACTTTGTTTTAAGGCTCAAGTTTAAAGTTAAGCGAATAGTAAAGAGTTGAGTTCATTATAACAAAAGTTATAAGAAAACTAAGTATTCCATAAGAGTTACAAATGTTTTCACATTTTGAGCAAGAAAGGAAGCTATACTTCCAATAGAGCCTTTGGCTAGTTTTTAGTAAAGAGGAAACTATGATTTTCAAGAGAGCTTTTAAAGCTAAGTCTGAGCAATTACCTCAAACCAGAAAAGAAGTTATTTTAAAAACATATGAGCTAAATATTTTTGGGAGTAGTATTGAGCACCGATATGGAGATGTGAGTTCATATTAACTCAATTCTCCATAAACCCTGTAGACAACATGGACAAAAGAAGGTCCATACTTTTTAGATGATTCCTTTTTGCTTTTTAGCATAGACTAGTGGATCCACTTCGTAGTTCAGGTTCTATACTGACGGCAAGGTATAACACGGTCCTCTTGCAATATGAGGTAATACGTCGTACCATCGCTTAGGCTCATAGTGATGGTTGTTTGTTAGAGAATCTACCATATAAACTATGTTACTTCGTATATAAGTAAAGTTGTGTTTGTGATTCCACTTTCTTTAACGAACTAAGTGTTTTCATTGTTTTACAAGCTTTTACATATTGCATATGTCTTATTGCTTCATATTAAGTCAAGTTATTCATGAGTTGAGCAGAGCCAAGGTAAGTGTTCCTTCTTACTCTTTTTCAAGCTTAAGTTGTTGTTAGCATCCCAACTCGCATACTCATATATTCAATGTACTGATGCCAGTTGCCTGCATCGTATCATGACGCAGGCGCAGGTAACCAGAATCTACATCATCCATTGCCTCGTTGATCTTGTTGAGCATTCGGAGCTAGTGGTGAGCCTCCTTACATCATGGAGGGCACTTTTATTGCTTTCAGTCTTTCTTCTTATAGGATGTTGTGGGGTATGTCCCAACATCCCTCTCAGTATTATTGAGTCTTCATAGACAATCAGATAGTCAATTTTGAGTCTCTTATTTCTGTATTTCAGATATTTGTTGTGAGACTTAAGTGACATTTTGGTCAACGTATTAAATCTTTAAGTTATATCATGAGACTGTTTTTATTGAGTTAAGTCTTTCAATGAGTTAAGTAAGCCAGACCAAGGTTCGCTCGATGCCTACAATGGTCTTCAAGGGTCGTCCACGTCCAGGGTGTAGGCTCCTTCTTGTTTCTCAATCTTCCGAGAATACGGCGTGCGGGCGTGACACCATCGTTAGGTAGCCATCCATTTGCAGAATTCGTCCCCTAATCCATTCTCTATCAACTCTATAACACTACAACAAATATGATATATAGCTACGAAATTATTAGCTACCACATCAAATTCGTCACTAATTATTCGCTTTTAGTGACAAAATTTACTTTTCGTACTTAAATATATGAGACACATACTTTTAGTGACGAAACATAAGAATTCGTAGCAAAGTTTTATCCATTAAAGTTTCCCACCAAAAAATCATTGACGCCATTTTGTTAAGTGGTGTTAGTCACAAATTTAAAGTTATCGGTGACATATTGTTTCGTCACTAATAGTGTATGTAATTCATGCCAACTACGACATCAAATTCGTCACTAATTATTCGCTTTTAGTGACAAAATTTACTTTTCGTGCATAAATATATGAGACACATACTTTTAGTGAAGAAACATAAGAATCCGTCGCAATGTTTTGTCCACTAAAGTTTCCCACAAAAAAAATCAATTGGCATCATTTGTTAAGTAGTGTTAGTCACGAATTTAAAGTTATCAGTGACACATTATTTCGTCACTAATAATGTATCTAATTCATGACAAAATATTTTTTGTCTTATAATTTATTAAATTTTGGACACAAAATAATTTCATCTAAAAGAATATGTTGTTACAAAAACCATATATTAGAGTTCGTAGTTAAATATTATAATTTTAGCTATGAAAATTTATATTTTATTATGACATTTAGTTCGTCACTAATAATATAAATAATTGGTGACAAATACTTTATTGTCTCTAATCAATCAATGATTTAGTGACAATACAAAAATTATCACAAAATATGTAAGGTGTTAAATAGCGACGACTTAAAATTTGTAGTGAATAATTAAACTATTTGCTACGGAAAAAATACATAGCTAAATACAATTTTTTTTGCTACAATTGTTTATAATTACAAGTGACAACTTACAAAAAGAATAATACAAGTGCTTTATAAGAAGTAGACATAGTTCATTCGTTAATTGACAAGTGAAAATATTAAAATCAATGAATTTGGTTGATTTTGTAAAAACGAAAAAGTTCGAATACATCAGTTTTCTTAAATTACACAATTATAAAATGCATCATTTGAAAATACAATCCGGGTTATAAGTATTGTGAATGAGCACGGTTCTACTACTAGATCACTAAAATTTGTTAGTTTAGCACTTTTGTTTTTTATTTGACACACTTTCATTGATAAGCACGATAAAAAAAATAATTTGTCAAGTTTTTGTGCGAATTTTTGTTCATGTCTATTGATTTCTTATTGGTAAACTACATATATTAAGTCGATCTATATGCTTCTCTGTATAAATATATACATATTTAATAGTAATTCCACACACGTATGTAGAGTAACTATACATAGATAACATCGACTTACAAACTTAGACTTTGCAAAGGTGCAATATATTTCATTAATTTCTATTAATTTTTCCCGTTAGTGTGAAAATTGAAATAAACTAAAAAATGAAAGCACAGATACAAAAAAATGAAATAACGAGGATTTCACATATATTATGATGAAGTTCTATAGTTATTGGTATCGATGTTCAACTTGAACTGATTATTCTTTTTTTTTAATAAAATCAAAAATTTGATTTTAAATAAATTTATTACTGTGCTGAATAATTTTTAAAATTTACAAAAATAAATAAATAAAATGAGAAAATTGTACTGAATATATTTAAAGATATTTAAAAAAATACACAGTTTATTA
Organism: Solanum lycopersicoides; assembly: GCA_022817965.1. Taxonomy (NCBI): domain Eukaryota; kingdom Viridiplantae; phylum Streptophyta; class Magnoliopsida; order Solanales; family Solanaceae; genus Solanum; species Solanum lycopersicoides. The sequence goes on from CM040627.1 coordinate 17,400,695, forward strand.
AAATATAATATACATTTGAATGAATTGTGGGTGGTAATTTTGATGCATTTGTGTATGAGTATAAATAATCATATAATATATTGTTTCTACAAAAGTCAAATTTGAAAAAAGTGAATGAAGTACAAACTAAAACAAAAATGAACAACAAGAGAGAGTTGGTTTGATGTTAAGCACTCTTCACTTCCAACCTTAAGGTTGTGAGTTTGATTCCCCAAGGCAGCATAATGTGCGAGCTATATATAACTTTAGAGACAATTGATTTCGTCACTGATTGAAGTAAAATAATTAGCGACGATATAATTTTGTCGGTAGTAATAACCTTTTTAGTGACAAAACATACTACTAACTACAAAAAATATACTTTTTACAACAAATAAATTTGTCACAAATGATTAAGCATTTGGTGACGATTTTTCTTTTTGTAGTTAATATAATACTTTTAGCGACGAAACACTAAATCGTCTTTGTATACTTTTAGAGACACACATTTAGTGACGACTGAGTGACGAATTATTTTTTGTCACACAAGATTTTTAGTGACGAGATATGATTTATTAATGACGAATTATTTGTCCCTGATAATCGAATTTGTTGTAGTGTAATATAAATATATATATATCCTCCACCTCACATTCTCTTATAACAACCACCATACAAATTACTAATTATACTTATTTGATGTTATAAAAGCGCTATACTCAGTAAACAATTCAATAGCTAATCATGTAAAATAAAATGTACCCGCAAAAAAATGCACGATTGCTCTTTGATGTCGCCGTTTTCTCGCAACCCTTACTCTTTCTACAAAATATTTACCCCTAATCATTATATAAGACCAACTATAAAAGTGTAAAAGTGACCCACTATTAATTTTTGTTCTATCTTTTTTTAAACCACCAACTTAATTAATTATTAAAACTATCCCACTAATTTCATAATTGTAGTTACGAATAGCCCAAAATACCCATTTAAAATATGATGAAAAGTATCTTAGAACTAAAAATCTCTAGTACTCAAAATGACCAAATGGGTCACCACGGTAGATACCAATTTACCCATCGTTCGTCTCAGAATGATCAAAAGAAGGCGAGGGTAAGAAAGGGTAGTTGTCTCAACAATCTTTTTAAAATATTAGTACCCAAGGTCTCATATCAAAAGTATCAAACCAACCAATTGGAGATCTGCACTTTCTCCCATAACATGCCTCAAATGGGGCCATCTAATACTCTTATGATAATTGTTGTTGTATGTAAACTCAACTAACAACAAACCTATTCCCAAGTGGACTCTTCAATTGACAAATTCTCTAACTAGACCTTGACAACCATCAGGACAAATATTATCTAACATAACCTTGATAAAATCCTTAATCAATATTGGCTATAATTAGGAGTGAACCTGAACCAGCCACCATACACTCATAATGCACATGCTATCATAAATCTTATCAAGATTACATCCTGACAACATAATATTTCCTCGAGCTTAAGCTATAAATATTTGGTCTTTAGACATCAAGTAATCATCAAGGAGAATCAAACTCATCTGATCTTAAGATGGAAGTTATCAAGCACCGACCATCGAGTGATACACCCAACCATACAGAACCTTAACAACATGTCGAAATGCTAGATTACTAGCTATTACAGACAAACCTTAAGAATGAAAAAACTAGACTCAATGGTCCTCACATTCGATCACATGTAGCCTAAACATTACCAATGATGAGATAAATCTTAAGTCTGTTGAACAACTGTAAATTTTCCTCGTAGCTCCCCTATAAATTCTCATAAGCAAAGTTGTGAGTGTTTAATCACTAGTATACTTCAACTATCCCAAACAACACCAAATCTTCCATAACTGGAATGAAAAAGTATAACCAAGGGATGTCACCCTACCAAGAGGACTATCACAAAATTGATACACACGATCCACTACTAGAGATTCACCCATAGAAGTGAGAACACATAGACATAGAAAGTGAATCATACTCTAAACAATGACCAGAATGAAGTAGTTGGTCACATAAGAATGTACATAACCAAGGTCGAATAACCCTAGGTACTCCTTCCATAGTACCCATATCAAACATTTTCATTCATCTGATTCTATCTCTTTGATTTTCTACCTACCCACAATCATGAATTTAGTTCCTATTATAAATGCACATATACTTGGTTTATCAAACTCCACATCCACTTAAATCAACACTCTTAATACTAACAAAAAATCCTAACCATCTCAGGAAAGCAAAGAGGCTCACAAACTGACTCTGAGTGCTCAACGTGATCAAAGATGCACTGGATGCTGATCCTGGTTATCTGTGTATGCATTATAAGAGGATGAAGGCCAACTGAAATTAGTGCATTGGATGTACGAGTATGCGAGTTTGAATGCTAAACATAACATAGGCTTGAGAGAGATATGACCTTCGGAAGTTGCACTGTTGGATAGGGGAAAGTCCATATCTGGATTTGTTAAGGGTGTTTTGGTCTTTTCCTAAATAAATTATTAATTTCGTTTTTGGGGTATTAAGTTGGGGTCAAGCTGATCCCATTCAGTTTACACATTTAGAAAATAAGTTAGGGCTTTGAAAGAAAAAGAGAAAAGAGGAGAAGGAAGAAGAAGACGTAAGAACACCAAGAATCATTGTGCAGATTTTGTCGAGGGTGATCCCTATCAAGGCATGTGATATCATTCGGTGATGGGGGCCTTTCACCCACACCCAATTTGTTTCAATTCAGGAAGGATTGAGTTAGTGAATGATGAACATGGAAGTTCTTGTCGAAATATTATGGAATCTTGTTGATTAAATCGTAGTTCATATCTTGTAGTTTTAATCCATGTTTCAAGACTATTTTTGGGTCTAATATGTTGGGTAATGAAGAATTTAGTGATCCCTAGTGTTTGGGGTGGGATCCATGGGAGCTTAGAAGAGTTAGAACTGAAAATCGGAGAAGAAAGTTGAAAATCGCGTTTTACACCCATGGGGATCCGCACCTGCCAGAGTGCCTAAAGGCAGGCTCTATCTGATAGGCCCTGGCACGGCGCGGCAGCCAGAGGGCCCCAGACCAGGGTCTGTCTGACAGGCCCTGGCACCCCGCGCCTCTTAGAGCGCCCTATCTTTTTGTACTAGTTTCTAAGTGATGTACCCTTCATTCCTAGTTGATTCCAACACTCTAGAGTACATCTAAACGTCATGAAACCATCCATAAACATGAGATCATGATCCTTGAATCCATAATCCAAATTCAAGGGAAGTTAGGATCAAAGTCAAGAAAGTAAGAAGTCAAGTCTAAAGCTATGAAGTGAGTAAAAGTAAAGTCTTCAAATTTCTTAGAGTCTTACTTAAATTTTTTAATTCGTTTTAAAGCTCAAGTTCGGTTTAAGGAAAAGAGTAAAAGTTGAGTTCATTTCTCAAAAATGTATAAGGGAACTAAGTATTCTCTAAGAGTTAAAGTTTCACGTTAAGTAAAGAGCAATAGTTGAGTTCATTTCTCTAAAGTTGTATTCCCTAAAGGATGATAAATGTTTTACATTTACGTAAAAATGAAACTAAGGAGTTTCAAAAGATTTTTGAACTAAAGAGGGGAACATTGATTCCAAAAAGGATCTTTTAAAGCTAAAGGGTTCAGTAAATTATCTCTACCCAAAGGAAGAAAGTTTTTCTTAAAAGCATGAGCTAAAGTACATTTAGGGAGTAGAATTGAGCACCGATGTGGGGATGAGAGTTCAGATAACTCAAGTTCCCATGTAAACCATGTAGATATCATGGGTATTAACGTGTCATACTTTTTAAATGATCAAGTAAGGTTAGCTAGTGGATCTACTAGGTAGAGGATGTTCTATGCGCCGACAAAGTATAGGACAATTCTAGCAGCGTGGGCAAGACGTTGTATCACCACTTAGGCTCATAGTGGTGGTTGGCGTTTAGAGAAACTTCCACATAAACTATATTACTTTCAGATAAGTAAAGTTGAGTTTATTATTGTTATATCTCTAATGAACCAATAGTTAAACTGTTTTATCAGTTTTGCATATTTATATATTGCATATTGTCTGTAATATTTTATATTGAGTTTTTATCTTATGAGTTGAGCAGAGCCAAGGTAAGTTCGTGCTTACTTCATTTCAAGGTTTATAGAATTCCAACTCGCATACTAATATATTGAATGTACTGATGTCAGTTGGCCTGCATCATTTTATGATGCAGATGTAGGTAACTACGATCAGCACGCGATGCTTCGTTGATCCAGATTTAGCTCCAGAGTCAGTGGTGAGCCTCCGTGCATTACGGATGACATCCATTTCATTTACTTTAGTATTTTAGTTTTAGGATGTTGTGGGGTCTGTCTCAACATCGCTCTTCAGTCAGTTTAGAGGCTTCGTAGACAACTAGTATTTCAGTTTGGAGTTTATTTTACTTGTTGAGACCTAACTGCCATTTTGGCCAGATATTATATGAAGTATTGGTTTTGAGCACGCTTTGTTTCTTAAGTAAGTTGAGTTAGTCTTTCGCTGAGTTGAGTAAGCTAGGCCAAGGGTTCGTTTGGGAACCACCGATGGTATCCTAGTGTCAGTCCCGCCTAGGGTGTAAGCATGGGGCGTGACAAACTTGTTATCACAGCACAAAGTTCAAGAGTCCTAGGGAGTCTATGAATCCGTGTCTGTAGAGTCTTTGTCATCGGTGTGAAGCGCGCCACATCTATGATTAGGAGACTACAAAATTTAGGAATGTTTCCATTCTTTTATATTCCTTTTGTGCGAAGACTTTATCTCTAAAGTCTCTTTGAAATTTGTGCTTAAGCATATTTTCAGATCATCATGCCTTCACAAAGAGCAGTCAGAGGTCGACCATCTCGAAGGAATGTTGATGAACAAGAGGTTCCAAATGCACCGAATGTGTAACCCCAAGGAGAAGTTACAAATGTTGAATTCCGAGAAGCTATTCGGATGTTAAGTCAAGTAGTTGCTAACCAAGTCGGGCAATAGAGAAGAGTTTGATAGGAGGGGGCTTACACCTCGAGGGTTCGCGAGTTTTTGAGAATGAATCCTCCTAGTTTCACCGAATCAAGCACTACTGAGAATCTGGAAAAATTCGTGGAAGAGTTGAAGAAGGTATTTGAGCTGATGCATGTGGTGAATGCTTAAGGGTCGAATTGGCTGCATACCAATTGAAGGGTGTGACTAGAATTTGGTTTGATCAATGGAAGGATGGTAGAGCTGAGGGTGCACCATATCCAAGTTGGGCTAGTTTCGAAGAAGCCTTCTTGGGGAGGTTTTTCCCTCGCGAACTGAAGAAAGCAAGGGTAAGGGAGTTCCTTACTTTGAAACAGGTACTTTGAAACAGGACTCCATGAGTGTTCATGAGTATGGGTTGAAGTTCACCCAACTTTCTCGCTATGCTCTGGAAATGGTGAAGGATATGAGGAGCAGAATGAGCCTGTTTGTTGCCGGGTTGGGTCGTGCTTCAAGTAAGGAAGGTAGGGCTTCCATGTTGATAGGTGACATTGACATATCTAGACTGATGGTATATGTGCAACAAGTTGAAGAGGAGAAGCTGAAGGATAGAGAGGATTACCGAAACAAGAATGCAAAGACTGTGAATGAGTCTGGCCAACAAAAACTTGGTTCAAGTCGACCACATTTCCAAAAACCAAAAGGGCATGCACCAACATCTGCTAGTGCACCTTCATCCAGAAACCGAGGTGAGTATAGTGGCCAAAATTTGCAGCACTTCAAGGCTAGACCGGCTCAGTCTCAAGGTAGTGTGGCTCAAGGAGGAAGTAAGGCTCCTGCATGTAATAAGTGTGGTAGAAACCACCCATGAAATTGTCGTGATGGCTATACAGGTTGTTACAAGTGTGGTCAAGAGGGTCACTTCATGAGAGAGTGCCCCAAGGATAAGCAAGGTGGTGGAAATCTGGGCAATAGATCCCAATCTTGATCAGGTGCTCCACCAGAAAGGGATGCACCTAGAGGAACTTCTTCTGGCATTGGCAGAGGAGCAAATTGCCTCTATGCAATCACTAGCCGCCAAAAGCAAGAGAGCTCTCTAGATGTTGTCACGGGTATGATCAACATCTTTACTTTTGATGTTTATGCTTTGTTAGACCCAGGAGAAAGTTTATATTTTGTGACTCCTTATGTTACAAATCATTTTGATATTTTTCCTGAAAACCTCCTTGAACCTTTTTGTGTTTCTACACCTATTGGGAGTCTATTCTAGCGAAAAGAGTCTATCGTGATTGTGTTGTTTCCATAATCACAAGGACACCATGGATGATCTAGTAGAATTGGACATGGTATATTTTGATGTCATTCTAGGTATGGACTGGCTCCGTGCCTATTATTCATCAATAGATTGCAGAACTCGAGTTGTCAAGTTTTAAATTCCAAATGATCCAGTCATAGAGTGGGCTAGTAGTTCAGCAGTGCCTAAGGGTCGTTTTGTACCTTAAGGCGAGGAAGTTAGTTTCAAAGAGATGTATTTATCACTTAGTCCGAGTTAATGACTCAAGTGTTGGGGTACCTTCCCTTCAGTCAGTTTCTATAGTCGATGAGTTTCCTGAAGTCCTTCGTGATGATCTACCCGGAGTCCCTCCCGAAAGAAAGATAGACTTTTGCATAGACATCATCCAAAATACTCATCCTATCTCTATTCTGCCATAGATAATGACACCAACATAGTTAAAAGAGCTAAAAGATCAATTGAAAGATCTGTTAGATAAAGGCTTCATTCGACTAAGTGTCTCCCTTAGGACGCTCTGGTCTTGTTTGTTAGGAAAAAGGATGGGCCCCTTAGGATGTGTGTAGACTACCGTCAGGTAAATAAGGTGACTATCAAGAATAAATATCCTCTTCCAAGGATAGATGATCTATTTGATCAACTTCATAGTGCTTTTTGCTTTTCCAAGATTGACCTCAGATCAGGCTATCATCAGTTGAAAGTAAAGGAATGTGATATTCCAAAGACAACTTTCAGAACAAGGTATGGGCATTATGAATTTTTGGTTATGTCCTTTGGTTTGACAAATACACCTGCAAAGTTCATGGACCTTATGAACAGAGTCTTCAAACCTTATTTAGATCTGTTTGTCATCGTTTTCATTGATGACATACTAATTTATTCAAGGAATGAAGAAGATCATAATAGTCACCTTAGGATTGTTCTTCAGACTTTGAGAGATAAGAAGTTGTACGCCAGTTCTCCAAGTGTGAGTTTTGGCTTAAGTTTGTGGCATTCTTGGGCCACATTGTTTCTGGTGAAGGGATTAGAGTTGACACTCAAAGATAGAAGCAGTTCAGATTTGGCCTAGACCGACATCTCCAACAGATATAAGGAGTTTCTTGGGCTTGGCTGGCTATTATAGGAAATTTGTTAAAGGATTTTCATATATCTCTTCTCCTTTGACCAAATTAACTCAGAAGACAGTTAAGTTTCAATGGTTTGAAGCTTGTGAGAAAAGCTTTCAGGAGTTGAAAAAGAGATTGACTACCGCACCGGTTTTAACCTTACCAGAGGGTCTCAAGGCTTTGTGGTGTATTGTGATGCATCAAGAGTTGGTTTGGGTTGTGAGGTAATGCAAAATGACAAGGTTATAGCTTATGTCTCTAGACAGTTAAAGGTTCATGAGAAGAATTTCCCAACTCATGACTTAGAGTTGGCTGCAGTAGTGTTTGCTTTGAAGATATGGTGTCACTATTTGTATGGTGTTCATGTAGATATATTCACTGACCAGAATAGCCTCCAATATGTATTCACTCAGAAAGAGCTCAACCTCAGACAAATAAGGTGGTTGGAATTACTCAAGGATTATGACATGAGTATTCTTTACCACCCAGGTAAGGTTAATATGGTTGATGATGCCTTAAGCAGGTTGTCCATGAGAAGTACTTACCATGTTGAAGAAGAAAATAGGGAGTTAGCAAAAGATGTGCACAAACTTGCACGTTTGGGAGTCAGACTAATGGATTCCATAAAAGGAGGCATAGTGGTGACCAATGGGGTTGAATCATCATTAATGTCAGAGGTGAAAGAGAAGCAAGACAAAAACTCATCTATAATCAAAGAGTTTTGGCTTTTGAAAAAGGGGGAGATGGTGTGCTGAAGTACCAAGGCAGATTATGTGTACCTAAGGTGGATGGACTCCAAGAGAGGATCTTGGAAGAGGCTTATAACTCTAGATATTTCATTCATCCGGGTTCCACCAAGATGTACCGCGATTAGAGAGAGGTATATTGGTGGGAAGGCATGAAGAGAGACGCTGCTGAGTTTGTTGCCAAGTGTTCAAACTGTCAACAAGTGAAAGTGGAACAACAAAGGCCTGGAGGGTTAGCTCAGAATATAGAACTTCCGGAATAGAAGTGGGAGATGATTAATATGGATGTCATCACATGCTTTCCAAGATCGCGAAGGCAACATGATTCTATATGGGTGATTTTCAACAGAATGACAAAGTCAACCCATTTCTTATCGGTAAAGACTACCTATTTGACTGAGGATTATGCTAAGTTGTACCTTCAAGAAGTGGTAAGACTTCATGTAGTTCCGGTCTCCATTATTTCAGATAGAGGTGCACAATTTACTGCACAATTCTTGAAATCTTTCCACAAAGGTTTGGGTTCGAAGGTATATTTGAGTACTGTTTTTCATCCTCAAACAGATGGACAAGCAGAGCGTACTATCCAGACCTTAGAAGATATGTTGAGAGCTTGTGTGATCGACTTCAAGGGAAATTGAGATGATCACCAACCTCTCATTGAGTTTGCTTACAACAATAATTATCATTCGAGCATCCTTATGGCTCCATATGAAGCTCTTTATGGGAGAAGATGTAGATATCCTATTGGGTGGTTCAAAGTCGGTGAAGTAGGGTTGATAGGACCATATATAGTTCACCAATATATGGACAAGGTGGAAGTGATTCAAGAAAGATTGAAGACGACACAAAGTCGCTAAAAGTCCTACACATATGTTAGGAGAAGACCATTAGAGTTTGAGGTAGATGATTGGGTGTATCCTAAGGTTTTGACCCATAAAAGGTGTTATGAGGTTTGGTAAGAAGGGGAAAATTGGTCCCCGATATATTGGTAAGAGTGGGTAATGTAGCTTATGAGCTGGAGCTACCCCAAGAGTTAGAAGCAGTACATCCGGTATTCCATATTTCTATGTTGAAGAAGTTCTTGGGTGATCCTTCATTGACAGTACCAACAGAGAATGATGAAATTAATGATAACCTATCTTATGAAGAAATTCGGTTCAGATTTTGGATCGTCAAGTTCGCAAGTTGAGGACAAGTGAAGTTGCTTCAGTCAAGGTCTATTGGAGAAACCAATTCATTGAAGAAGCGACTTGGGAAACTGAGGAGGATATGAAGAAGAGATATCCATGTGTCTTTGAATCCGGAGAGAATAAAGATCAAGGTACTAAATTCTCTTCTTAGCACTTTATAAGGTTATGTATAAGCATGTTATTACTTGCTTTTGTTTGTTGAGTGCTGAAATAATGTTACTATCTTAGCTTAGTGAAAGAATTCTTATTCGAGGATGAATGTTCCCAAGGGGGAGATATTGTAACATCTCGTAACTTGAATTAACTAAGCTTAAACGAAGAACAACAAGAATAAACAAATTTGGAAATAAGTAAGGAAATCTGGAAAATTTCCAGATTTCAAAAGTGAGCTTTGGTCATTTTCAAACGGACGTAACTTCTAACTCAAGAGGAGTTTGGATGAGTTCTTTAAATGTCCCCAAGATCTACGGCGCCAAGTTTGCTAAATTCCGAGGTCGTGTGAGAGAGATATGACCTTCGAAAGTTGGTCTGTTGGACAAGGGAAAGTCCAAATCCGGATTGGTTTAGGGTGTTTTGGTCTTTTCCTAAATAAATTATTAATTTCGTTTTTGGGGTAGTAAGTTGGGGTCTAAGATGATCCCGTTCAGTTTACACATTTAGAAAATAAGTTAGGGCTTTGAAAGAAAAGGAGAAAAGAGGAGAAGGAAAAAGAAGACACAAGAACGCCAAGAATCATTGTATGGATTTCATCGGAGGTGATCCCTATCAAGGTATGTGAGATCATTCGGTGATTGGTCCTTTCACTCATACCTAATTTGTTCAAATTCAGCAAAGTTTGAGTTAGTGAAGGTTGAACATGGAAGTTCTTATCGAAATATTGTGGAATCTTGTTTATTGAATCATAGTTCATATCTTGTAGTTTTAATCCATGTTTCCAGACTGTTTTTGGGTCTAATATGTTGGGTAATGAAGAATTTAATGATCCCTAGTGTTTGGGGTGGGATCCAAGGGAGTTTAGAAGAGTTAGAACAGAAAATCGGAGAAGAAAAGTCAGAAATTGCGTCAGACACACCTTGGGGCGCCGCGCCTGCCAAAGCGCCTCAAGGCAGGCTCTATCTGACAAGACATGGCACGGCGGGCCAGCCAAAACGCCCCAGACCAGGGTCTGTACAACAGGACCTGGCACATCGCGCCTCTTTGAGCGCCCTGACCCCCTGGAGACTCTGTTCTTTCCCTATCTTTTCGTACTAGTTCCTAAGTGATGTACCCTTCATTACTAGTTGATTCCAACACTCTAGAGTACATATAAACATCATGAAATCATCCATAAACATTAGATCATGATCCTTGAATTCATAATCCAAATTCAAGGGAAGTTAGGATTAAATTTAAGGAAGTAAGAAGTGAAATCTAAAGCTATGAAGTGAGTAAAGTAAAGTTTTTAAAGTTCTTAGAATCTTACTTAAATGTTTTTAATTCATTTTAAGCCTCAAGTTCGAGTTAAGAAAAAGAGTAAAAGTTGAGTTCATTTCTCAAAAAGGTATAAGGGATCCGTAAGAGTTAAAGTTTCCAGTTAAATAAAGAGAAAGAGTTGAGTTCATTTATCTAAAGTAATAAAGGGGGATAATTATTCCCTAAAGGCTGCTAAATGTTTTACATTTAAGTAAAAAGGAAACTAAGGAGTTTCAAAAGATTTTTGAACTAAAGAGGGGAACATTGATTCCAAAAAAGGAGCTTTTAAAGCTAAAGGGTTCTGTAAATTATCTCAACCCGAAGGAAGAAAGCTTTTAATAAAATCATGAGCTAAAGTACATTTTGGGAGTAGTATTGAGCACCGGTGTGGGGATGAGAGTTCAGATAACTAAAGTCCCTATGTAAACCATGTAGCCATCATGGGTATTAATGTGTCATACTTTTTAGATGATCACGTAAGGTTAGCCAGTGGATCCACTAAGTGGAGGATGTTCTATGCGACGGTAAAGTATATGACAGTTCTGGCAGCATGGGCAAAACGTTGTATCACCACTTAGGCTCATAGTGGTGGTTGTCGGTTAGAGAAACTCCCACATAAACTATATTAGTTTCATATATCAGTAAAGTTGAGTTTATTATTGTTATATCTCTAATGAACCAAGAGTTACACTGTTTTATCAGTGTTGTATATTTATATATTGCATATTGTCCGTAATGCTTTTGTAAGACCCTAAAATGAGTTAAGGTGTCTAGAACCTAACTTGTGTGTCTTGATGTTTTGAAATTCTAAAATGGTTTCTTAGGTTTTAATGAACCAGAGTCTAAAGATTTAGGTGATTTGGAAGTCAAACGTCAAGGGACGACCAAGACATTCAACGACTACTCACCAAGGAAGCCTTATGTGTTTTTATGTGCTTATGTGTGTGTCATGGGATTATGAAGTTCTTATATGAGTAATAATGATTTTTATAGGCATTATGTTAACTTTCATGAAGTTTGGAGGTCAAACATCCAAGAACGTTCAAAACGTTCGAAAGTTAGCCCTTCAGGCGTGCATGTGTGTCATGGTATGTCTTGACATGTTTTACGTGTTCGTTTTAGGTGAAACTTGTATGGAAGGTATTATACATGTTACAGCTTATATTTACATTGGAAACGTCCGGGTACGACTCCCCATGGGCCCCGTAAAAGTCCCTCAAGGAGGACCCAAAGGCTGTACAGACACTGCCTTGGCAATGTCAATCGACGGAGCCAAAGGATGGTAAATAGTCTCACCTACGCCCCGTAGATGGTGAGGCATCGTCGAAGACTTAGCCTTGTGAAGTATCAATTCAATGGACAAGCCTCAGGCCCAAACGATGGCCTGCAGTACGGTCTGTTGATGGACCTACTGGGCGTCGTTTGAGACCGTCGATGCAGGCTATGTAAAACTACCATGCACGCTGTCTCATTATGGGGTGAATGGGAAATTCACCCCACGTGCTAACCTGAACCTAGGTGGTTTATTTGGCTATTTTTGGGTATATTAAGATGATCAAAAACGTAAATACCCCATACCCAATTCATTCTTGAAAAATTAGACTTCCCTCTTCCAAAATATTCTCTCTAGAAACCTCCATTGGAGGTGAAGCTCAAGGACAACTTGGAGCTTGGATTCCCATGGATTCTTCATGAAGATTTCATGGTTCCTTCATCTAACAAAGGTATGGTAGTCCTTCATCTCTAGTCAATCTTCCATCTAGAGAGTTCCTTCCAATGTTTTCAATGGAAATTCATGATAAAACTTCTCCTTTTTCTATTTAGACATGGGTTCTTTATCAATTTGATTTCAAAAGAATAATGTTAATGAATTGATGATTATCTACTGATTTGAATGTGATTTTCAATCCAATTTCATGTTGAACCCATGTTCTCTCAAATTCTCGATTTAGCCTATATTATGGGCTTTGTGATCTTGATCTTATGTTAATCGAATTGTGGTTCTATTGTGTTGAATTGCTTATATCTAATGTCTATATTATATATTGATGGTGAATTGTTGATGAGTGATCCATGTGGATCAAGGATTGATTGTTTGAATAAGATTAGCCTATGTTCTTCTATCCTCCATGGCTTCCTAATGTAGCATGCTTACTGTGATCTCGATTTTATGCCAAGTGAAGTAGGATTTAGTTTTGGTTATGATATCTTTAACTACTTTCTTATATTGATATTATTGATGAATTGTGGGTGTGAATCATTCATGATCAAAGTAAAGGAGTCTTGGTAAGTATTGATCTAGGTTCTTCTAGCCTATAGATTGGATATTGTAATGTACATAATGCGATCTCAATTCTAGGGTAGATGAAGCATGATTTAGACTTGGTTATTATGTGTTTAGATACTGCCATAGATTGGTATTATTGGTGAATTATGAATGTTGATCATGATGATCAAAGTAAGGGATATTAGTAAGTGATCTATGTCTCTCTACTCTTTAATGAATTGGTGATGAAGTGTAATAGCTTGTAGCATGATCTTGTAGTGACTTATGTATGATATCATTTATGTCAAAGTACAATTAGCTACTGACCTACATGAATTGTTGATGAAAAAGGTGTATTGATCAATGATGATCAAAGGTTGATGAATTGGTAAGAATGACTCTTCCCCTCTACTCTTCATTAGTATTGATAGTTGATGAAGCCTTGTATGGCATTGTATGGTGTGTTCCACTTACAGTGATGGTTTTTACTTTATTGACAATATATATGTGATGTGATCATGGACTTGAAGTCAATTATGTTATGAATGTTTGTTGGTGATGATCACCCTATGTGAAGCTCTTGCCTAGTAATCTATTCTAGTTATGATCTAGGTTATGTTGCTAGTGTTATGAGCATGTGAATGATTATGTTAGGGTTATGTATAGGTGCTGACATTGATGAAGTAATAAATATTGATGACCCCTACCTATCTTCCCTTATATGAATGTGTGAATAGCTAAGGTAAGGAGTTTTGAATGTAATGTGAAGATTGTCTTGTCTTCTATGCTAGTTGTGTTGTGTGGTCTATGCTTAAAGGTGAATTGTAGTCCTAAGAGGGTGGATGCCTCAATGTGTTGTTGATAGCCATTATGTGATCATGTTGACCAGTGTACACACACTCACACAATTATGCATGCTTACAATATAGTATAGGATCACGGTGTTTAATGAAAGGATATTCTCATATGCACTAATGTCTACTACTATGCAAGTAAGGTGTATGTCCATGAAGCATGTTATGTGATGTATCATTAACTAGGATGCTTTGATAGGTGTACTAGTATGGGAAAGATCATGAAACCTTGTCTATGCATTGCGCATGTGTACCTTGATAGGATAATTCCTAGGTTTGGTTTCCTATATAAATATGAATGTATGAGTATGTTTTGAGCATGTATTATATGCTATAATGTGAAGAATATGGTATGATGAAGTATGATTATACCTAGTGTCTAAATGTTTTATATGAAAGAATTGCTCATATAGTTACACTTGTACACTTATGCATGAATGAAATGAAGTATGAATATGTGTGGTCTAAAGGTGCTATGTGAAAGGGTTGCTCACATATATATACACACACATGAATGGTGATCTAGTCAATAGAGGGGAACTTGAAAGGTGTTCTCAAGAGTACCCTAAACTAGATAGGTGCTTGAATATGCTATGTCCGTGTGAAAGGCTTTCTCACATGATATAGGTTGATGAACTCTCATCTATAACCTATGAGCTAAGCATATGAGGAGTAAATCTCCTAAGGCCTACGTTTTATAAAAGTAATGTAATAAAGACTTTTCAATAAAAGGGAACTTAGCTTAGCACCGAGTGAACTTGAAGATGAGGGGAGTCCCTTCCCATTGTAGGAAGTTAGGTCACCATAGTCCTCACGAGGTGGTTAGACTCATAGACAAATGGATTAGAGTGATATTTCCATAAGTGAATAACTATAATGCCCCATTTGGCATAAAGAGGGTTTTCACATATACCTCCAAGTTCCATAAACTATGCTTGCCCCATAGGATTTAGCAAGTGATATCACTTAGTATGATAGTATGCATTAATGTTCTACCTTGGCTAGGTAGAGCACCTTTCTTTGGTGTAAGGCTCTACAACACCAAATTCCATGTTTAGCACCCATGGTCTTAATGTCGGTTAAGGCTATAGTTTCCCTAAAGTAAAATGGACAATGGAAGTAAATGACTAGGACTCTAACTAGGATGACCTAAGGTAAGTTTCGTAGGATAGGTGAGAGTAATGAACTTACCTATGCATTACACAAGTAGCTCTTTAGGAAGTTCTAGGAAGATGTTCTAATATGTATTGTTATGTTCATGTCTTTATGCATGGTATCGTAGTATTGTCTAATTGTTATGAAGATGTGCATGATATGAGTCCTAATGAGTCTATATGATAAGGTCTCTCCTTATGTGCATAATGTTGGTCTTAATGATCATATGATGAAGGTCTTACTTGGCATGAATGAAGTTGTCTATACTTGTCATGTTAATGTATGAAGTGAATGTTAAGGCTTGTGGTCTCATGATAGGTTTACTGAGTATATGTGAGGTTATGGGGCTTCTCATGTACATTTCACTAGTAGACCTAGATTGGGGTCATGGGTAAGGTCCTATTATGTTCTAGGTGAAGTAAAGTTAGTATTTGTGCATAATGACTAGAGCTTACTGTAATGTCATTAAGGTCTTGACTTAAATGTGTCTATGATGTACTATACTTCTATGATGGTATGTGATGACTTATGTAGGATTTATGTATGATTTCTTGTGGCTTTAAGGTGATGCATTGCACCAAGTATCACTAGAGGGTTACTTGGGAGGTTAACATGTTAAAAGAAAGGAAGTTTACTGTAAAGAAGAAAAATGCTTACTGTAATGTGACTCTAAAATTCCTTAAATGCAATATATGATTTTTTATGATTGATGACCATTGAATATGCCTATATGAAGTATGTAAATTTTATAAATGCTATTGTATCAAAGTTTTATGAAGATTTTACAAGAAGACATAATGCATGATTTCAAGTAAAATGTCCCTTTTAAATGCATATTTTTGCATGGTTGCCATACTTAGTGCATTCTTGCACTAAATCCATTATTTTTTACTTCTTTACACAAAGTTTAGGTTATGGATGCTTAAAGGATATCTTTGGTGAGGATCTTGATATGTGATTTCGCAAGCTCAAGGAGTGGAGTCCTTAAGTCCAAGGATTTCCTACTTATGGTTTACTGTGAAGTTATGTAATAAGTTTACTTATGTTTTTATGTTATAAGAGCCGTGTCCCTAATGTAATCTAGTGATGTTGAGTCAGGAATGAAAAAAAGAGACTAGAGTCTTAAACTATTATTATGATATTATATATATATATATTGGAAGTAATGTCCTAGCATATGATGTGCTATGAAAGTTTTAAATTTTCCGCTAAATTTACCTATGATAATACGATGAATGATAACTATGGCTTGTATAAGATCTCGGAGAGGTCAAGTACGCCATGTTACTTCTAGGTGGTGCTCCCTAGATATGACAGATTTATATTGAGTTATTATCTTATGAGTTGAGCAGAGATAAGGTAAGTTTCTCCTTACTCCATTTCAAGCTTTATAATTGTACTTAGCATTGCAAATCACATACTCATACACTCAATGTACTGATGTCAGTTGGCGTGCATCATTTTATGATGCAGACGCAGGTAACCAGGATCATCATGGGGCACTTTGTTGATCCAGATTTAGCTCCAGAGTCAGTGGTAAGCCTCCTTGCATTCCGTAGGACATCTATTTCATTTACTTTAGTAGTTTAGTTATAGGATGTCGTGGGTCTGTCCCAACATCCCTCTTCGGTCAGTTTAGAGGCTTCGTAGACAACTAGTATCTCAGTTTGGAGTTTATTTTGGCCAGATATTATATGAAGTATTTGTTTTGATGATGCTTTGTTTCTTAAGTAAGTTGAGTTTAGTCTTCCGCTAAGTTGAGTAAGTCAGGCCAAGGGTTCGCTTGGGAACCAACAATGGTCTCCGAGTTCCAGTGCTGCCCAGGGTGTAGGCCCGGGGCCTGACATATAATTGTTGTGAGAGTTTATCTAATCGACAACCACTATTATGAGCCTAAGTGATGGTACAACATCTTGCCCACGCAGCCAAAACTGTTGTAAACTTTGCCTTTATATAGAACGCTTAAATTAGTGGATCCACTAGTTTATGCTAAAAGCATCTTAAGGAGTCATCTAAAAAGTATGATCCTTTACTACACGTGATGGCTATATGGTTTATGGAGACATGATTTATCCGAACTCAAGCTCGTCCCTATTTCATTTCTCAATACTACTCCCAAAATATACTTTAGCTCATATGTTTGTATAAATAAAACTTTTTCTTTGGTTTGAGATAACTACGCAAAACTTAGCTTAAAAGCTCTCTTGGAAATCTTAGTTTCCTTTCTTGCTCAAATGTTAAAACATTTTACTCTTTCGGAATACTTAGTTCCCGAACAATCTTTAAAGAATAGACTTTACTGTTTACGCTTACTCTTTACTCAAAACTAGTTCAAAGGATCTTTTGGAAATCTCAGTTTCCTTTCTTGTTTAAATGTGAAAATATTTACTCTTTGAGAATACATTGTCCTAATAAACTCTTTTGAAAGAATACACTTCATGTTTTACTCTTTACTCAACTCAAAACTCAAGTCTTAAAACAAAGTAAAACCATTTTAAAAAGATTTT
Source organism: Solanum lycopersicoides (assembly GCA_022817965.1). Taxonomy (NCBI): domain Eukaryota; kingdom Viridiplantae; phylum Streptophyta; class Magnoliopsida; order Solanales; family Solanaceae; genus Solanum; species Solanum lycopersicoides. Next base: position 17,418,224 of record CM040627.1, read on the forward strand.
TGGAGAACTTTATGAACTTCTCTTGACTTGTAACGACCCGAACCATCGTTATTTGAGAAGAGCAAAATTTGCAAAATAAAAATAAAAATAAAAAATTCTGGACACTGTCCCGCAATAGTGGGACAGGTGCCGCTTGCACGGCGCAAATGCAATGACAACTTACCCCGGTAAAGAGAATCAGCGAGGAAGAATCCAAATTTCGAGAAATCCTTATTTTTCCATATTTTTAAAAACAACATATAGGCCGTAAGTTACCCTAGGAATCCCAGAAAAGTTATTTCATATTATAGAAAGAAGGAGAGAGAGCTTTCTAGCATAAGGATGATGGAATCTTGCGAGATATAGGCCAAATTCACCGTGGCAAATTCAGAAAAGCTGGAAACGAAATCAAATCCCGTAAAAATTGCTTTGCGCCCAAGTAGGTTAGGCTTTATGCATTGAGTAGTTGTAAATCCATGCTCACCATGTAATATTTGAATTCAATAGTATGAGTTATGTGTAGACCTTCATGCATCGAGTAAATTCCGCTGAAAGTTGGTATAATTCAATGTTTATGGGGTAAATGTCGTCTTGAGACTGTAACCGGTCGAGGTTCTTATTTGTGTTCTTGAATGGGTTTCTTGTTAAGTTATGGTACCGGCAGGATGAAAGATTCTGGATTATACTATTTTTGAACGTTTTAGTGATAATTGTGATAAAGAGTTGTAGTTAGTTTATAGAAACATAGTAACAAAACTTTACGAAGAACTAGTATTGGACTAGTGTAATTCCATAAGAAGAAATCGAGGGAACCCATACATAATTAAGCATGTGACTAGGTAATGGTTGTGACTCTATGATGGTGTGATATACACTTGTTTTGTTCCGCTGTGATACTTGTATATGTATGCGTGTTTAGATGTTGAAACGAGATATGCGAATTATCGATGCCATAAAAGTTTTGCTTAGATGTGTGATCTTGATGTATTATTGTGATGTGTGATTGGCATCGAATTGCCACGTTCCAGCATACTAACTTGGATCGGATTGCCACGTTCCGACATACTAACTAGGATCAGTTGCCACATTCTGGCATAAAACTTGGATCTGATTTCCATGTTCAGCATGCTAAGTGGGATCGGTTGCCACGTTCCGGCATAAAAATTGGATCATATTGCCACGTTCCGGCTTGCTAATACTTTGACATTGGATCTCGTGAGAGAGCCAACTACTTGTGATAAAATGTGTATGGTGAAATATGTTATGCTCAATATCGTGAGGTGTGTATATGTATCTATATGTTGGGGTGTTTTATTTACGTTTTAATGGAAGCTTAAGGGTGGTAGTGGTACTTGTATCATACAATGTGGTGTGCTGTTTAAGTTATGATCTAATGGAAGCTTAAGGGTGGTAGTGGTTCTTGTAGTATACTATGTGGCTTGTATGTTTAAGGTATGATCTAATGGAACCTTAAGGATGGTAGTGGTACCACTACTAAAAACACAACGTTTAGTGATGGATATTAGCGACGAATTTTATTCCGCCACTATATAACGACAGATTTGCAACGTAATAGACATTTTGTTGCAAGAATTCAAATATTTTTGTGAGTTATGATATAGCGACGGATTTGCGATAAAATATTTGTTTGGTCGCTAAAAATGAGCGCGAAATTCTGGCGCCTAGTTTTCGCTACCAATTTGGCAACCAAGTGTGACCAATTTAATTAATATTACACCACGTAAATAGTGACGGAATAAACGTCACTAAACTTAAAAATATATTTTTATAAAATTTAATTTATATAGTAACAGAAAATCCATCGCTAGAATTAAATCTAAATAAATATAATTTTTACTCGAAACGGATATTAAAATCTGTCACTAACTCTGTTGCAAAGCTATGTTTTTTTCTAAGCTTAACCACTTCACTTTCCATTTTCACCAGAAGCTCTCATCTCTCAAAGTAAAGACTATGTAAGCTCTCCGATGGAACTTTCCTTCCCCGATGGTTGAAAGTCCCATCTCCTTCAATCTTCATCTCAAAGTAAGCGATCTAACTCTCATCTCCTTAAATCTTACATTTCGATCAAAAAAGTGAGCTCTCAAACCATCATCTCTATCTCTGATAAATTGGAGTTTTTAGTTCTCAACTCTTTTCATTTCATTTAGTTTGAAGTAATATTGAGATGTGTTGAAATAGAGGTTTTATCAGTGTCACTATTCTTAAAATAGGGTTGAACATACTTTCAACTCTTTTCATTTCCTTTAGCTCGAAGTAAGTTTGAGTTGTTATGAAAATAGTGATTTTAGTAGTTTGGGTATTCTAAAAATAGGATTTTTTTGAAGTAAGATTTTCTGAAAAATTGGGATTAGGGTTCAAGCATTACAGTGATTTACTTTTATTTGCCTTTGTGAAAGTAAATTGGACACTGATTTGCTTAGTTTTGTTTTCTTATTGCAGCTAGCTTTCATTGTTTGTGACTACTAACTATCACTTTACTCTCTCCGCTTAAAGGCATTTCTCTTTCTCCCCCTCCCACAACTACCTAATAGTTGCTTGTAGTTTTTCATTTGCAATAAGAAAATTTTGCTGCAAAAGATTGAATAACAGTAAAGGGTCAAGATATGGTATTTGCTCTTTTCTGGAGTCGTTTTGGTAGTTTGGGAAGGTTGAATGTGGTCATTGGGAAGGTTGGGATTTTGCAGGAAATTTCTATTTTTTTATGAGGGGGTGCATTTCTTAAAGTCATTAGAAACTTTCACGAAATAAGATTGAATGACATACATAATTCTGTCATTGTGCAGGGGATTGTTGAAATTGTTTTCTGTTGTTTATTGTGAATTATTTCCTCATTATTCCTTTTGGGTTCCTTATGTGTGCTCTGCTTCACATGAGTTGCAGCAATACTACTATCCTCATATCCATTAGATTGCAAACGAATTCTATCAATAGAGTTAGGAACTTGGACAAGAATTGTGATTAGTTTATTTTTCTGATAAATAATAGTACTGTAATATTTAATCTAGCTTAGAAGCTACTTCTGCGTTAATTTTGGCTTTACGATTTAAGAACCTTTTGACTTGTATGACATATGACTTCTTTTTTATTTTGTAATCGCTATTTTGATGTTGTTTAGCTGAGAATCTATGAAAATAGTCTCTTGCATTTGGGTGAATAAGATACAAGCATATGACATAAAACAAAGAAGCAATTTTAAGTAAGCGTGATTGCAAGTTTGAAAAAAGTTAGATATATTTATATAATATACCAATTGAACAAGCAGAGAGGATCATGTAGAATAGAACTTTGAATATGGTGTTTTAGGTGTTTTAGAAGGATCATACAACATGGCTTCTCATAATAAGATCAATCACATACTCTTCGTGAATGTATAAATAACCAATTTTGTTGTGGAGCTTGGTTTCTACACTAAAGTCTAGGCTAAAGGTGTTAATTACACTGATTTGGTATGTTGTTGTCATTTGTGAATATGTTGGCTTGACGATAAGTAATTGAGTCTCCAAGATCAATGCAAGTGGCTAAAGACACATGTTAAGTGCTTATGCAACTCAAGACAACAACTAATTCATATCAATTGTTTATTTGTTATTTGTTCTATTTTTCTTGTTAATAACCAAGACGTCTGTTGTTTAAATATTGCAGGTATCTACTACAATAACATTATACTTAGTAACTGGTTATCATTCACTTGAAGTAAGCCTTGCTCTTTATTTTTTCCCCTTGATTTAGCTAAAGATATACTATCAAGATATTTACTTTACTGATCGTAATCAGGAAGAAGAGTAGTTATCGCCAGAGAAAGGTATTCTAAACTTTAACTTCTTCTTTGGTCTTATTTGCTAGAGAAATATATTCTAGACTTTAACTTCTTCATTGGGTTTATTTGTTGGACGAATTGTTGTACTTGTAGAGGAAACTCATGTGATTGTCTTACAAGATGTCTTTTTGAAACAAATATTCTTGATTTTGTTAGTATTTTTTGGTAGAGAGGTTGATCTGCCACTGTAATTAGGTATCTTCAATTTTGTAAGATTCACTTAACCTCTACCTTAATCTATAAGTGTGTGCCAATTTGTTGGATGACTTATTGCACCTTGTTATTAGAAGTAGTCCAACCAAGACTAAGTGTTTCTCTCTAATTGAAGGACTTAAGATTCATATGTTAACTAGGTAGCATAAGTAAGTTGGCTGAAACTAGAATGATTTAGTAGCTTGATTTGTATTAGAATGCTTCATTATTTTGTAAGTTGACTGAAATTAGAATTCTTTTATAAGGAAAACTTTTATCTAGCTAAGTTAGTTTTGAAAAGTTCTTAAGCTTCTTTTTTTCCAGCTTTCCATGTAAGCAATTTCAGCAACTGATTTTTTCATGCCAATTTGTATATTTTGACAAAATTTTGAATACAAATGAGAATCATTGACTTTACATTTTGAATGTTCTCAAAAAATGTGCTTGTTATTGGAAGTAGTCCTCAATAAACTTGTGTTTGTTACTAAATGTTTCGTTTATTTAAACATGAATAGGAACATGAATAATCAAGAGTGTAGTTGGATGTATGAGAGGTTTGATGGTCGAGGGGCAATAAATTTTAGTTTCATGGATGGCGTGGATAAATTTATCCAATATTCATGTTCTCAAATGAATCACATGAGTGGTGATAAAGTTAGATGTCCATGTAAAAATTGTCACAACTTTAGATACATGGAAGTTGAAATTGTTAAACATCACCTTTATAAGTCTGAATTAGTTGATGACTATTTTGTCTGGAAGATCCAAGGGGAAAAATAATTGATCAATGATATTTCTTTGGGTCAATATTTTCATGGTAGTTCTAAGCCTAAATTAGAATATGATAACCCATACCGGCAAATGGTTTTAGATGCTTTTGATCCCAACTTTCTCCAGGGATCAAGTTGTCAATCTTTCTATAATATTGAACCTGAGTCATCTCATCCTTGTGAACCTTCAATGGAGGAATATAATAATCCCGAGTCTTAAAAATTATATGATTTGCTACAAGCAGCTGATAAAAAATTATATCCCGGTGCTGCTCTCTCTCAACTTGCAGTTCTCTTTCGGGTGTTAAATATTGAAATAGAGAATAATATTTCACAGAGAGGTTATAACCAAATGATGCAATTGTTTAAATATGCTTTACCTCAAGATAACATAAATTTTGATAGTTATTATCAGACCAAGAAGCTAGTGCGTAGCTTGGGTTTGCTAGTTGAAAATATTGATTGTTGTGAAAGAACACCTTACATCTTGTACATTATGTGGCCATGAGAGATACAAGCTTTGTGTGGGCTCTCGCAAGAGCAAATTGGTCCCCTATAAGATAATGTATTATGTACCTTTCATTCCCAGATTGCAAATATTATATGCATCCCATGCTACAGCTGCCGACATGAGATGACATCATGAGCATACAAAAGAGGATGGTGTAATGCGTCATCCATCAGATTTTGAGGCTTGGAATCACTTCAATGAAACTCATCAAAATTTTTTTGCTACTGAACCAAGAAATATAAGATTGGGGTTATGTACTGATGGTTTCCAACCATTTATTCAATCTGGAAGTAAGTACTCTTGATGGACAGTGATTGTTACTCCGTACAATTTACCTCCATGGATGTGTATGAAAGAGTCTTATATGTTCTTAACAATCATTGTTCCAGGTCCAAATAATCCGAAACATAAAATTGATGATTATTTGCAGCCTTTAATAAAGGAATTGACCTTGTTGTGGGAGACAGGTGTGAAAGCATTTGACATCTCAAAAAGCAAAACTTTCAACTAAGGAAAACTTTGATGTGGACAATCAGTGACTTTCCAGCATATTCTATGCTATCAAGATGGAGTACTGCGGATAAGTTAGCATGTCCCTATTGTATGGAGGAAACACAATCATTTAGTTTGAAACATGGTAGGAAAACATCTTGGTTTGATTGTCATAGGATGTTTCTCAAACAAAGTCAGTCACCCATTTAGGAGAGATCGTAAGAACTTTCTTAAGGCAAGATTGTCCAAAGATCACCACCATCCTATAGGATAGGAAATTGGATATTAAATCAAATTTGTGACCTAGGCATAAGAAAAATAAAAGAGTTAGATGCATAAGAAGTTAATCAAAGAATATGTAAGTCTTGTGGATGGAAACAAAGAAGCATCTTTTGGGATTTATGTCACATCTGAGAAGCACCCCCTAGACGTAACTGGTGTCGTCCTCTTTGAGGACTAAGACTAGCCTCTTAGCTTACATCATTACATTCATAGGTCAAAATGCAGAAAAATTTAAAACTTTTCATTATTTCTACATTTAGGTTTACATAGACCTCTACATACACATAATATATTCATATAGAGTATACATAGACCCTTCGTATAGGAATATTACATAGTCTTCTACTTTTATTGCACATAAGTAATGTAAGATATAACATAGTCTCAAATGGATGTCTCGTCTCATAACCATCTAACAAGACTATACCAAATTGGGCCTAGCCCATACATCAGTGTAATAGAGCCACATATAGGCTATACAATTCGTTCTCAAGGAAAAAGGAAAGAACATAAGAGTCTTAAAATCTAAAACAACTCCATAAGCTTGATATTGCCATTGCCTTCGGGTAGTGAGGACCTACCCACTTGGATGATTGAGAATTTCCAAGTCTTCATTCAAAGTCGTCTCAAAAGCCCTTCAACGACCGAAACCTAAAATATTTGGGGGAAAGGGAGAAAATGGGGTTAGTACACCACTTGTACTAAGTATGAGACCATATGCACATACAATATCAAATCATGCTAAAATGGGACATTTCATTAAAACATGCTAAAATAGGACATTTCATTAAAACATGCTAATTTACATTTAGAAAGCCTTGTTTATATTAAAGAAGACCATACCAACAAATAATTAAGTCAAAATCATGTACATCACAATACTAACAATCCTAGGGCTAGACAAGCCAACATGCATATCATATAATTGAACACTTACTCAAGACAACTCTATCATCAAGTTATAGTAGCAACAAGCATAGACAAGAGTTCATTTGAACATAATCAAAGCAAGACAATTACTCATGAACCCTCATTAAGTTAACAAGTCCAATGAATAAGCAAAGTCGTATAACCTTACTCAATAAATAACCCAACAAGAACCATGACTATTATCCAACTTCACAAAGCATACCATTTAAGAGTACATATCATCATACTTTAGAAATGGAGATCAACACATGTTCATAAGTGAAACGAATCATCATGTAGTGTCATCATTGAGCAAGATCATCATATACATAACATGTACAATTATAAGCATATTCATATATAAGAACATCCTTCTAAGACATCCCTCAAGGCTAACTAGTGCAATGTTTAGGTAGAGTCCCATACCCCTACCTAGACTAAGCTAACCCCTTAGGTTATCCTAGTTAGAGTCCATTCCTTTAGTTCATTTTACCTTTTGGGAACATCTTGCCTTAACTGACATAGACCACATAAGCCAATATGAAATCCGGTGTCATGGAATCCTACACCGAAGGAAGGCGGACTACTTGCCAAAGTAGTACCAAACATGAAAATAGCAACTACGTGGATCCACTAGCTAATATTCCTATGGGACAACATAGTTCATGAACTAGGAGATATAGTTGGGACCCTCTTTATGCTACATGAATTATAGTCTCCAATATCAAGAGTACATTAGTGATCCTACCTTCCCTATGCGGGAAGGACACTCCTCACTCTAGTTCACTCGGTGCTAAGCTAGTGTCCCATTTTGAAATGTCTTTAAGCCTTTATCAACAATCATAGCTTAGTATGGGTCATAGGGTTTATCCCTTGTATAATCATCATTATCATATCTCAATAAGAATATAATGAGTATAGCCCTTTCATTATAATTCATATAAGTGAGGTTTGCACATTTACATCATTATTCATGATAAGGCACATTGGTAGTTATCACCATCCTTATAACATTTACATCTTAGTCAACCTCACAACCATAGTAAAGACATTTTAATTAATCATCATATCAATCCTATCAATTCTAATATAAGGTATACTTCAATACAACATCATCACTTAATCGCAAGTAACTACAATTGAAGTAAAGAATAGGGATCACAAGACTTACCAAGTCTCCTTCATAATCCATCTTCAAAGTCTTACCATCAAACCTTAACTCAAAACAATAGGGTGAAATATCATCAAACAACAAAAATCAACATGATAACAAGGCCAATTGAATCACTATATCACAATTCATCACTATTTCATGGATTAAGATGAGAGACTTAGGTCAAATTCATAACATACTTCATAACCTAGATCAATTACTCAAGAACTAGCATAATTGGACTATAATTAATCTTAATCTATTCATAATTGCTACAATAACATCATCTAGTAGTAATTCAACCAATAACTAAGTCAATTGAACCAACATTACACAATTCATATTAAGATCACAACCTAGGGTTAAGGGGAATAGGTCATCTTCTACAAACTAGATCAATCCATCAAGAAATAACATAATGGAGTTATAATACATGATAATATATCCATAATATCCAAAATATATCATAAACAAAGCAATTCACAAGATCAATTTCGAGATTGGAAAAGACCCACTTGAATTTCATATTTTTGAAACTAATTTGATGGAAATCTTTGGGGAAAGAAGTCCCAAAGGTGAAAGGAATCTAATACCTTAATATTTGATGAATATTGATGTATAAACCTTGGTTATTGAATCCCTAGAACCCACCTTGACCTTGTCTTCTATGGAGTTCTTCCACTTAGAGAGAGAAAGAAGAGAGAAGGAAGAGAGTTTTGGGTTTGGGAATTATGAGGACTTAGGTTAGTCTAATTAGGTTAGGGTCTTATATAGGTTGTTAATTAACTGAATTAGACCTCCCCTAACACCTAATTAACCTCCTGAATAAGCCAACTCATTAAATGAATTAATAAAAAACGTGCAGCAAAACCAGGCCCTCACAAATGAGACCACAATAGACGGATCGTGTGTCCATCGACGGGCACTGCTCCCTTCGTGCTGCACATCCGTCGCTAAGTTCAGAGAGTTGTCAAAATAGGCCCTTGGACAAATATTTTAAGTGTCCATTGACGGAGGCATTCCCCGCCCCGTCGATTGGACCATGAATCGTTGATGAAACCCGTCTATGGGCACTGCCCTTTGGCAGCTTCTTGCCAAAACGCAAGGGTCATCCTCAAGAGCCCTTGGGTTGTCCTTGGGGAGTCGTGCCCGGGCGTTTAGACCATTAACTAACTATAATACGTGTTAGACACTCTTCCACCAATTCTCATCATTTTCCAACTCCTAAAAGCTAGTCAAATAGGGTAAGGCACGCTAGTACCTCATTGAACTAGTTTCCGGAAGTCATGGACGTTCCTTCATGTTTTTATTTCTAACCATCCTAAATGACTTATATACATTAAAAATAGACCTTAAAACAGTGTCTAAACCTTATGACACCTATGTTAGGCTCTAGAACACATCTTAGACTTTCGAAGTGTTACATTATCCCCCCCTTAGGAACATTTGTCCCCGAATAACACTAAAATCTTTCGTAAGGAAGGAATAGACTCAAGACTAGCAGCCCAACCAAATCAATAATACATAACAACATGAGTTCCAACATCAATCATATTATTTTCACAAAGCAATTCAAAACTTCAATTACCACACCATAAGGCTCAAAATCACATTATGAGGAAATCTCCTTCTCACAACAACATGAGCTCAACATACCATACATGAGTCAATTATGCCCAAACTCAACTTAACAACGTGCTCAATATCATTCCATCAAGACTCATCATATCAAAATGCACAACCTGACTCAAATTAAGAAGAAATTGCAAATTTTCAAGTCAATATGCACTATTCGCTGTAATGACACCAAAAAAGCACATTTTTGCAGAACTTCACCAAAAATCATAACTCTAAATTTAGTGATTATTTTCATTATAAGTAAGAACAACTAACCTTCATTCGTAAAGAGATGAGGATAACGGGACTTCATGTCGGCCTCGCCCTCCCATGTTGCCCCCTCAACTAGATGGTTCCTCCATAACACTTTGGAGGCCACCTCTTTGTTCTCAGCCTCTTCACTTGACGATCAAGGATTTCAATCGGAACCTCCTAATAAGAGAGGTTATCCTTCACACCAAGACCCTCAATAGGAAGAGTAGACTCGGGATCACCGATACACTTCTTAAGCATAGAAACATGGAAACCAGATGAACCGAAGCCAATTCACTAGGGAGTTTCAATTCATAGGAAACCTTACCAACCCTTTGCAAGATTTCATAGGGACCCAAATAACAAGGACTCAACTTCCATTTTTTTCCAAATCTAACCACCCCTTTCATAGGCAAAATTTTTAAATATACTTTATCACCTTCTTCAAACTCTAAATCTCTTCTCCTATGATCAGCATAAGACTTTCGCCGACTATAGGTTGTTTGCAATCGGTTCCTTATGATATGAACTTTCTCCAAAGTCTTATAAATCAAATCAGGTCCAAGAATCGAAGACTCACCAACTTCAAATCTGTCACGACTGGAATCTAGACCCCAGACGAGACCGGCGTCGTTGACCTCTCAGAGGTCGCAGACAAGCCTACTTACGTCATTCTTACCTTACATAGGTTAATTTTAGCAAAAAATTTGAAACTTTTTGTTTCTAAACATTACTTACTAAACACTTCTAATACATTTGTAATTCGTTCAACATCAACCATCTAAACATTAAGAGATAATCAAATGAAAGGAATAGTTCAATACATAATTGTATAATTGCCAAAATGGCACCCATACATAGTCTGAATAAAATAAGAAAGAAACGCTAGTGGAACATGCTCCACTAGCTCAGCTCCTAAACTAAGCTAGAACATAAACAGTAGCATCCTCGAAAGCATGAGGACCTACCACAACCGGATGAATGCTGAACGTCCGGATAACTGCAGCGATGATCCTGTAGCCGTACCGTCCACCTGTGCCTGCACCTAAAATAGTAGAGTTTGTATAGGGTTAGTACACACTTGTACTAAGTATGGGTATATGCAAGCACACACCAAGGACATGCATGAGAAAGAATAGCTCTTTCCTAACAACATGATTTTTGGAAGTCAAGTCAGTGGACTTGCCAAATTGAGATTAGGAAAGTTTCCTAATTTGGATTAGGAAAGTAAGTGATCTTTCCAAATTTGGATTAGGAAAGTCAGTGAGCTTTCCAAATTTGGAATAGGAAAGTTATGCCATGAGAATAACATACATAATCATACTTCTCACATTTGCACACAGCACATAACATTTACACATAGCACATAACTTCGTTCATATCATTCATTCATATGCCATGAGACCTTGGAATCATGGACTTGACATTAAGACATCCCAGAAATGAAGGCTCAACATATGGGACCTCAACTGGGAGTCTTCGTTAGCAAACACAGAGTCTGCTTCATTCATTCATACGTACTTCATTTCATTTCGTTCATAGTCCAGTGTAACCACCGGTTATACCTAGGATGTAGTTTAAGACTTTCATTAGGTTCGTTGTGCAATGACCAAGAATGACCTAATGTCATTACTTGAATCTAAATCACCTTTTGATTATCCTATCCTAACACCTTTGGTATCATTCATTTCATTGTGTGCATCATTTGAGGCTGGCCTCATTCATTCATTGGGAACTTTAACTTTAACCGACATAGATCATGTGAGCATCATGAAATCCAGTGTCTCCCCCACACCGAAAAGAGGTGGAATCACCGGCCAAAGTGACCCAAAAACATGCTAGCGTACATGGGAATTTAACCCCACCAGATCCCTATATTGGCAGTATAGGTTCGAAGACTAGGAGATATAAGGAGACCCATACCCGGCATGCCGGACAGTCTCATCTCATGAGAGTTACGTGAACCTCCGCCCTTCCCGAAAGAAGGCATCACCGCTCATAGCTAGTCTATCGGTGCTCAGTATAAAGTTCCATTACATTCATCTCATACGTCATGGAAGCTGGCTTCTAGTATGAGGACATCATAGCTCATTAGATGATTTCTCATCTCATCATTCGTATTGAGTGTGTTAAGCTCAATACTCTCATTAGAGTGTTCATAGAGACTGGTCTCTTCATTATCTTACACTCTCATAGGTGAGTACGTATTGGTAACATTTACTTAGGCTCATTTGAGATTGCTCTCATCATTTACATTAGCCTCTTATCATGTTGTCACCACATTCATCATCATTAGCATCTTTGCTTTTCATAGTTATTCACCTCTTATTACGTGAATGTTCATTTCATCATATGCCAATGCACTTGGCCATTTGGTGTGTTTCACACCCTTACTTAACCCTTCTAGGGTTTCATTATTTCATTGTTCATTTCATCATATGCCAATGCACTTGGCCATTTGGTGTGTTTCACACCTTACTTAACCCTTCTAGGGTTCATTTCATTATTTCATTGTTCATCTCATCATATGCCAATGCACTTGGCCATTTAGTGTATTTACACTCATACTTAACCCTTCTAGGGTTCATATTTCATTTCATACATCTTAGGTTCACTTACTTTTGAACGTATGTTAGACTTATGTGTCTATACATACAAGCCATGAGGCTTCATTCGTAGTTCGTTAAGTGATTCTTACATTCCTAAGATTACGTAGTACAAGACTTATGTATCTTGTATTTATGCCAAGATCTTGAATTTGATCTAAGTGGGTGGCATTATTCTTGGACGTTTGTTCACGTATGACTTATGTATCAATACGGAAGTTTGGGCAAGGAAACCCAAGTCTTGAATCAATTGAATGTCATTTACATCTTTAATGGATTTCATTCTAATATTCATACATTTTAACTCTAAGTCAAATCACAATATTTACATTAAAGGCTTACTTTTCTAATTAAAATCTCTCTTGCATTGGCCGATGGGTTGTGGGTTCAAGCCCCCACAACCCCATTTCGTTTTTCTTTTATTAGTTTCGGCCTATGGGAGACTTTGGGACCCGGGTCGAGTCCCCTCAGCCACACTACAATTCTCCTTTATTTTCCTTTCCCTTCCATTCGCTTAAGGCTGAGAGGTTGTGGGTTCGAACCCCACAACCTCTTTATTTATTCTCCTTTTTGAAAGTTGACTTATTTGAGTTGACTATGAGGTTGTGGGGTCGAATCCCCACAGCCTCATTTTATTTTTTATATTATCTCCCTCATCCGCATAGAGGTCGTGGGTTCGAATCCCACCCCTCTCATTTCTTAATTTCTTTTTCTTCACATATATTTCCCAGCCAAGGCAGGTTCTAATCCCCCTCACCACACGAATTTTCTTCTTCTTTAATTAAACTTTTCTTTCGATTTTAAAGGGGTGAGGTCTCGGGTTCGACCCTCAATGACCTCACCTAATCTTCCTTATTTTTCTTGGCATTCTAACCATCTTAATTTGGCAGCATATATCAACAAAAATGCTGGAAATTCAAAGTAATTTCTTTACTCATTTTTATCTCCTTTTGTTAGTAAATTCGTAGGACAATACATAGTTCGTTTGGTACGTTCTTTACTACAATTTTTCACAAATTCTTAACCAAAAGGTTTACTCCTCAATTCAGCCACACTTCATGTCACATGAACATCACATTTTACTTCAATTTGTGTACATAAAACAACAAACAAAACATTAACAAAATTAAGCCTCTAGGCCGAGACTCAACATGCCATACACATTTTCTTTCCTTAATTCGAACACGCACATAGTTGTCTTTTCATGACTTAACGTACATCAAATACATTAACATTCATCACAAATATCACAAAATCCTAAGTCTACCAGCATTCATACCAACCTACATTCGTTGGGAGCTAATGACAGGGACATGCAACAGGGGATACAACCTTAGTTTTTGAACCGAATTTACTGAGTCCTAGGGGTCTCTTGGGAAAGGGACCAAGAGTAAGAAGACCCATACCTTTGTTTTCTTGTTAATGTTCAAATGCTGCCCAAGAACTCCTCCACAAATCAGTCCACACACCCAAAGTCACACCTCACCCGACTAGCGTAGTAGTTCTGCTTAACGTTGCCGGATTGTTTTCTCTTTGAGTTTCTATCTTTCAAGTTCTTGATGAACTTTTGCCTTTACTTTATTTTGCTTTTGCTGATTGTTTTCTCACGTTTTCAGCCAAGAAAAGAGAGTGAAAGAGAGAAAGAAAATCGTGCAAAGAGAGTGGGGAAAAGGGAGATAGAATTCTAGTAGAAGTAGGACTTTGTGGGTTTGAATTAGTCAATTTATTAATTAATAAAAATTAATAAAAAATCTGATTTCTTTTTCCTAAATCAGATATTACTAATTATTTATTAAAACTAAATTAACACATTAAAATAAAAGCAAGTTAAATCTTGCTCTTAGTGGGGTTCGAACCCGGGTGACCCCATTTTGCGAAAATGGGTCACTTCGGGTTGCCCCACCCGAATTTTATTATTTTTTTGAACTTAATTAATTTAATAATTAATTACTCAGGGTAATTACAATATTACCCTTGGCCTGGAAAAGACCATTTTACCCTTGGACCCTCAAAACTTAAGATTTCTTCTTTTGAGTCCGGTAAAAACTATTTCGATTAAATCTTCATTTTCGCGTGCCTCACATGGTTGGTTCCAACCTTTCCAAGCTCAATTAACTCCCCAAGTTAGTTGGCTTGGTCGTAGTAAGGGTTCTGAGGTCTGGTTCTACGCGTATCAATACGTGGGGACCTTGGTCTAATCGCAAGCATTCTTGAAAAACCTAAGTCTTGATCCTATTCATTTTTAGGGTTGTTACATTATCCCCCCCTTAGGAACATTCGTCCCCGAATGACACTACTAACTATCTAGCGTAATGCCAGTCAGATCATAACATAGTTACTATACACAATCAAGCAATAGCAACAAAGAATGGAGAGATAAGGAACCTTAGACTTAAGAGTAGAAAGTCTAACCTCAAGGGCTGAATAGATGAGGGTAGCGGGATCTCATGTCGGCCTCGGCCTCCCACGTAGCACCCTCAACAAGATGATTCGTCCACAACTATAACATCATTAGGGTCCATCATACATTATCCTCCATGCATTATGCCACACTTCCTATTAGGTGGCCTCTCCTGGGCTGTAAAGTCTTACGAACTTCAGGGAGTAATCCCTGACTGATATCGAGCCCTGCTTAAGGCTGATGAATTCCTCAACCTTAGTCTCCTTCATTTATCTGGGAAAGAACTGCTCTAGAGTAGCCATCTTGAAAAGATTCCAAGTAATAGGACCTCCTCCTAAGGCCTTGCTATCCTGTCACACCTTATACCAGGATTGAGCTACATCCTTTAGTTGGTAGGATGTCAACTCAGACTTCTTCACATCAATCAAACCCAACAGCCTGAGCTTGTAAAGTGCTAGCTTGGGCCATTTATACCAACGTTGTTCTTACTTCATCATCTGTCAACCCATCTGGGTTAACAGGCATCTCTATTCCAGCAGCTGGATCTGGGGGAAAACTTGGATTACCCCAGCAGCTGCTCCTCCAATATCTCCGCCTGCTTTTTTCCTTGTATTGATCTTTCGAAAACTTCAAGATTTGATGTTAGACACGCTCATAACACCAAGAAAATCAGACATTAGGAAAAGCACGATAAGATCAGAAGAAGGGAAACTTTCCTACGCATCATGCAGTCTCTAATCCAGGATAGTGGTGCACTTCACTACCATGACTTAGAAACTACTCAATGTGGTTGATGTGAACTTATTATTTTCGTAATTTAACCTAGTGCTCTGATACCAACTTTGTCACGACTGGAATCTAGACCCCAGACGAGACCGGCGTCGTTGACCTCTCAGAGGTCGCAGACAAGCCTACTTACGTCATTCTTACTTTATATAGGTTAATTTTAGCGGAAAATTTGAAACTTTTTGTTTCTAAACATTGCTTACTAAACATTTCTAATACATTCGTAATTCGTTCAACATCAACCATCTAAACATTAAGAGATAATCAAATGAAAGGAATAGTTCAATACATAATTGTATAATTGCCAAAATGGCACCCATACATAGTCTGAATAAAATAAGAAAGAAACGCTAGTGGAACATGCTCCACTAGCTCAACTCCTAAACTAAGCTAGAACATAAACAGTAGCATCCTCGAAAGCATGAGGACCTACCAAAAACCGGATGAATGCTGGACGTCCGGATAACTGCAGCGATGATCCTGTAGCTCTACCGTCCACCTGTGCCTGCACCTAAAATAGTAGAGTTTGTATAGGGTTAGTACACACTTGTACTAAGTATGGGTATATGCAAGCACACACTAAGGACATGCATGAGAAAGAATAGCTCTTTCCTAACAACATGATTTTTGGAAGTCAAGTCAGTGGACTTGCCAAATTGAGATTAGGAAAGTTTCCTAATTTGGATTAGGAAAGTAATGATCTTTCCAAATTTGGATTAGGAAAGTCAGTGAGCTTTCCAAATTTGGAATAGGAAAGTTATGCCATGAGAATAACATACATAATCATACTTTCACATTTGCACACAGCACATAACATTTACACATAGCACATAACTTCGTTCATATCATTCATTCATATGCCATGAGACCTTGGAATCATGGACTTGACATTAAGACATCCCAGAAATGAAGGCTCAACATATGGGACCTCAACTGGGAGTCTTCGTTAGCAAACACAGAGTCTGCTTCATTCATTCATACGTACTTCATTTCATTTCGTTCATAGTCCAGTGTAACCACCGGTTATACCTAGGATGTAGTTTAAGACTTTCATTAGGTTCGTTGTGCAATGACCAAGAATGACCTAATGTCATTACTTGAATCTAACTCACCTTTTGATTATCCTATCCTAACACCTTTGGTATCATTCATTTCATTATGTGCATCATTTGAGGCTGGCCTCATTCATTCATTGGGAACTTTAACTTTAACCGACATAGATCATGTGAGCATCATGAAATCCAGTGTCTCCCCCACACCGAAAAGAGGTGGAATCACCGGCCAAAGTGATCCAAAACATGCTAGCGTACATGGGAATTTAACCCCGCCAGATCCCTATATTGGCAGTATAGGTTCGAAGACTAGGAGATATAAGGAGACCCATACCCGGCATGCCGGACAGTCTCATCTCATGAGAGTTACGTGAACCTCCGCCCTTCCCGAAAGAAGGCATCACCGCTCATAGCTAGTCTATCGGTGCTCAGTATAAAGTTCCATTACATTCATCTCATACGTCATGGAAGCTGGCTTCTAGTATGAGGACATCATAGCTCATTAGATGATTTCTCATCTCATCATTCGTATTGAGTGTGTTAAGCTCAATACTCTCATTAGAGTGTTCATAGAGACTGGTCTCTTCATTATCTTACACTCTCATAGGTGAGTACGTATTGGTAACATTTACTTAGGCTCATTTGAGATTGCTCTCATCATTTACATTAGCCTCTTATCATGTTGTCACCACATTCATCATCATTAGCATCTTTGCTTTTCATAGTTATTCACCTCTTATTACGTGAATGTTCATTTCATCATATGCCAATGCACTTGGCCATTTGGTGTGTTTCACACCCTTACTTAACCCTTCTAGGGTTTCATTATTTCATTGTTCATTTCATCATATGCCAATGCACTTGGCCATTTGTGTGTTTCACACCCTTACTTAACCCTTCTAGGGTTTCATTATTTCATTGTTCATCTCATCATATGCCAATGCACTTGGCCATTTAGTGTATTTACACTCATACTTAACCCTTCTAGGGTTTCATTATGTCATTTCATACATCTTAGGTTCACTTACTTTTGAACGTATGTTAGACTTATGTGTCTATACATACAAGCCATGAGGCTTCATTCGTAGTTCGTTAAGTGATTCTTACATTCCTAAGATTACGTAGTACAAGACTTATGTATCTTGTATTTATGCCAAGATCTTGAATTTGATCTAAGTAGGTGGCATTATTCTTGGACGTTTGTTCACGTATGACTTATGTATCAATACGGAAGTTTGGCAAGGAAACCCAAGTCTTGAATCAATTGAATGTCATTTACATCTTTAATGGATTCATTCTAATATTCATACATTTTAACTCTAAGTCAAATCACAATATTTACATTAAAGGCTTACTTTTCTAATTAAAATCTCTCTTGCATTGGCCGATGGTTGTGGGTTCAAGCCCCCACAACCCCATTTCGTTTTTCTTTTATTAGTTTCGGCCTATGGGAGACTTTGGGACCCGGGTCGAGTCCCCTCAGCCACACTACAATTCTCCTTTATTTTCCTTTCCCTTCCATTCGCTTAAGGCTGAGAGGTTGTGGGTTCGAACCCCCACAACCTCTTTATTTTATTCTCCTTTTTGAAAGTTGACTTATTTGAGCTGACTATGAGGTTGTGGGGTCGAATCCCCACAGCCTCATTTTATTTTTTATATTATCTCCCTCATCCGCATAGAGGTCGTGGGTTCGAATCCCACCCCTCTCATTTCTTAATTTCTTTTTCTTCACATATATTTCCCAGCCAAGGCAGGTTCTAATCCCCCTCACCACACCAATTTTCTTCTTCTTTAATTAAACTTTTCTTTCGATTTTAAAGGGGTGAGGTCTCGGGTTCGACCCTCAATGACCTCACCTAATCTTCCTTATTTTTCTTGGCATTCTAACCATCTTAATTTGGCAGCATATATCAACAAAAATGCTGGAAATTCAAAGTAATTTCTTTACTCATTTTTATCTCCTTTTGTTAGTAAATTCGTAGGACAATACATAGTTCGTTTGGTACGTTCTTTACTATAATTTTTTACAAATTCTTAACCAAAAGGTTTACTCCTCAATTCAGCCACACTTCATGTCACATGAACATCACATTTTACTTCAATTTGTGTACATAAAACAACAAACAAAACATTAACAAAATTAAGCCTCTAGGCCGAGACTCAACATGCCATACACATTTTCTTTCCTTAATTCGAACACGCACATAGTTGTCTTTTCATGACTTAACGTACATCAAATACATTAACATTCATCACAAATATCACAAAATCCTAAGTCTACCATCATTCATACCAACCTACATTCGTTGGGAGCTAATGACAGGGACATGCAACAGGAAATACAACCTTAGTTTTTGAACCGAATTTACTGAGTCCTAGGGGTCTCTTGGGAAAGGGACCAAGAGTAAGAAGACCCATACCTTTGTTTTCTTGTTAGATGTTCAAAATGCTGCCCAAGAACTCCTCCACAAATCAGTCCAGACACCCAAAGTCACACCTCACCCGACTAGCGTAGTAGTTCTGCTTAACGTTGCCGGATTGTTTTCTCTTTGAGTTTCTATCTTTCAAGTTCTTGATGAACTTTTGCCTTTACTTTATTTTGCTTTTGCTGATTGTTTTCTCACGTTTTCATCCAAGAAAAGAGAGTGAAAGAGAGAAAGAAAATCGTGCAAAGAGAGTGGGGAAAAGGGAGATAGAATTCTAGTAGAAGTAGGACTTTGTGGGTTGAATTAGTCAATTTATTAATTAATAAAAATTAATAAAAAATCTGATTTCTTTTTCCTAAATCAGATATTACTAATTATTTATTAAAACTAAATTAACACATTAAAATAAAAGCAAGTTAAATCTTGCTCTTAGTGGGGTTCGAACCCGGGTGACCCCATTTTGCGAAAATGGGTCACTTCGGGTTGCCCCACCCGAATTTTATTATTTTTTTGAACTTAATTAATTTAATAATTAATTACTCAGGGTAATTCCAATATTACACTTGGCCTGGAAAAGACCATTTTACCCTTGGACCCTCAAAACTTAAGATTTCTTCTTTTGAGTCCAGTAAAAACTATTTCGATTAAATCTTCATTTTCGCGTGCCTCACATGGTTGGTTCCAACCTTTCCAAGCTCAATTAACTCCCCAAGTTAGTTGGCTTGGTCGTAGTAAGGGTTCTGAGGTCTGGTTCTACGCGTATCAATACGTGGGACCTTGGTTTAATCGCAAGCATTCTTGAAAAAACCTAAGTCTTGATCCTATTCATTTTTAGGGTTGTTACAATATCAATATTAGGACTTATATTAGGGATAATATCATAGAAGAAAATTAGACTTTGTATTATAATCTATCTCTGGGTATATGAAATACATATGCATTTGCAGCAGGTCTTACTATAAATGTCATGACCCAAAGTACACCTTAGGTGTAACATGACGTATATGACCCCAAGAGTCCCTACACAAGCCACTTAGCATACATCATACAAGATAATAGAAGACAAAGTTAAATGAGCATTTCATAATTCAAAAGAGTTTGACAAAGCGGAAGTCTAACATAAGTCTCAATAAGCCATCTAATACATCTATAAGTGATTTCATCAAATGATTTCACCGAGTAAATAATATTTTTATTTTAAATAATGTCGATTTTCCTTCTCTTATTTGTCTTTCTGCGGTTACAAAAGGCTAGCTTGGGCCATTTATACCAACGTTGTTCTTACTTCATCATCTGTCAACCCATCTGGGTTAACAGCATCTCTATTCCAGCCGCTGGATCTGGGGGAAAACTTGGATTACCCAGCAGCTGCTCCTCCAATATCTCCGCCTGCTTTTTTCCTTGTATTGATCTTTCAAACTTCAAGATTTGATGTTAGACACGCTCATAACACCAAGAAAATCAGACATTAGGAAAAGCACGATAAGATCAGAAGAAGGGAAACTTTCCTACGCATCATGCAGTCTCTAATCCAGGATAGTGGTGCACTTCACTACCATGACTTAGAAACATCAATGTGGTTGATGTGAACTTATTATTTTTGTAATTTAACCTAGTGCTCTGATACCAACTTTGTCACGACTGGAATCTAGACCCCAGACGAGACCGGCGTCGTTGACCTCTCAGAGGTCGCAGACAAGCCTACTTACGTCATTCTTACCTTACATAGGTTAATTTTAGCAAAAAATTTGAAACTTTTTGTTTCTAAACATTACTTACTAAACACTTCTAATACATTCGTAATTCGTTCAACATCAACCATCTAAACATTAAGAGATAATCAAATGAAAGGAATAGTTCAATACATAATTGTATAAATGCCAAAATGGCACCCATACATAGTCTGAATAAAATAAAGAAAGAAAGCTAGTGGAACATGCTCCACTAGCTCAGCTCCTAAACTAAGCTAGAACATAAAAGTAGCATCCTCGAAAGCATGAGGACCACCAACCGGATGAATGCTGAACGTCCGGATAACTGCAGCGATGATCCTGTAGCCGTACCGTCCACCTGTGCCTGCACCTAAAATAGTAGAGTTTGTATAGGGTTAGTACACACTTGTACTAAGTATGGGTATATGCAAGCACACACCAAGGACATGCATGAGAAAGAATAGCTCTTTCCTAACAACATGATTTTTGGAAGTCAAGTCAGGGACTTGCCAAATTGAGATTAGGAAAGTTTTCTAATTTGGATTAGGAAAGTAAGTGATCTTTCCAAATTTGGATTAGGAAAGTCAGTGAGCTTTCCAAATTTGGAATAGGAAAGTTATGCCATGAGAATAACATACATAATCATACTTCTCACATTTGCACACACACATAACATTTACACATAGCACATAACTTCGTTCATACATTCATTCATATGCCATGAGACCTTGAATCATGGACTTGACATTAAGACACTCCCAGAAATGAAGGCTCAACAATGGGACCTCAACTGGGAGTCTTCGTTAGCAAACACAGAGGCTGCTTCATTCATTCATACGTACTTCATTTCATTTCGTTCATAGTCCAGTGTAACCACCGGTTATACCTAGGATGTAGTTTAAGACTTTCATTAGGTTCGTTGTGCAATGACCAAGAATGACCTAATGTCATTACTTGAATCTAAATCACCTTTGATTATCCTATCCTAACACCTTTGTACATTCTTTCATTGTGTGCATCATTTGAGGCTGGCCTCATTCATTCATTGGGAACTTTAACTTTAACCGACATAGATCAGTGAGCATCATGAAATCCAGTGTCTCCCCCACACCGAAAAGAGGTGGAATCACCGGCAAAGTGACCCAAAAATATGCTAGCGTACATGGGAATTTAACCCCACCAGATCCCTATATTGGCAGTATAGGTCTGAAGACTAGGAGATATAAGGAGACCCATACCCGGCATGACGGACAGTCTCATCTCATGAGAGTTACGTGAACCTCCGCCCTTCCCGAAAGAAGGCATCACCGCTCATAGCTAGTCTATCGGTGCTCAGTATAAAGTTCCATTACATTCATCTCATACTTCATGGAAGCTGGCTTCTAGTATGAGGACATCATAGCTCATTAGATGATTTCTCATCTCATCATTCGTATTGAGTGTTAAGTCAATACTCTCATTAGAGTGTTCATAGAGACTGGTCTCTTCATTATCTTACACTCTCATAGGTGAGTACGTATTGGTAACATTTACTTAGGCTCATTTGAGATTGCTCTCATCATTTACATTAGCCTCTTATCATGTTGTCACCACATTCATCATCATTAGCATCTTTGCTTTTCATAGTTATTCACCTCTTATTACGTGAATGTTCATTTCATCATATGCCAATGCACTTGGCCATTGCTGTGTTTCACACCCTTACTTAACCTTCTAGGGTTTCATTATTCATTGTTCATTTCATCATATGCCAATGCACTTGGCCATTTCGTGTGTTTCACACCCTTACTTAACCCTTCTAGGGTTTCATTATTTCATTGTTCATCTCATCATATGCCAATGCACTTGGCCATTTAGTGTATTACACTCATACTTAACCCTTCTAGGTTTCATTATGTCATTTCATACATCTTAGGTTCACTTACTTTTGAACGTATGTTAGACTTATGTGTCTATACATACAAGCCATGAGGCTTTATTCGTAGTTCGTTAAGTGATTCTTACATTCCTAAGATTACGTAGTACAAGACTTATGTATCTTGTATTTATGCCAAGATCTTGAATTTGATCTATGCATTGGCCGATGGGTTGTGGGTTCAAGCCCCCACAACCCCATTTCGTTTTTCTTTTATTAGTTTCGGCCTATGGGAGACTTTGGGACCCGGGTCGAGTCCCCTCAGCCACACTACAATTCTCCTTTATTTTCCTTTCCCTTCCATTCGCTTAAGGCTGAGAGGTTGTGGGTTCGAACCCCACAACCTCTTTATTTTATTCTCCTTTTTGAAAGTTGACTTATTTGAGCTGACTATGAGGTTGTGGGGTCGAATCCCCACAGCCTCATTTTATTTTTTATATTATCTCCCTCATCCGCATAGAGGTCGTGGGTTCGAATCCCACCCCTCTCATTTCTTAATTTCTTTTTCTTCACATATATTTCCCAGCCAAGGCAGGTTCTAATCCCCCTCACCACACCAATTTTCTTCTTCTTTAATTAAACTTTTCTTTCGATTTTAAAGGGGTGAGGTCTCGGGTTCGACCCTCAATGACCTCACCTAATCTTCCTTATTTTTCTTGGCATTCTAACCATCTTAATTTGGCAGCATATATCAACAAAATGCTGGAAATTCAAAGTAATTTCTTTACTCATTTTTTATCTCCTTTTGTTAGTAAATTCGTAGGACAATACATAGTTCGTTTGGTACGTTCTTTACTACAATTTTTCACAAATTCTTAACCAAAAGGTTTACTCCTCAATTCAGCCACACTTCATGTCACATGAACATCACATTTTACTTCAATTTGTGTACATAAAACAACAAACAAAACATTAACAAAATTAAGCCTCTAGGCCGAGACTCAACATGCCATACACATTTTCTTTCCTTAATTCGAACACGCACATAGTTGTCTTTTCATGACTTAACGTACATCAAATACATTAACATTCATCACAAATATCACAAAATCCTAAGTCTACCAGCATTCATACCAACCTACATTCGTTGGGAGCTAATGACAGGGACATGCAACAGGGGATACAACCTTAGTTTTTGAACCGAATTTACTGAGTCCTAGGGGTCTCTTGGGAAAGGGACCAAGAGTAAGAAGACCCATACCTTTGTTTTCTTGTTAGATGTTCAAAATGCTGCCCAAGAATTCCTCCACAAATCAGTCCACACACCCAAAGTCACACCTCACCCGACTAGCGTAGTAGTTCTGCTTAACGTTGCCGGATTGTTTTCTCTTTGAGTTTCTATCTTTCAAGTTCTTGATGAACTTTTGCCTTTACTTTATTTTGCTTTTGCTGATTGTTTTCTCACGTTTTCAGCCAAGAAAAGAGAGTGAAAGAGAGAAAGAAAATCGTGCAAAGAGAGTGGGGAAAAGGGAGATAGAATTCTAGTAGAAGTAGGACTTTGTGGGTTTGAATTAGTCAATTTATTAATTAATAAAAATTAATAAAAAATCTGATTTCTTTTTCCTA
This sequence comes from Solanum lycopersicoides, assembly GCA_022817965.1. Classification (NCBI taxonomy): domain Eukaryota; kingdom Viridiplantae; phylum Streptophyta; class Magnoliopsida; order Solanales; family Solanaceae; genus Solanum; species Solanum lycopersicoides. The sequence goes on from CM040627.1 coordinate 17,442,686, forward strand.
AATCAGATATTACTAATTATTTATTAAAACTAAATTAACACATTAAAATAAAAGCAAGTTAAATCTTGCTCTTAGTGGGGTTCGAACCCGGGTGACCCCATTTTGCGAAAATGGGTCACTTCGGGTTGCCCCACCCGAATTTTATTATTTTTTTGAACTTAATTAATTTAATAATTAATTACTCAGGGTAATTACAATATTACCCTTGGCCTGGAAAAGACCATTTTACCCTTGGACTTTCAAAACTTAAGATTTCTTCTTTTGAGTCCGGTAAAAACTATTTCGATTAAATCTTCATTTTCGCGTGCCTCACATGGTTGGTTCCAACCTTTCCAAGCTCAATTAACTCCCCAAGTTAGTTGGCTTGGTCGTAGTAAGGGTTCTGAGGTCTGGTTCTACGCGTATCAATACGTGGGGACCTTGGTTTAATCGCAAGCATTCTTGAAAAAACCTAAGTCTTGATCCTATTCATTTTTAGGGTTGTTACATTATCCCCCCCTTAGGAACATTCGTCCCCGAATGACACTACTAACTATCTAGCGTAATGCCAGTCAGATCATAACATAGTTACTATACACAATCAAGCAATAGCAACAAAGAATGGAGAGATAAGGAACCTTAGACTTAAGAGTAGAAAGTCTAACCTCAAGGGCTGAATAGATGAGGGTAGCGGGATCTCATGTCGGCCTCGGCCTCCCACGTAGCACCCTCAACAAGATGATTCGTCCACAACTATAACATCATTAGGGTCCATCATACATTATCCTCCATGCATTATGCCACACTTTCTATTAGGTGGCCTCTCCTGGGCTGTAAAGTCTTACGAACTTCAGGGAGTAATCCCTGACTGATATCAAGCCCTGCTTAAGGCTGAGAATTCCTCAACCTTAGTCTCCTTCATTTATCTGGGAAAGAACTGCTCTAGAGTAGCCATCTTGAAAAGATTCCAAGTAATAGGACCTCCTCCTAAGGCCTTGCTATCCTGTCACACCTTATACCAGGATTGAGCTACATCTTTTAGTTGGTAGGATGTCACCTCAGACTTCTTCACATCAATCAAACCCAACAGCCTGAGCTTGTAAAGTGCTAGCTTGGGCCATTTATACCAACGTTGTTCTTACTTCATCATCTGTCAACCCATCTGGGTTAACAGGCATCTCTATTCCAGCAGCTGGATCTGGGGGAAAACTTGGATTACCCCAGCAGCTGCTCCTCCAATATCTCCGCCTGCTTTTTTCCTTGTATTGATCTTTCAAAAACTTCAAGATTTGATGTTAGACACGCTCATAACACCAAGAAAATCAGACATTAGGAAAAGCACGATAAGATCAGAAGAAGGGAAACTTTCCTACGCATCATGCAGTCTCTAATCCAGGATAGTGGTGCACTTCACTACCATAACTTAGAAACTACACAATGTGGTTGATGTGAACTTATTATTTTCGTAATTTAACCTAGCGCTCTGATACCAACTTTGTCACGACTGGAATCTAGACCCCAGACGAGACCGGCGTCGTTGACCTCTCAGAGGTCGCAGACAAGCCTACTTACGTCATTCTTACCTTACATAGGTTAATTTTAGCAAAAAATTTGAAACTTTTTGTTTCTAAACATTACTTACTAAACACTTCTAATACATTTGTAATTCGTTCAACATCAACCATCTAAACATTAAGAGATAATCAAATGAAAGGAATAGTTCAATACATAATTGTATAATTGCCAAAATGGCACCCATACATAGTCTGAATAAAATAAGAAAGAAACGCTAGTGGAACATGCTCCACTAGCTCAGCTCCTAAACTAAGCTAGAACATAAACAGTAGCATCCTCGAAAGCATGAGGACCTACCACAACCGGATGAATGCTGAACGTCCGGATAACTGCAGCGATGATCCTGTAGCCGTACCGTCCACCTGTGCCTGCACCTAAAATAGTAGAGTTTGTATAGGGTTAGTACACACTTGTACTAAGTATGGGTATATGCAAGCACACACCAAGGACATGCATGAGAAAGAATAGCTCTTTCCTAACAACATGATTTTTGGAAGTCAAGTCAGTGGACTTGCCAAATTGAGATTAGGAAAGTTTTCTAATTTGGATTAGGAAAGTAAGTGATCTTTCCAAATTTGGATTAGGAAAGTCAGTGAGCTTTCCAAATTTGGAATAGGAAAGTTATGCCATGAGAATAACATACATAATCATACTTCTCACATTTGCACACAGCACATAACATTTACACATAGCACATAACTTCGTTCATATCATTCATTCATATGCCATGAGACCTTGGAATCATGGACTTGACATTAAGACATCCCAGAAATGAAGGCTCAACATATGGGACCTCAACTGGGAGTCTTCGTTAGCAAACACAGAGTCTGCTTCATTCATTCATACGTACTTCATTTCATTTCGTTCATAGTCCAGTGTAACCACCGGTTATACCTAGGATGTAGTTTAAGACTTTCATTAGGTTCGTTGTGCAATGACCAAGAATGACCTAATGTCATTACTTGAATCTAAATCACCTTTTGATTATCCTATCCTAACACCTTTGGTATCATTCATTTCATTGTGTGCATCATTTGAGGCTGGCCTCATTCATTCATTGGGAACTTTAACTTTAACCGACATAGATCATGTGAGCATCATGAAATCCAGTGTCTCCCCCACACCGAAAAGAGGTGGAATCACCGGCCAAAGTGACCCAAAAACATGCTAGCGTACATGGGAATTTAACCCCCAGATCCCTATATTGGCAGTATAGGTTCGAAGACTAGGAGATATAAGGAGACCCATACCCGGCATGCCGGACAGTCTCATCTCATGAGAGTTACGTGAACCTCCGCCCTTCCCGAAAGAAGGCATCACCGCTCATAGCTAGTCTATCGGTGCTCAGTATAAAGTTCCATTACATTCATCTCATACGTCATGGAAGCTGGCTTCTAGTATGAGGACATCATAGCTCATTAGATGATTTCTCATCTCATCATTCGTATTGAGTGTGTTAAGCTCAATACTCTCATTAGAGTGTTCATAGAGACTGGTCTCTTCATTATCTTACACTCTCATAGGTGAGTACGTATTGGTAACATTTACTTAGGCTCATTTGAGATTGCTCTCATCATTTACATTAGCCTCTTATCATGTTGTCACCACATTCATCATCATTAGCATCTTTGCTATTCATAGTTATTCACCTCTTATTACGTGAATGTTCATTTCATCATATGCCAATGCACTTGGCCATTTGGTGTGTTTCACACCCTTACTTAACCCTTCTAGGGTTTTATTATTTCATTGTTCATTTCATCATATGCCAATGCACTTGGCCATTTGGTGTGTTTCACACCTTTACTTAACCCTTCTAGGGTTTCATTATTTCATTGTTCATTTCATTATTTCATTGTTCATCTCATCATATGCCAATGCACTTGGCCATTTGGTGTGTTTCACACCCTTACTTAACCCTTCTAGGGTTTCATTATTTCATTTCATACATCTTAGGTTCACTTACTTTTGAACGTATGTTAGACTTATGTGTCTATACATACAAGCCATGAGGCTTCATTCGTAGTTCGTTAAGTGATTCTTACATTCCTAAGATTACGTAGTACAAGACTTATGTATCTTGTATTTATGCCAAGATCTTGAATTTGATCTAAGTGGGTGGCATTATTCTTGGACGTTTGTTCACGTATGACTTATGTATCAATACGGAAGTTTGGTCAAGGAAACCCAAGTCTTGAATCAATTGAATGTCATTTACATCTTTAATGGATATCATTCTAATATTCATTACATTTTAACTCTAAGTCAAATCACAATATTTACATTAAAGGCTTACTTTTCTAATTAAAATCTCTCTTGCATTGGCCGATGGGTTGTGGGTTCAAGCCCCCACAACCCCATTTCGTTTTTCTTTTATTAGTTTCGGCCTATGGGAGACTTTGGGACCCGGGGTCGAGTCCCCTCAGCCACACTACAATTCTCCTTTATTTTCCTTTCCCTTCCATTCGCTTAAGGCTGAGAGGTTGTGGGTTCGAAACCCCACAACCTCTTTATTTTATTCTCCTTTTTGAAAGTTGACTTATTTGAGCTGACTATGAGGTTGTGGGGTCGAATCCCCACAGCCTCATTTTATTTTTTATATTATCTCCCTCATCCGCATAGAGGTCGTGGGTTCGAATCCCACCCCTCTCATTTCTTAATTTCTTTTTCTTCACATATATTTCCCAGCCAAGGCAGGTTCTAATCCCCCTCACCACACCAATTTTCTTCTTCTTTAATTAAACTTTTCTTTCGATTTTAAAGGGGTGAGGTCTCGGGTTCGACCCTCAATGACCTCACCTAATCTTCCTTATTTTTCTTGGCATTCTAACCATCTTAATTTGGCAGCATATATCAACAAAAATGCTGGAAATTCAAAGTAATTTCTTTACTCATTTTTATCTCCTTTTGTTAGTAAATTCGTAGGACAATACATAGTTCGTTTGGTACGTTCTTTACTACAATTTTTCACAAATTCTTAACCAAAAGGTTTACTCCTCAATTCAGCCACACTTCATGTCACATGAACATCACATTTTACTTCAATTTGTGTACATAAAACAACAAACAAAACATTAACAAAATTAAGCCTCTAGGCCGAGACTCAACATGCCATACACATTTTCTTTCCTTAATTCGAACACGCACATAGTTGTCTTTTCATGACTTAACGTACATCAAATACATTAACATTCATCACAAATATCACAAAATCCTAAGTCTACCAGCATTCATACCAACCTACATTCGTTGGGAGCTAATGACAGGGACATGCAACAGGGGATACAACCTTAGTTTTTGAACCGAATTTACTGAGTCCTAGGGGTCTCTTGGGAAAGGGACCAAGAGTAAGAAGACCCATACCTTTGTTTTCTTGTTAGATGTTCAAAATGCTGCCCAAGAACTCCTCCACAAATCAGTCCACACACCCAAAGTCACACCTCACCCGACTAGCGTAGTAGTTCTGCTTAACGTTGCCGGACTGTTTTCTCTTTGAGTTTCTATCTTTCAAGTTCTTGATGAACTTTTGCCTTTACTTTATTTTGCTTTTGCTGATTGTTTTCTCACGTTTTCAGCCAAGAAAAGAGAGTGAAAGAGAGAAAGAAAATCGTGCAAAGAGAGTGGGGAAAAGGGAGATAGAATTCTAGTAGAAGTAGGACTTTGTGGGTTTGAATTAGTCAATTTATTAATTAATAAAAATTAATAAAAAATCTGATTTCTTTTTCCTAAATCAGATATTACTAATTATTTATTAAAACTAAATTAACACATTAAAATAAAAGCAAGTTAAATCTTGCTCTTAGTGGGGTTCGAACCCGGGTGACCCCATTTTGCGAAAATGGGTCACTTCGGGTTGCCCTACCCGAATTTTATTATTTTTTTGAACTTAATTAATTTAATAATTAATTACTCAGGGTAATTACAATATTACCATTGGCCTGGAAAAGACCATTTTACCCTTGGACCCTCAAAACTTAAGATTTCTTCTTTTGAGTCCGGTAAAAACTATTTCGATTAAATTTTCATTTTCGCGTGCCTCACATGGTTGGTTCCAACCTTTCCAAGCTCAATTAACTCCCCAAGTTAGTTGGCTTGGTCGTAGTAAGGGTTCTGAGGTCTGGTTCTACGCGTATCAATACGTGGGGACCTTGGTTTAATCGCAAGCATTCTTGAAAAAACCTAAGTCTTGATCCTATTCATTTTTAGGGTTGTTACAAAATCACCCAATAGGAGATCTACACCTCCTACCATAAAAGGCTTCATAAGTAGCCATGGATATGGATGAATGGAAACAATTATTATAAGCAAACTCCACCAAAGGCAAGTGCTTATCCTAATTCCCCTTGAAATCAATGACACAATCTCTAAGCATATCCTCAAGGGTTTGAATAGTAAGCTCCGCTCGACCATCCGTTTGGGAATGAAAAGTGGTGCTTCACTTCACCTTAGTACCCAACCCTTATTGGAATGACCTCCAAATACTAGATTTGAATTGTGCACCCCTATCTGATATGATGGATAATGGAATACCTTGGCGACAAACAACCTCATCTATGAAGATCTTTGCACAATCCTCCACCGAATAAGTAGACTTGACTGGAATAAAACGAGTGGATTTGGTTAACCTATCCATAACCACTCATATGGAGTCATATTGTTTTTGTGTCCAAGGAAAACCTACCACAAAATCCATATTGATGTCTTCCCACTTCAAAGTAGGAATTTGGATTTCTTAAGTAAACCACCCGGCTTTTGATGTTCGGCTTTCACTTGTTGGAAATTTGGACACTTAGCAACAAATTCGCTATGTCATTTTTCGAACCTTCCCACCAAAATACTTCCCTAAGGTCATGGTACATCTTTGTCGAACCCGGATGAATGGAGTAACGGGACCCATGAGCTTCCTCAAGAATCCGGTTCCTCAAACCATCTACATTGGGAACACACAACCTTCCTTGATACGTCAAGACACCATCCCCCCAAAGGAGAATGACTCATTAAACTTGACAAAAACCGATCTCTTCAACTCCATCAATGGTTGATCAAGGTGTTGTTTGTACTTCACCTCAACCACTAAAGATGACTCAGAGTTATGATGGACCATAAAACCACCATTTGGAGAATCTTCCGATTTTACACACAATCTAGCCAACCTATGAACATCTTTCACTAGGTCTTTCTTGGCTTCCTTTACACGAGACACTACCCATGGTCATACGACTTAGAGCATCCGCAACCACATTGGCCTTGCCGGGGTGATAGAGAACACTCATATCGTAATCCTTCAATAATTCCAACCACCTTCTTTGTCGGAGATTCAACTCATTTTGAGTAAACACGTATTGGAGACTCTTGTGGTTGGTATACACATAAACATGAACACCATACAAGTAATGCCTACATATTTTCAAGGCAAATACCACGACCGCTAACTCAATATTATGAGTTGGATAGTTCCTCTCATGCACCTTAAGTTGTTTAGAAGCATATGCTACTACTTTCCGATGTTGCATAATCACACACCCTAAACCCACTAGGGATGCATCACAATACACAGCGAAGCCCTTTGTACCCTCCGGTAAAGTCAACACCGGAGCGGAAGTAAGCCTATCTTACAAGACTTAGAAGTTTCTCTCACATGCCTCCGACCACTCAAATTTCTTACTCTTTTGGGTCAAAGTAGTCAAGGGATATGCAATGGACGCAAAACCATCCACAACCTCCGATAATATCCTGCTAGACCCAAGAAACTCCTAATGTAGGCTGGAGTCAATGGTCTAGGCTAATTTTTCACCACCTAAGTTTTCCTTGGATCAACCTCAACTCCCTCACTAGAGATGATATGATCAAGAAACGCCACCGACCTCAACCAAAACTCACATTTGCTATGGACAATTGATGTTTTTTAAGTACTTGCAACACCACTCCCAAATGACTCACGTGTTCACCCTCATTCTTCAAATATACCAAGATGTCGTCAATAAAAACAATGACAAATGAATCTAGGTAATTTTGAAACACCCTATTCATAAGATCCATAAATATCGTCTGGGCATTAGTGAGACAAAAGGACATTACTAAGAACTCATAGTGACGATATCTAGTCTGAAATGCCATTTTTGGTATATCCTTACCTCTCACCTGAGTTGGTGATACCCCGATCTCAAGTCAATCTTAGAAAAGTAGTTTGCCCCTTGGAGTTGATCAAACAAGTCGTCAATCTAAGGGAGAGGATACTTGTTCTTAAAAGTGACTTTATTGAGTTGGCGATAATCAGTGCACATTCTAAGGGATCCATCCTTCTTCTTCACAAACAACACCGAAGCACCCCGTGGAGAAATACTAGGTATAATGAAGTCTTCGTCTAGTAGATCTTTTAGTTGAGCCTTCAACTCTATCAATTCAGCCGGAGCCATCTGATAAGGAGGAATTGATATGGGATTTGTATCCGGTAACAAGTCGATACCAAAATCGATTTCCCGTTCTGGAGGAATACCGGGAATATCATTAGGAAAGACCTCCAGAAATTCCCTCACTACGGGGACCGACTCAATGGGAGGAATTTTGGAGTCTAAATCTTGGACTCTTACTATATGATATAAACGCCCTTTAGATATCATTTTACAAGCCTTAAGACAAGAGATGATATGACCTCTAGGAAAAGAGTTTTCCCCCTTCCACTCTAAAACGGGCTCATTTGGAAAGTTAAACTTCACCACCCTCGTTCTACAATCTATAGAGGCAAAGCAAGCATGCAACCAATCCATACCCAATATGATATCAAAATCAAGCATATCAATTTCTACTAGTTCAACATAAGTAACTCTATTGGGCAACATTATAGGACAATCTCTATTCACCCTTTTTCCAACAACCGACTCACCCACCGGAGTAGACACCATGAAAGGTTCATTCACGATATCGGGCAAAATGTCAAACTTTTTAGCTACTAGAGGAGTAAATATGACAATGTATCACCGGGATCAAGTAAAGCATATACATCAATAGAAAATACTTTCAACATACCGGTCACCACATCGGGAGACGTCTCTTGCTCACCTCTAGAGCGGAGAGCATAAAAGCGATTCTTCTTAGAAGCATCATTATAACCACTCTCTTGAGCTTGACCATCACCCTTGTCTTGAATCTTCACATTAGGGCAATCCCTAACCTTGTGGACACTTTTATCACAACTAAAACAATTATACGTTCCCTTAAGGCAATCACCATAATGCTTCTTGCCACACTTTCCACAAGTTGACTTCTTGTTTGGGGAGCTAATGCTCCCTCTCTTTGAAGGCTTAGGGTTAGACACTCTATCATCATGAGACTTAGGGAACTTTTAGGGAACTTGACTAGTAAACCTCTTCTTGAACCTAGGCTTGTCTTGGATATCAATTCTACCCTTTGAAGGACCACCATCAAAAGATTTGCCCTCTTGGCATCTCTACTCTTTCTCTTAGCCCTTGACTCTTCCACTTGTTGAGCATGAAATGAGATGATAAATGTTCATATTGTCATGTAGCATAACCGAATTACATTCCTCTTGCAAGTCATCCGATACTCCCATCACAAAGCGGTTCATTTCATCCCTAGGATCGGAAACCAAAAAAGGAGCATACTTTGACAAATTAGTGAATTTCAAAGAGTATTCAAGTACACTCATACCTCCTTGGCGAAGGTTGATTAACTCCACCACTATGGCTTCCCTCTTCTCCCTAGGAAGGAACCGGTCAAGAGAAGTCTTCTTGAAAATCTTCCAAGTCACGGGTCCACCTCTTAGAGGACTATTGTCCCTCCATTAGACGTACCAAGTTTGGGCCACATCTTTGAGTTGGTAAGTGGATAACTCGGCCTTCTCACTAGTAATCAGCCCCATAGCATAAAGGATCTTGTAGATTTCATCAATGAACTCTTGGGGGTCTTCTTGAACCTTGGACCCATAGAAAGTAGGAGGATTCATTCTAATAAAATCCCTCAAATGGGAGGCCATGGTGCAAACATGTTGGTTGATCGGGTTACAACCTTCCTATTAGCTTGGGTCATCATGACTTGGGCTTGAGTAATGGCGGCTTGTGCTTGCGTAGTAATAGCTTGGCCATTTGGAAAAGGGCAGTCCTTATGTCACCATCCATCAAAAGAGGAGGATTGACCGGAGCTTGGTCATCATTAGCATCTTCTTCAAGAGGATGGACTTTATCACCACGGGGAGGAACTCCCGCATAGGCAATCTCTTCCTCAAGTCTTCGTGTCGCGTTCCTCTGAGTATTCATTGCCTATAACCAAAATACAATGTTTACGTGAAAGCATACAATAAGTATACTCTAGAGGCACGATATTGGATTTCCAAGAAAAGAGAGAGTTTCCTAAGCATCACATAGGTGCCTATCAATATGTGTGGCGCGCTTCACAATTATGAGTAAAAATCTACATAGACGTGGTTGAGAGAAACATCGACTCTAAGATATTAAAAATCATGCTCTGATATCAAGTTTTTCACATCCGGGAAGAAACCCTAGACGTAATCGGTGTCGGCGTCCTCTTTGAGGACTAAGACTAGCCTCTTAGCTTAAATCATTACATTCATAGGTCAAAATGCGAAAAATTAAATTTTTTCATGATTTCTACATTGAGGTTTACATAGACCTCTACATACACATAATATATTCATATAGAGTATACATAGACCCTTCGTATAGGAATATTACATAGTCTTCTACTTTTATTGCACATAAGTATATGTAAGATATAACATAGTCTCAAATGGATGTCTCGTCTCATAACCATCTAACAAGACTGTACCAAATTAGGCCTAGCCCATACATCAGTGTAATAGAGCCACATATAGGCTATACAATTCGTACTCAAGGAAAAGGAAAGAACATAAGAGTCTTAAAATCTAAAACAACTCCATAAGCTTGATATTAGCATTGCCTTCGGGTAGTGAGGACCTACCCACTTGGATGATTGAGAATTTCCAAGTCTTCTTCAAAGTCGTCTCAAAAGCCCTTCAACGATCGAAACCTAAAATGTTTGGGGGAAAGGGAGAAAAGGGGGTTAGTACGCCACTTGTACTAAGTATGAGACCATAGCACATATAGTATCAAATCATGCTAAAACGGGACATTTCAAACATGATATTTTACATTTAGAAAGCCTTATGCATATTCAAAAAGACCATACCAACCAATAAGACATCTTAATTAAATCAAAAGCATGTACATAAAGACTAACAATCCTATGGCTAGCCAAGCCAACATGCATATCATATAATTGAACACTTAGTCAAAACAACTCTATCTTCAAGTTATAGTAGCAACAAGCATAGACAAGAGTTCATTTGAACATAATCAAAGCAAGACAATTACTCATGAACCCTCATTAAGTCAACAAGTGCAATGACTAATCAAAGCCCCATAACCTTACTCAATCAAGTAACCCAACAAGAACCATGACTAATATCCAACTTCACATAGCATAACATTTAAGATTACATATCATCATACTTTAGAAATGGAGATCAACAAATGTTCATAAGTGAAACCAATCATCATGTAGTGTCATCAATGAGCAAGATCATAATATACATAACATGTACAATTATAAGCATATTCATATATAAGAACATCCTTCTAAGACTTCCCTCAAGACTAACTAGTGCAATGTTTAGGTAGAGTCTCATACCCCTACCTATACTAAGCTAAACCCCTTAGGTTATCCTAGTTAGAGTCCATTCCTTTAGTTCATTTTACCTTTTTGGAACATTTTGCCTTAACCAACATATACCACATGAGCTAACGTGGAATATATATGGTATCATGGAACCCTACACCGAAGAAAGGTGGACTACTTGCCAAGGTAGTACCAAACATGAACATAGAAACTACGTGGGTCCACTAGCTAGTATTCTTATGGGGGCAACATAGTTCAAGAACTAGGAGATATAGTTGGGACCCTCTTTATGCTACATGCATTATAGTCTCCAATCTCAAGAGTACATTAGTGATCCTACTTTCCTATGTGGGAAGGGACACTCCTCACTCTAGTTCACTCGGTGCTAAGCTAGTGTCCCATTTTGAAATGTCTTTAAGCCTTTATTAACAATCATAGCTTAGCTTAGGTCATATGGTATATCCCTTGTATAATCATCATCATCATATCTCAATAATAATTGCATGAGTAAAGCCTTTTCATTACAATTCATATAAGTGAGGTTTGCACATTTACATCATCATTCATGATAAGGCACACTGGTAGTTATCACCATCCTTATAACATTTACATCTTAGTCAACCTTACAACCATAGTAAAGACATTTCAATTCATCACCATACCAATCCTATCAATCATAATATAAGGTATACTTCATTACAACATCATCACTTAATCACAAGTAACTACAATTGAAGTAAAGAATAGGGATCACAAGACTTACCAAGTATCCTTCATAATCCATCTTAAAGGTCTTACCATCAACCCTTAATTCGACCCAATAGGGTGTAATATCATCACACAACAACAACCGACATGGTAACAAGGCCAGTTGAATCACTACATGACAATTCATCACTAGTTCATGGCTTAAGATAAGAGACTTAGGTCAAATTTATAACATACTTCATAACCTAGATCAATTACTCAAGAACTAAAATAATTGGACTACAATTCATTTTAATATATTAATAATTGCTACAATAACATCATCTAGTAGTAATTCAACCAATAACCAATTCAATTGAACCAACATTACACAATTCATATTAAGATCACAACCTAGGGTTAAGGGGAATAGGTCATCTTCTACAAACTAGATCAATCCATCAAGAAATAACATAATTGATTTATAATACATGATAATCTATCCATAATATAAAAAATAAATAATAAACAAAGCAATTTACAAGAAGAATTTCGAGATTGGAAAAGACCCACTTGAATTTTATATTTTTGAAACCAATTTAATGAACCCTTTGGGGAAAGAAGTCCCAAAGGTGAAAGTAATCCCATACATTAATGTTTGATGAATATTGATGGATAAACCTTGGTTATTGAAGCCCTATAACCCACCTTGACCTTGTCTTCTATGGAGTTCTTCCACTTAGAGAGAGAAAGAAGAGAGAAGGAAGAGAGTTTTGAGTTTGGGAATTATGAGGACTTAGGTTTGTCTAATTAGGTTAGGGTTTTTATACCTCCCCCTAACCCCTGATTAACCTCCTAACTAATCCAAATAACTAAATGAATTAATTAAAAACGTGCAGCAAAACCAACCCCTCACAGACGAGACCACGATCTACGGATCGAGTGTCAATCGACGGGCACTGCTCCCTCCGTGGTGCACATCCGTCGCTAGCTTCAAGAGTTATCAAAACAGGACCTTGACCAAATATTTTAATTGTCCATCGACGGAGCCAATAGACGCCCCGTCGATTGGACCACGAACCGTTGATGACACCTGTAACACCCCGTATCCAAAACAGACCAAAAACCAGTTTTTTAGAAATACTACAGGTGCAACCAACGTGGCCATTGACGGACCGTAGCCTGACCCACGATCCGTTCTGCACAATCGTCAATGGGGTCAGAAACCCCCAAAGTCTCAGCCCAGGAAAATTTTGGTTAAGTCCTGATCGACGGACGGACCTACGGTCCGTAGTCTATGATCATCGGTCGAAACCCCATTAACCCACTCTCCGATAAAAACCACGATTGACCAGCACGATCCGTAGGTGGACCCACGGTCCGTAGGTCTGAACATAGGTGGGAATTAGCGACAATTAGGGGGGAAATGCAGTTGGGTCAACTTCAAATGATCATAACTCCTAGAACAAAATAATTAGGTGTCCCATGAAATACCAGAAGATAGATTATTGACTTATGTTTCCATTGTCACCGACCTTGCTAAAATCAGAGCATCGAGTAAAAAGTTATGCTTTTTTTAGTAAAGGCCTGTCAAACAAACCCAACCTACGGACCAAACGACGGACCGTCGATTGAACGACGGACCGTCTGTCCAGGCCGTCGTTTGGTCCGACAGCAACTATCCCAGGGGTATTTTGGTCTTTTCCACTTTGTTTAAACCTTAAGATACGTCGTTTTGAGCCTAAATCATCAAATTTTATTCAGTTTAAGCCTAGAAACATAACTGAAACTTACCTAAGTCAAATCTTAGAAAATTAGAAGCAACAAAGGAGAAAAAGATCAAGAACCCTAGTTCAAGAACGCAACAAGGTTCCAGCAGTTCCAGCCACGAAATCTAAGTGTTTCTCCGTGAATTTCATCACCAGGTATGTGGGATTTCACTAGTGGGTTCCTTTCACCAAACTGGGTCCCTAGTTTTCATTCAGTTCTTGATTCTCTTATCATGATTAATCCTACGGTTTCTAGAATTTTGATAGAACTTCATGAATTTATTAAATATATTATCCAAATCAGATTGTAAAGTTATTATTCAGTTTATCACATGAATTTCACAACCCTAACTTTGTATTTCTTTAGTTCTTGAATTACACATGCTAGGTCAGATATTTCTATTATGTAGTTATATATGCTTCAGTTTTTAATGCATCATTATCAGATTAAATGTTGAATTCCCAGGTTGCATGTTCAGTTTTGAGCTATCCAGTATTTACAGAAAATTCAGACATACCAGTTAACTACATAAATCAATGGTAGTAGCATAATACCGAGTTAGACTAGGGTTCAGCGTACCCAATAGTCCAAGAACTACAAGCCAAGTAGGATGTAAGTCCCCTCTGTGGGCATTTATTTAGTGACGCCAACATTCCTTTATACCTTTGATAGGGTATATTGGGTCCTCTCGATGGGGCGTACACATCGGACTCCACATTTAGCTCATGTGGTTTTATTATCGGTTATTAGTAGCTCCTACAGTTCAGTTAAACTCTATTGCATTGACCATTTATCAGTATATTCAGTATTCAGTTTCAGCATGTTATAAATTGGTCATTGCATTCAGTTAACTTAGCATTCAGTATATCATGTTTATATTTCTATACTTGATTTGTGCTTATTCAGTTATGTTTTATTTCAGTCATATTCTATCCTACATGCTCAGTACCTTTCAAGTACTGACGCATATGTGCGCTACATCTTCTCGTGATGTAGGTTCAGGTTCTCAGCATCCAGATCGCACTTAGATCGATTTGCGGTCTCCAGTTCAGCAGTTTCAGTGGTGAATCCTCATTCTCCGAAGACAACAGTCATGAATTTCATTTCAGTCTTTTAGTCATTTAGTTTCATATTTTGCTAGATTTAGTTGGGCCTTGTCCAAGTATTTCTAGTCCAGTTTAGAGGCTATTTTCAGACATAGTTAGTTTCAGCTTAGCATTGAGTTAATATTTCTTTGTATTAAACTCATCATATTTCATATATCTCAGTTTTAGCATATGGGTATTCCCCATCTTTTCATTTTAAGTATGATTTAGCTTTCGCAATAGTTTATTATCTTTAGTATGCTCATGATCATGCCAGCAGGGTTAGCTTGGGATCATTTGTGGTCCTAGGTTCCATGTCCGCGTCTCGGGAGTAGCTCGGGCATAACAAAACTTGGTATTAGAGCACTAGGTTTAAGAGTCCTAGGATGTCTGAGAAACCGCACTAAGTAGAGTCTTTTTCATGGGTGTGAAGTGCACCACATCTAATGAGAGGGAGTCTATGAAGTGTTTTAGGAAAACTTCACTTTATTGTTACTCTTATCGTGCGTAAGGTATGATCTAATTACATTATAACTTGATGTTCTACGTTTCAGATCATGCCTCGTTGTAGAGCTAACGCTAGGAATGTAAATGCCAGGAATGCAAACGCAGCTCCTCCAGTCCCAGATCAAGAAGTCTCTAATGTTAAATTCAGGAATGCCATACAGATGTTGGCTCAGAATATGACCAACCAGAACAATCAGGTTCATGCTTTTGTAAATGCAAATGGTGGATCAGCAGCAACAAGGGTCCATGACTTTGTTAGGATGAATCTGCCTGAGTTCTTAGGATCACAGACTAATAAGGATCCTCAGAATTTCTTGGATGAGATCAAGAAGATCTTTGAGGTACTGCAAGTCACTATGAATGATCGGGTTGAGTTGGCATCATACCAGTTGAAGGATATTGCTCATATCTGGTATACTCAATGGAAGGAAATAGGGGTGCAAATGCACCTTCTATCACTTGGGATTGTTTTAGTGAGACTTTTCTGAACAGGTTTTTCCCAATAGAGTTGAGAGAAGCAAAGGCTCAGGAATTCATGAACTTGAGGCAGGGAAACATGACGATCCAAGAGTATGGGCTGAAGTTTAACCAACTCTCCAGGTATGCTCCTCACATGGTTGTTGACTCCAGGGCTCAGATGAATAAGTTCTTGTATGGAGTGTCCGATTTGGTGAAAATAGAGTGCAGAAATGCTATGTTACTTGGAGATATGAACATCTCTAGGCTTATGACTCATGCTCAGCAGGTTGAGGATGATAAGCTTAAGGAACATGCCAAGAAAAATAAGAAGGATAAGACTCGGAACTATGACTATTCTTAGCAGAAATCGGGTGGTGGAAATCGCTCGCAAAGTCAGCAGAAGTTTTCAGCTCCAGCCCCTTCATCAGCTAGTGTTCCATCCTCCAAGAATAGGTATGACCAGAAGGGTAGAGCACCAGGATAGAGCACCAGGATCTAAGTCTTAGGGAAGTGTTTCAGGCACCAAGACTTACCCCACTTGCCCTAAGTGTGGTAAGAACCATCAGGGAGAATGTCTTGCAGTAAAAGAAGGATGTTTTGGGTGCGGTCACTCTGGTCACATGTTGAGGGATTGTCCTTCTAGACAGGGTCAAGGAGTTGTTAATGGTAGAGCTCAGTCTACAACTTTAGCAACACCAGCAAGTCGCCCGACTTAGCAGGGTAACTCATATGGTACATGTGGCGGTCAGCGCCAGAACAGGTTGTATGCTCTTCAGGCTCACCAGGATCAGGAAGGTTCTCCTGATGTAGTCATTGGTACGTTACGAGTCTTTAACCATGATGTTTATGCAATGTTAGATCCAGGGGATACTCTTTCTTTTGTAACTTCTTACATAACAGTCCAATTCAGTGTCAGTCCAGAAACTCTCTCAGAAGCTTTCTCAGTCTCTACTCCAGTCGGTGACCTAGTTATAGCTAGACGGGTATACAAAAATTGCCCTGTCACAGACTCTCAGAAAGTCACCTCAGCAGATGTGGTAGAGTTAGAAATGGTAGACTTCGATGTCATTATAGGAATGGATTGGTTACATTCATGTTATGCCTCAGTCGATTGTAGAACTAGGATTATTCGTTTTCAGTTTCCAGACGAACCGATCTTAGAATGGAAGGGTAGTAGCTTAGCGCCTATGGGTCGATTTATTTCTTACCTTAAGGCTAGAAAGATGATCTCTAAGGGTTATCTCTATAATCTAGTTCAACTTAAGGATTCTAGGTCAGAAACCCCAACTTCAGTCAATTCCAGTAGTCTGTGAATTTCCAAAATTATTTCCAAAAGATCTTCCCGGAGTCCCTCTCGAAAGGGAAATCAACTTTGGAATTGATATCCTTCCAGATACCCAGCCTATTTCTATTCCTCCTTACAGAATGGCTCCAGTAGAGATTAAGGAATTGAAGGAGCAGTTGAAAGAGCTTCTAGATAAGGGTTTCATCAGACCTAGTATTTTTCCATGGGGTGGACCAATATTGTTCGTAAAGAAGAAAGATGGTTCTCTCAGAATGTGCATTGACTATAGATAGTTGAACAAGGTCACAATCAAGAATAAGTATCCCATCCCCAGGATTGATGACTTGTTTGACCAACTTCAGGGTGCTAGTCATTTCTCAAAGATAGACCTCAGATCGGGTTATCATCAGCTTAGAGTCAGAGATAGTGACATTCTGAAAAAAGCCTTCAGAACTCGGTATGGTCATTATGAATTTGTAGTTATGTCATTCGAACTAACCAATGCCCCTGCAACTTTCATGGATTTGATGAATAGAGTGTTTAAACAGTACTTGGACTTGTTCGTTATCGTCTTTATTGATGATATCCTCATTTACTCTAGGAATGAGGAAGAACATGCAAGTCATTTGAGAGTTGTTCTGCAGACTCTCAAAGATCGCCAGTTATTCGCTAAGTTTAGCAAATGTGAGTTTTGGTTGCAATCCATTGCTTTTCTTGGTCACATTGTATCTACCGAGGGGATCCGAGGGGATTTGCAGAACATAGAAGCAGTGAAACAATGGCCCAGACCTACCTCTGCTACAGATATCAGACGTTTCTTAGGTTTGGCGGGTTATTACAGAAGGTTCGTGGAAGGATTTTCATCCATAGCCTCACTATTGACTAGGTTGACTCAGAAGATGGTCAAGTTCTAATGGTCAGATGATTGTGAGAAAAGCTTCGCAGAATTGAAGACTAGATTGACTACAACTCTTGTCTTGACTCTACCAGAGAGTTCAGATGGTTATGTGATCTATTGTGATGCATCCAGAGTTGGCCTAGGTTGTGTGTTGATGCAGCGAGATAAGGTTATAGCTTATGCTTCTAGACAGCTTTAGGTTCATGAGAAGAACTATCCAACTCATGACCTCGAGCTTGCAGCAGTGGTGTTTGCATTCAATATCTAGAGACACTACTTGTATGGTGTCCTTGTAGATGTGTTCACTGACCATAAGAGCCTTCAGTATGTGTTCACCCAGAAAGAGTTGAATCTTCGCTAGAGGAGATGGCTTGAGTTCCTTAAGAATTATGATATGAGTGTGCATTACCATCATGGTAAGGCGAATGTAGTAGCAGATACTCTTAGCGGATTATCTATGGGTAGTGTAGCCCATGTTGAGGAAGAAAGGAAGGAGCTAGTGAAGGATATTCGCAGGCTTGCTCGCTTAAGAGTTCGCCTAATGAGCATATCAGACATTGATGTAACAGTTCAGAATGGGGCAGAATCTTCTTTGGTAGTAGAGGTTAAGGAAAAACAAGACAATGATCCAATCTTGGTTGAAATTAAGGGTGCAGTCCATAATCAGAGAGTGGAGGTTTTCTCCCAAGGGGGAGATGGTGTACTTCGCTACCAGGGTAAATTGTGTGTTCTGATGTGGGCGAGTTGAGACAACATATTCTTGCAGAAGCCTATATCTCCAGATATTCTATTCACCCAGGTGCCACTAAGATGTACCACGATCTGCGGGAAGTCTATTGATGGAATGGCATGAAGAAGGATATAGCAGATTTTGTGAGTAAGTGCCCCAATTGTCAGCAAGTCAAGGTAGAACATCAGAAACCATGGGGTATGAGTCAAGAGGTCGACATTCCTACTTGGAAGTGGGAAGTGATCAATATGGATTTCATCAGAGGGTTACCGCGTACTCGCAGACAACATGACTCCATTTGGGTGATAGTTGATAGGATGACTAAGTCTTCTCGCTTTTTGGCGGTCAAAACTATATATTCGGCAGAGGACTATGCCAAGCTTTACATTATCGAAATTGTGAGGTTGCTTGGGGTTCCTTTGTCTATTATCTCAGATAGAGGTCTATAGTTTACCTCTCATTTCTGGAAGTCATTTCAGAAAGGTATTGGTACTCAAGTTAACCTTAGCACAATATTTCATTCACAAACGGATGGACAGGCAGAGCGTACCATTCATGTCACATCCGGATTTACCCCTTAGATGTAACCGGCGTCGGCATCCTCTTTGAATACTAAGACAAGCCTCTTAGTCTTAAATCATTGCATCCATCGATTAAAAATACGGAAGAATTTAAAACTTTTCAACTACATCTAATCGGAGGTTTACATAGACCTCTACATACACATAATCACACTAATATCGAGTATACATAGAATCGTTCGTATAAGAAGATTACATATTCTTCTACTTTTATTTCACACACTTATATAATAAGAAAATAGAGTCATAAATCCGTCTCATCTCATAAACCATCTAAATGACAATAACAACATTGAGCATAGACCTACAACAATAAAAGTAAGCCACATATAGGCTTTATACAACTTTGTCTCAAATAGGAAATAGAGTCAATACAAAAGTTGTAGTAACTAAGTAACTTCGTAAAGAGAATATCGGCATCGTCCTCGGGAAAATGAGGACCTACCACTTGGATGATAGAATATCCAAGTCCTCCTTCAAATCACCTCAAAGCAACTTCAACGACCGGAACCTAAAATTTTTGAGAAAAGGGAAGAAAATGGGGTTAGTACGCCACATGTACTAAGTATGAGACCATATGCACAATTAACAACAAAATATGCTAAAAAGGGACATTTAAGGAAATCATGTTGTTTAAGTCATTCCCTTGAATATACTAAACAAGTTAATTATATCATATGCATGTCACCATACTTAAACCCATAATCTTATATAACTCTATCATCAAGTACTAACATCACAAACATGAATAAGAGTAAAGCACATATATAGCAAAGCAAACCAACCAACTATAATCCTTAAGAAGCCCCAAGTGCAATGACCAAGCAAAGCCCCATAACCCCACTTAATCAAGTAACCACCAAAGATCATAATTAAAAATTCACTTCACATAGCATAGTCTTCCATCTCATAAAGTATTCTTTCTTTAACATTGATAACCAATATCATATTCATAAGCAGCTCATTCAACATATAAAATCATTTACATTATATCATCATTCATATACATAATATTAACTTCTCAAAGCTTCTATCAAGGCAAATTAGTGCAAGGCATAGGTAGAGTTCCATACCCCTACCTAAGCTAAAGTCAAACCCCTCAAGTCACTTCAATTAGTCTATACTTCGTTCATTCATTTTAGTTTAGGGAACTCTTGCCTTAACCGACATAGACCACATGAGCTAATGTGGAATCCGGTGTCATAAACCTTACACCGATGGAAGGTGGTCTACCGGCCAAGGTAGAACCTAACATAAACGTAGCTATCTAGGTGGATCCACTAGCTAGTATCCTATGGTGGCAACATAGTTCAAGAAATAAGAGGTAGATATCCCTATTCATACCATATGGTAATTGGTCCGCTCTTCATGGGAATCCCTTAGATGACATACCCTATAAGCAAGGGAGTTAACATCACACGGGCGACTTTAGGATGAATCTTTCCTTTTGTGAACAAGTCATCACCTCCCATTGTCAAGTTCACTCGGTGATAAACAAAATTCCCTTTTTATAGAAATGCCTTTAATCTTATTATAATCATAACTCAGTTTAGGTCATAGGGTCTAGCCCTTGTATATTCATCATCATAGCTCAATAAGAATTGTATGAGAATTAGTCCTTTCATTCACAATTCATATAAATGAGGTCAACCTTTTGTATATCACATCATAATAGGGTACATAATCGCATGTTATCATTCTTATGGCATGTACACCCTAAGCAACCTCACAACCATAACATAGGACATTTCAACTCAATCATCATACCATCCTATCACTCTAAACAAGGTATACTTTAATACAAAATCATAACTTGAGGACAATTTATCATAATTAAAGTGAGAATTAGGATAGTGAAGACTTACCAACACTCCTCCATAGTTCATCATAAAGGGCCTTACCATCAACCCATGGATTGACCCAATTTGAGTCATCACACTAATGTAACTCAACAACCAACATGATAATGAATTTAGAAGAGTCACTACACCATAATTCAATACTAAATCAAAGCTTGAAAACATGTTATCTAAATGTATCTTCTTAACCTAGATCAATACCCAAGGATTAGCATGAAGGACTTCAATTCATCACTATAGATTCATGATCAATGAAATAACAACCATTAAGGATGATTTAATCAATAATAGAATCAATTGCATCAAACCCAACCTAATTCATATCAAGAGTATGCCTAGTGTTAGGGGTTAAGGGTCATGATCTACAATCTAGACCAAACCATATCAATTTATCCTAACCAAGTTACAATACATGATAATCTACTCATTATAAACGAAGGAAGACATGAACAACTCAATTCATAACATTAAATTCGTAATTGAACGAAATCCATATGGAAATCAACTTTTTGGAAAACCTTTGAAGGAGACCTTTGAGGAAAGAAGTCTCAAAGGTGAATTAGATCACATACCTTAAGATTGGATGACCTTTTGATGGTGAAACCAGCCCCCAATGCACCTCCCAAGCTAATCTCCAATGGTATCTTCCAATAGAGAGAGAAAGTAGAGAGAAGGAAGAGAGTTTATTTTGAGAGTTGTCTTTAGGCTAATGAGGGTTGAGGGTATTTATAGTGGGACTAAATCAACTTAATTAGTCTTCCCTTAATCCCCAATTACCCCTAAACCACTTAATTAATTAAATGTATTTAACTAAAAACGTGCAGGGATTTGCAGGCCCTCCCCGACGGAACCCAGCTGAT
This sequence comes from Solanum lycopersicoides, assembly GCA_022817965.1. Lineage (NCBI taxonomy): Eukaryota > Viridiplantae > Streptophyta > Magnoliopsida > Solanales > Solanaceae > Solanum > Solanum lycopersicoides. The sequence goes on from CM040627.1 coordinate 17,464,633, forward strand.
GGGACGTCGGTGAGTCAACAGGATGCCCCTCTCTCCGTCCTGCACTCCATTGTCTTGGTCAGAGACTGTGCAGGCGAGGGTTCCTTAGAAATCAACTAAGTGTGGGACGACGGTGGCCTCGACGCCCCGTCGAGCCACTAACGCCCCATCGACCGCCTTCCGTCGCGTGTAACAGTGGCTAGGTAAGAAAGAGACTTCACACATATTTCTAAGTGTGGGATGATGGTGACCTCGACGCCCCGTCGAGCCACTGATGCCCCGTCAACCCCTTCGTTGAGGCACACTGCCAGGCAGTGTTGCATTCCAAGGTACAAGGGTCCTCCTCAAGGGCCCTTGGTTGGTCTTTGGAGAGTCGTACCCGGACGTTTCAATCATGAAACATCCCTCACATGTTTTACACCTATTTATACCAACTTTCATTCGATTCCAAATCTTAAAACTAGTCAAACGGCTTAAGACACACTAGCCCCCTAATGAACCAACTTTCCGAACGTCATGGACGTTCTTGAGTATTTTGGTTCTTAAACACCTTAAACACTCTATATACACCTAATTTGACTTAGAACAGTGGTTTAGACCTCATGGATCCTAGGTTAAGTTTTACAACATGCCTTGGGATTTTGAAATGTTACATTATCCCCCCTTATGAACATTCGTCTCCGAATGACACTATATACTTTTTGTTTAAAAGAAGAAATAGACTCAAGACTAGCAGCTCAACCAATTCACAATATCAAATTAGCATGAATCGCATCACTTCAATAAGGCAAACTTCCAAAACTCAATTTATCACACATAGGCTCAAAGTTTTATCATGAGGTACCTCCTTCTCACAACACACATGAGCTCCTCATTCATTACATAAGTCAATTAGCACCAAGTTCATTTCATTAATATGCTACACATAATTTCCATGAAGACTCACCATATCGAAATGCATAACTTAACTCAAATATGCAAGAATCAAAACAAATTCCAAGCCTTCAAAGCCAACTTACAGTGCCTTCACTGTATCCTTACTCTGAAGTCTCTAAAATTTGAATTTTTGCAAAACCTCACCTAAAAGTTAAGAAATCACAATTCCTAGCCATAATTATATTATTAGAAAGAATGACTAACCTTAATCATCGAAAATATGAGGATAACGGGTCTTCATGTCGGCCTCGGCCTCCCATGTTGCACCCTCAACTAGGTGGTTCTTCCATAACACTTTTACGGAAACCACCTCTTTGTTCCTCAACCTCTTCACTTGCCTATCAAGGATTTGAACCGGAACCTCCTCATAAAAGAGGTTATCCTTGACTCTAAGGCTTTCTATAGGAAGAATAGACTCGGGATTCCCAACACACTTCTTCAACATAGAAACATGGAAAACCGGATGAACCGAAGCTAAATCATTAGGGAGTTTCAAGAGATAGGCAACCTTACCAACCCTTTCCAAAATCTCATAAGGGACCACATAATGAGGAATCAACTTTCCTTTCTTTCCAAATCTAAGCACCCCCTTCATAGGTGAAATTTTTAAATACACCGTATCACTCCCTTCAAACTCCAATTCCCTTCTCCTATTGTCGGCATAGGACTTTTGTCGACTATAGGCTGTTTGCAACCGATTCCTTATGATATGCACATTCTCCAAGGTCCTATAAATCAAATCGGGACCAAGAATAGATGGCTCACCAATTTCAAACCACCCTATATGAAGACCTACACCTCCTACCATACAAGGCTTCATAGGGAGCCATGGAGATGGATGAATGAAAGCTATTATTATAAGCAAACTCCACCAACGACAAGTGATTATCCCAACTTCCTTTAAAATCAATAATGCAATCTCTAAGCATATCCTTAAGGGTTTGAATAGTGAGTTCCGCTTGACCATCCGTTTGAGGATGAAAGCGGTTCTCAATTTCACCTTAGTACCCAAACCTTCTTGAAATGACCTCCAAAATCTAGATGTGAATTGTGCACCCCGATTCAAAATGATGGATAACGGAATACAATGGCGACACGCAATCTCATCTATGAAGATCTTTGCATAATCCTCCGCCGAATACGTGGACTTGACGAGAATAAAATGGGCGGACTTAGTCAATCTATCAACAATCACCCATATAGAATCATATAACTTTGAGTCCGAGGCAACCCTACCACAAAGTCCATATTAATGTCTTCCCACTTCCAAGTAGGAATTTGGATCTCTTGTAACAAGCCACCCGGTTTTTGATGTTCCGCCTTCACTTGTTGGCAATTTGGACACTTAGCAACTAATTCCACTATGTCCTTCTTCAAGCCTTCCCACCAATATACCTCTCGAAGGTCATGGTACATCTTTGTCGAACCCGGATGGATGGAGTAGTGGGATCCATGGGCTTCTTCAAGGATTCGATCCCTCAACCCATCAATATCGGGAACACACAATCTCCCTTGGTACCTTAACACACCATCCCCCCTAAGGATAAAGACTCATTCATCTTGCAAAGAACCGATTCCTTCAACTCCATCAATAGTTGATCAAGGTGTTGTTTGGACTTCACCTTGACCACCAATGATGACTCGGAGCTATGATGAACCGTAGCACCACCATTTGGAGAACTCTCCAATCTCACCCCCAGTCTAGCCAACCTATGAACATCTTTCACTAGGTCTTTCTTGGCTTCATTTACATGCGACACACTACCCATAGTCATACGACTTAGAGCATCCGCAACCACATTGGCCTTGCCGGGATGATATAAAACACTCATATCATAATCTTTCAACAATTCTAACCACCTTCTTTGCCGGAGATTCAACTCTTTCTGAGTAAACACATATTGGAGACTCTTATGATCGGTGAAAACATCAACATGGACACCATACAAGTAATGCCTCCATATTTTCAAAGCAAACACCACGGCCGCTAACTCAAGGTCATGAGTGGGATAGTTTCTCTCATGCACCTTAAGTTGCCACGAAGCATAGGCAACCACCTTCTCATTCTGCATAAGCACACACCCCAAACCTATGCATGATGTATCACAATACACAAAGAACCCCTTAGAACCTTTCGGTAAAGTCAACACCGGAGCAGAAGTAAGCCTATCTTTCAATAATTGGAAAATCTTCTCACAAGCCTCCGACCACTCAAACTTTTTACACTTTTGAGACAATGTAGTCAAAGGAGATGCAATGGATGAAAAATCATCCACAAACCTTCGATAATAGCCCTCTAGACCCAAGAAACTCCTAATGTCTGACGGAGTTAAACGTCTAGGCCATTTTCTCACCGCATCTGTCCTCCTTGGGTCTACCTCAACTCCCTCACTAGAGATGATGTGCCCTAGAAACGCCACCGACCTCAACCAAAACTCACATTTGCTATATTTGACGAACAATTGATGCTCTTTAAGGGTTTGCAATACCACCCTTAAATGACCCATGTGATCAACTTCATTCTTCGAATACACCAAGATATCATCAATAAACACAATAACGAATGAATCAAGGTAGCTTCGAAACACCCTATTCATTAGGTCCATGAACGCCGCCGGAGCATTTGTGAGAGCAAAGGACATAACCACGAACTCATAATGCCCATACCGAGTCCGAAAGTCCATCTTTGGAATATCTTCATTTCTCACCCTAAGTTGGTGATACCCTGACCTCAAGTCAATTTTGGAGAAGTAGCTCGCCCCTTGGAGTTGATCAAATAAATCATCGATCCGCGGGAGAGGATACTTGTTCTTAATAGTAACCTTGTTGAGTTGGCGGTAATCAATACACATTCTCAAGTACCCATCTTTCTTCTTCACGAACAAGACCGGAGCACCCCATGGAGAAATACTAGGCCTTATAAAGCCCTTGTCTAGCAAATCTTTAATTTGTGCCTTCAATTCCTTCAATTCGGCCGGAGCCATTTGATAAGGAGGAATAGAAATAGGGTTTGTTTCCGGTAGCAAATCGATACCAAAATCAATTTTCCGTTCGAGAGGAATACCGGGAAGGTCATTAGGAAAGACCTCCGGAAATTCACTCACCACGGGGACCGACTCAATAGGAGGAATTTTGGAATCCAATTCTTGGACTCTTACAATGTGATAAAGACAATCCTTTGAGATCATTTTACATGCTTTTAGACAAGATATGAAGCGACCTCTAGGAATAGAATTCCCACCCTTCCACTCAATAACGGGTTCATTTGGAAAACTAAACCTCACAACTCTAGTCCTACAATCAATAGAAGCGAAACTAGCATGCAACCAATCCATACCCAAAAAGACATCAAAATCAAGCATATCTAGTTCAACTAGATCTACATGAGAAATTCTATTGGGCAAGGTAATAGGACAATTTTGATAGACTCTTTTTGCTACAATTGACTCACCCACCGGAGTAGACACCACAAAAGGTTCATGCAAAACATCGGGTAAAGTATCAAACTTTTTAGCTACTAAAGGAGTAACAAAAGACAAAGTAGCACCTGGATCAAGCAAAGCATACACATCAATAGCAAAGATTTGTAATATACCGGTCACCACCTCGGGAGAGGCCTCTTGGTCATCTCTAGTACGAAGGGCATAGAAGCGATTCTTCTTAGGAGCCTCACTTGCTTGGGTTTGAGCATTATTTTCTCGGTTCCTTATGTTAGGCAGTCCATAGCTTTGTGACCACTCTTCCCGCAACTAAAGCAATTTCCCGTTCCAATCAAGCATTCACCATAATGTTCCTTTGCACATTTTGCACACGTAGGCTTCTCATTAAATGAATTTCCACTCTTTCCTTTTGCAACTCTCGGCCTAGGGGCTTTAGAATCCCTAGTCTTGGGAAATTTGGATAGAACTTGATTTGAGAACCTCTTCTTGAGTCTAGGCTTGTCTTGAATTCCAAGCCTATCTTTCGTAGTTCTACCCTCAAAAGACCTTGTCCTTTTTGAATCCCTATCCTTTCTTTTTGCTCTAGCCTCCTCAACCCTTTTAGCATGCACCATAAGATGACCAATATTCATGTTATCATGAAGCATAGCCGAATGACATTCTTCTTGCAAGTCATACGACACACCCGTCACAAATCGACTCATCTCGTCTCTAGGATCGGGACCAAGGAAGGAGCATATTTGGCCAATTGAATGAATTTCAAAGAGTAATCATGAACACTCATACCTCCTTGGCAAAGGTTGATGAATTCCACCACCTTAGCTTCTCTCATATCTCTAGGGAAGAACCAATCAAGGAAAGCCCCCTTGAAAATCTCCCAAGTCACCGTCCCACCTTGAAGTGGCCTATTATCTCTCCATTGCACATGCCAAGTCTGAGCCACATCCTTGAGTTGGTATGAGGCCAACTCGGTATTCTCATTAGAAGACAACCCCATAGCACATAGTATCTTATAAACCTCATCAATGAATTCTTGAGGGTCTTCATCAACCTTAGACCCATAGAAGATAGGAGGATTTATCCGTGTGAAGTCCCTAAGTATAGAAGCCATAGTTTGCTCATGAACCCTAGGTGCAACATCCCGATTGGCTTGGGCAGTCATAGCTTGGGATTGTACCGTTGCGGCTTGAGCTTGAGTAGTCATGGCTTGAGACGTTTGAGCAAGAATAGCCCTCATCTGAGCCTCCGTCATAGGTGGAGGATTGGCCGGAGCCTGATCATCAACAACAACCTCTTCAAGAGGAGGAACTGGATCATCACGGGGAGAAACTCCCGCATTAGCAATCTCCTCCTCAAGTCACCTAGATATATTCCTCCGAGTATTCATCTCCTATAACCAAAATATGAGTTTTAGGTGAAATCGTATAAGGAGAAAACTCTAGAGGCACGATAATGGATTTCCAAAACTGAGAGTGATTCCTAAGCATCAAATAAGTTCATATTCATAAGTGTGGTGAGCTTCACAATTATGAATACAAACCTACATAGACGTGGTTGAGAGAGACATCAACATCAAGGATATTCAACCTGATGCTCTGCTACCAAGTTTGTCACATCCGGATTTACCCCCTAGATGTAACCGGCGGCGGCGTCCTCTTTGAGGACTAAGACAAGCCTCTTTGTCTTAAATCATTGCATTCATCGATTAAAAATACGAAGAATTTAAAACTTTTCAACTACATCTAATCAAAGGTTTATATAGACCTCTACATACACATAATCATAATAATATCGAGTATACATAGACTCCTTCGTATAAGAAGATTACATAGTCTTCTACTTTTATTTCACACACTTATATAATAAGGAAATAGAGTCATAAATCCGTCTCATCTCATAAACCATCTAAATGACAACAACAACATTGAGCATAGCCCTACATCAATAAAAGTAAGCCACATATAGGCTTTATACAACTTCGTCTCAAATAGGAAATAGAGACAATACAAAAGTTGTAGTAACTAAGTAAATTCGTAAAGAGAATATCGGCATCGTCCTCGGGAAAATGAGGACCTACCACTTGGATGATAGAATATCCAAGTCCTCCTTCAAAGCAACTTCAACGACCGGAACCTAAAATGTTTGGGAAAAGAGAAGAAAATGGGTTAGTATGCCACATGTACTAAGTATGAGATCATATGCACAATTAACAACAAAGTATGCTAAAAAGGGACATTTAAGGAAATCATGTTGTTTAAGCCATTCCCTTGAATATACTAAACAAGTTAATTATATCATATGCATGTCACCATACTTAAACCCATAATCTCATATAACTCTATCATCAAGTACTAACATCACAAACATGAATAAGAGTAAAGCACATAAATAGCAAAGCAAACCAACCAACTATAATCCTTAAGAAGCCCCAAGTGCAATGACCAAGCAAAGCCCCATAACCCCACTTAATCAAGTAACCCACCAAAGATCATAATTAGCAATTCACTTCACATAGCATAGTCTTCCATCTCATAAAGTATTCTTTCTTTAACATTGATAACCAATATCATATTCATAAGCAGCTCATTCAACATATAAAGTCATTTACATTATATCATCATTCATATACATAATATTAACTTCTCAAAGCTTCTATCAAAGCAAACTAGTGCAAGGCATAGGTAGAGTCTCATACCCCTACCTAAGCTAAAGTCAAACCCCTCAAGTCACTTCAATTAGTATATAATTTGTTAATTCATTTTAGTTTAGGGAACTCTTGCCTTAACCGACATAGACCACATGAGCTAATGTGGAATCCGCTGTCATAAACCTTACACCGATGGAAGGTGGTCTACCGGCAGGGTAGAACCTAACATAAACGTAGCTATCTAGGTGGATCAACTAGCTAGTATCCTATAGTGGCAACATAGTTCAAGAACTAAGAGGTAGATATCCCTATTCATACCAAGTGTAATTGTGCCGCTCCTCATGGGAATCCCTTAGATGACATACCCTATAAGCAAGGGAGTTAACATCACACGGGCAACTTTAGGATGAATCTTTCGTTTTATGAAAAGTCATCACCTCCCATTGTCAAGTTCACTCGGTGCTAAACAAAATTCTCTTTTTATAGAAATGCCTTTAATCTTATTATAATCATAACTTAGTTTAGGTCATAGGGTCTAGCCCTTGTATATTCATCATCATAGCTCAATAAGAATTGTATGAGAATTAGTCCTTTCATTCACAATTCATATAAATGAGGTCAACCTTTTGTATATCACATCATAATAGGGTACATAATCGCATGTTATCATTCTTATGGCATGTATACCCTAAGCAACCTCACAACCAAAACATAAGACATTTCAACTCAATCATCATACCATCCTATCACTCTAAACAAAGTATACTTCAATACAACATCATAACTTGAGGACAATTTACCATAATTAAAGTGAGAATTAGGATAGTCAAGACTTACCAACACTCCTCCATAGTTCATCATAAAGGGACTTACCATCAACCCATAGAGTAACCCAATTTGAGTCATCACACTAATGTAACTCAACAACCAACATGATAATGAATTTAGAAGAGTCACTACACCATAATACAATACTAAATCAAAGCTTGAAAATATGTTATCTAAGTCTATCTTCTTAACCTAGATCAATACCCAAGGATTAGCATGAAGGGCTTCAATTCATCACTATAGATTCATTATCAATGAAATAACAACCATTAAGGATGATTTAATCAATAATAGAATCAATTGCATCAAACCCAACCTAATTCATATCAAGATCATGCCTAGGGTTAGGGGTTAAGGGTCATGATGTATAATCTAGACCAAACCATATCAATTCATCCTAACCAAGTTACAATACGTGATAATATACTCATTATAAACAAAGGAAGACATGAACAACTCAATTCATAACATAAAATTCGTAATTGAAGGAAACCTATATGGAAATCAACTTTTTGGAAAACCTTTGAAGGAGCCCTTTGAGGAAAGAAGTCTCAAAGGTGAATTAGATCCCATACATTAATATTAGATGAACTTTTGATGGTGAATTCGTCCTTAACCATCCCCCAATGCACCTCCCAAGCTAATCTCCAATGGTATCTTCCAATAGAGAGAGAAAGTAGAGAGAATGAAGAGAGTTTATTTTGAGAGTTGTCTTTAGGCTAATGAGGGTTGAGGGTATTTATAGTGGGGCTAAATCAACTTAATTAGTATTCCCTTAATCCCCAATTACCCCTAAACCACTTAATTAATTAAATGTATTTAACTTAAAATGTGCAGGGATTTGCAGACCCTCCCCGACGGAACCCCGCTGACGGGCCGTCCGTGAGTCGACGAGAAGCCCCTCCCTCCGTCCTGCACTCCATCGTCTTGGTCAGAGACTGTTCAGGCGAGGGTTCCTTAGAAATCAACTAAGTGTGGGACGACGGTGGCCTCAACGCCCCATCGAGCCACTGACGCCCCGTCGACTGCCTTCCGTCGCGTGTAACAGTGGCTAGGTAAGCAAGAGCCTTCACGCATCTTTCTAAGTGTGGGATGACGGTGGCCTCGACGCCCAATCGAGCCACTGATGCCCTGTCAACCCCTTCGTCGAGGCACACTGCCAGGCAGTGTTGCATTCCAAGCTACAAGGGTCCTCCTCAAGGGCCCTTGGTTGGTCCTTGGGGAGTCATACCTGGACGTTTCAATCATCAAACATCCCTCACATGTGTTACACCTATTTCTACCAACTTTAGTTCGATTCCGAATCTTAAAACTAGTCAAACGGCTTAAGACACACTAGCCCCCTAATGAACCAACTTTTTGGACGTCATGGACGTTCTTGAGTATTTTGGTTCTTAAACACCTTAACCACTCTATATACACCTAATTTGACTTAGAACAGTGGTTTAGACCTCATGGAGCCTAAGTTAAGTTGTAACATGCCTTGGGATTTCGAAATGTTAAAATTCAGACCTTAGAGGATATGTTGAGAGCTTGTGTGATCGATTTCAAAGGTAGTTGAGATGATCACCTTCCTACGATTGAATTCGCCTACAACAATAGCTACCATTCAAGCATTGAGATGGCCCCTTATGAGGCTTTGTATGGGCGTAGATGTAGATCTCTTGTTGGTTGGTTTGAAGTAGGTGAAGAAGCTTTAGACTCAGTCCTTTATGCTATGGAGAAAGTGCAACTCATTAAAGATAGAAGAAGTATATCTCCGGATATTCTATTAACCTAAGTGCCACTAAGATGTACCGCGATCTGCGGGAAGTCTATTTGTGGAATGGCATGAAGAAGGATATAGAAGATTTTGTGAGTAAGTGCCCCAATTGTCAGCAAGTCAAGGTAGAACATCAGAAACCAGGGGGTATGACTCAAGAAGTCGACATTCCTACTTGTAAGTGGGAAGTGATCAATATGGATTTCATCTGAGGGTTACCGCGTACTCGCAGACAACATGACTCCATTTGGGTGATTGATATGGTGACTAAGTCTTCTCGCTTTTTGGCGGTCAAAACTACAAATTCGGCAGAGGATTATGCCAAGCTTTACATTAATGAAATTGTGAGGTTGCTTGGGGTTCCTTTGTCTATCATCGCAGATAGAGGTCCTCAGTTTACCTCTCATTTATGGAAGTTGTTTCAGAAGGGTCTTGGTACTCAAGTTAACCTTAGCACAACATTTCATTCGCAGACGGATGGACAGGCACAGCGTACCATTCAGACCCTAGAGGATATTTTCGGAGCTTGTGTGATCGATTTCGAAGGTAGTTAGGATGATCACCTTACTCTGATTGAGTTTGCCTACAACAATAGCTACCATTAAAGCATTCAGATGGCTCCTTATGAGGCTTTGTATGGACGTAGATGCAGATCTCATGTTGGTTGGTTTGAAGTCGGTAAAACAGCTTTGATAGGGCCAGATTCAGTTCTTTATGCTATGGAGAAAGTGCAACCATTAGAGCTAGACTTAAGACAACCCACAGTCGTCAGAAATCTTATGCAGATGTAAGGAGGAGGGAACTAGAGTTCCAAGTTGATGATTGGGTTTTTATGAAGGTGTCACCTATGAAAGGGGTGATGAGATTTGTCAAGAAAGGGAAGCTCAATCTAATATGTAGGCCCTTACAAGATCTTGAAAAGGATTGGCTAGGTGGCATATGAGTTAGAGTTGCCACCAGACTTAGCAGCAGTGCATCCGGTCTTCCACATCTCGCTCTTGAAGAAGTGTGTGATAACCCAGGCTCTATAGTGCCATTAGAGAGTGTAGCAGTGAAATATAGTCTTTCTTATGAGGATGTACCAGTTGAGATTCTTGACCGCCAGGTTAGAAGGTTGAGAAACAAAGAAGTTGCTTTAGTCAAAGTTTTGTGGAGGAGTCAGTCTGTAGAGGGAGCTACTTGGGAAGCAAAAGCAGCCATGAAAGCCAAGTATTCTCACCTCTTTCCTTTCGATTCCACTCCAGCTTAAGGTAATAGTTCCTCTTCAGGTTTTTAGTCATTCATGCGTGAATTCAGTCTTAGAATTATGTTCCCTCAGTTTGTACTTGCATTTTCAGCGTATTTGCATGTTCTCAGAACTCAATTCAGTCAGAAACTAAGTTCTCAGTGTTTAGTAATAGGGTTTGCAGCTCTCTCCCTCTATTCCAGCTAGTTTAGTCTTCATTCGAGGACGAATGTTCCCAAGGGGGAGATAATGTAACACCCCGTATCCAAAAGATACCAAAAACCAATTTTTCAGAAAACTTGCAGGTGCAACCAACGTGGCCATCGACGGACCGTAGCCTCACCCACGGTCCTTCCTGCACAACTGTCAATGGGGTCAGAAACCCCCAAAGTCTCAGCCCAGGAAAAATTTGGTTAAGTCCTAATCGACGGACAGACCTACGGTCCGTAGTCTGTGACCGTCGGTCGACACCCCATTCACCCACTCTCTGACAAGAACCACGATTGACTAGCACGGTCCGTACGTCCGAACGTAGGTAGGAATTATCAGATAGTTAGGGGAAATACAGTTGTGTCAACTTCAAATGATCATAACTCTTAGCACAAAATGTATTAGGTGTCCCATGACATACCAAAAGATAGATAATTGAATTAGGTTTCCATATCCACCAACCTTGCTAAAATCAGAGCTCCGAGTAAAAAGTTATGCCCGTTTTAGTAAATGTCTGTCGAACAGACCCAACCTACGAACCAAACGACGGACTGTCGTTTGAACGACAGACCGTCTGTCCAGGCCGTCGTTTGGTCTGATAGCAACTAACTCAGGGGTCTTTTGGTCTTTTCCCACTTTGTTTAAACCTTAAGATACGTCATTTTGACCCTAAATCATCAGATTTTAGTTAGTTTAAGCCTAGAAACATAATTGAAACTTACCTAAGTCAAATCATTAATCAAAACTTAGAAAATTAGAAGCAAGAAATGAGATAAAGGTCAAGAACCCTAGTTCAAGAATGCAACAAGGTTCCAGCAGTTCCAGCCACGAAATCTAAGTGTTACTCCGTGAATTTTATCACCAGGTATGTGGATTTTCACTAGTGGGTTCCTTTCACCCATTGGGTCCCTAGTTTTTAGTCAGTTCTCTATTCTCTTATCATGATTAAACCTAGGGTTTCTAGAACTTTGATAGAACTTTATGAATTTATTAAATATATGTTCCAAATCATATTGTAAAGTTATTATTCAGTTTATCGCATGAATTTCACAATCCTAGCTTTGTATTTCTTTAGTTCTTGAATTACACATACTAGGTCAGATATTTTAGTTATGCAGTTATACATGCTTCAGTTTTTAATGCATCATTATCATATTAAATGTTGCATTCAGAAAATTCAGACATAATCAGTTAACTACATAAATCAATGGGCGTAGCGTAATACCAAGTTGGACTGGGGTTCAGCGTACCCAATAGTCCCAGAACTACTAGCCAAGTAGGTTGTAAGTCCCCTCTATGGGCATCAGTATAGTGATCACGCCCGCATGCCTTTATACCTTTGGCAGGGTATATTGGATCCTCTCAATGGGGCGTATACATCGGACTCCATATTTAGCTCATGTAGTTTTAATATCGGTTATTAGTATCTCCCACAGTTCAGTCACACTCTATTGCAGTGACCATTTATCAGTATATTCAGTATTCAGCATGTTATAAATTGGTCATTGCATTCAGTTAACTTAGCATTCAGTATATCATGTTCAGAGTTCTATACTTGATTTGTGCTTGTTCAGTTATGTTTTATTTCAGCCGTATTTTATCCTACATCTCAGTACCTTTCAAGTACTGACGCATACATGTGCTACATCTTCTCGTGATGTAGGTTCAGGTTCTCAGCATCCAGATCGCGCTTAGATTGATTTTTGATCTCCATTTCAGCAGATTCAGTGGTGAGTCCTCATTCTCCGAGGACAACAGTCATGAATTTCATTTCAGTCATTTAGTTTCAGTTTTTGCTAGATTTAGCTGGGGCTTGTCCAAGTATTTCTAGTCCAGTTTAGAGGCTATTTTCACACATAGTTAGTTTCAGCTTAGCGTTGAGTTAATATTTCTTTGTATTAAATTCATCATATTTCTATATCTCAGTTTTAGCATATGGGTATTCCCTATCTTTTCATTTCAAGTATGATTTAGCTTCCACAACAGTTTATTATCTTTAGTATGCTCATGATCATGCCAGAAGGGTTATCTTGGGATCACTTATGGTCCTAGGTTTCGTGTCCGCGTCTCGGGGGTAGCTCGGGGCGTGAAAACACCCGTCTGTGGGCACTGCCCTTTGGCAGCTTCTTGCCAAAACGCAAAGGTCCTCCTCAAGGGCCCTTGGTTCGTCCTTGGGGAGTTGTGCCTGGACGTTTGGACCATGAACTAACTCTAATACATTTTATACACCCTTCTACCAATTCTCATCATTTTCCGACTCCTAAAATCTAGTCAAATAGGCTAAGGCACGCTAGTACCTCATTGAACTAGTTTCCGGACGTCATGGACGTTCCTTGACGTTTTTATTTCTAACCCTCTTAAATGACTTATATACATTAAAATAGACCTTAAAATAGTGTCTAAACCTTTTGATACTTATGTTAGGCTCTAGAACACATCTTAGACTTTCAATGTGTTACAATTTGCCATAATGGAGTTCCAACATGATTCGACATAATCTTGATGTCATGCATATTGAAAAAAATGTCTTTTATAATGTGTTTAACACGTGTCTTAATTTTGATGATAGAACCAAAGACAATCCACAATCACGTCAAGATATGGTAGTCTATTGTGATCAACCTCAATTGGCAAAAGATGGTAGTGGAAAAGAGGAGCAGATATTGTGTAGTACAATGTGGCTAATATGTGTAAGCTATGACTAATGGAACCTTAAAGGTGGTAGTGGTACTTGTAGTAAACAATGTGGCTAGTATAGTTAAGCTATGAACTAATGGAGTCTTAAGTGTGTTAGCGGTACTCGTAGTATACAAGGTGGTTAGTGTATTTAGGTTGTATCCTCATAGGAAAAAGATATGTGATAATTGGAAGGCGTTCCAAGAAAAGGCTAAGGGTGGAGAAGCGAGGGGTGCAAACATGATATTTTATTGTTTAATTTATATATTATGAGGTGGGCGTCGGATTGACCGATGATGTCTACCAGCACATGTGGTTGTACTTATACTACTCTTGCTATGTCTTTTGACATAGTCTGGATGCAGGATTGGTGATGTTTCCGTAGGTAAAGATCAAGAAATCCTCCAATAGCTTTGACTATTCATTCTGCATGGTAGAAGATGTGACTTTTGTACAATTGGCCCAATTATTCACTTAGTAGCTCTTGTACTTGTCAGACTAGGTCCTTGGGGATTGGTAAACTATTTTGTATAATTTAGTAAAGTTTTATTTCTAATGGGTTAATTCTTAAACTTCTTAGCTTGCCTTCATTTTCTTTAAATTCCGCATGTTTTCTAGTTGTTGGGTTAAGAGGGTTCTCCTACGTAGGTGTTAAAGTAGGTGCCCGCATGGCCCAATGGGTTGGGTCGTGACATGACTTGAATCTTAATTTTTCTTGAATTGAATTATGGATACAAGGATTGTGATTTGTGGTAAGAAATATCTCATTATGTTTGGGAATGGTTTTAGATGGTTAATTATGAGAAATATCAAGAAATCACTATCCGGATACTAGTCCGCGACGCAGAGTTGTATTAAAATTTTGGTCGCAAAAATACTTTTGCGGAAGAACGGTATGTGACCACTTGACGCGAGGAGACTTTTTTTATAAAAAATTGGCGTAGGTCCGTGATGCGGCACCACTACCCAGATTTGCCCGACTTTTCCTTTTTTCGTGTTTCTAGTACCAATTAAACTAAACTTGACTATTCTTCTCAATTTTTCTTTAGATTCAGATACCTAACATATGTACCCAAGAAGCTAACTAAAAATAACACTAAAACTCAACATAAAGATCTCAGAAACTTCTCAATTCAGCCCAATCCAAGAACGGAAAACAAATTGAAGAACACCATTCAAGATTAATCAACTTTCAACTTTCTACAACTAGCTTTGCTGAGATAAACATGGTTGGTGTGTGGGTGAATGAACCCAATGCTATGAAAGGCTCACATACTAATTTAGGAATCAACCCTTGTCAAGATCCACAAGGTACAACTTCAAGAACGACGAACTTTACTCGTTCTCCCCTTTTCTCCTTTTGTTTTTTTTCTCCAAAAACCCTAGCGTAAATCTCCAATTGCCTAAAGGGAACCTATTCATTTTTACCTATAACTAATTCACCAAAAATGATTGAAAATTCATTTACTCAACTGTTTAAAAGATATCTTAGAACGTTTTAATGATAAAACATTCAACTTAGCCAAATTGGCAACTCAAGTCTTAATGCATAATAAATAACAATGTAAGACAACTAGTTGCTAACTATTTTTCTTATATGAACTTGACGAATATGCAACAGTAGATTTTATAAACAACTACAACTATCTGAACTTGACTAGTATGACGTTCAACCTCTCTCGAGAATGAAGGCAATAAAAACTGAAAAACCACAGAAAATCAAGCAGCAACACGTAAACTAACATATCCAGATGATCACGACCAAGATGGAATTCACATGGATGAGAAAAAAAAATTCAACAGCAATGTCTCTATGAAACTGATCATGAGTGTCTGTTCAGGCAACTGAGGTGGAGGTTACTGTTCAGTCAACACATGGACAGTGCATCCATTGTACAATGGTTGACAGAAGAACAAACTTTAAATGTGATATAACAATGGTATATGGAAGTAATAACCTGTAAGAGTGAAGGGACTTATAGGATAGTTTGATGAGGTTGGGTGTTAACCTAACTACCCCTTGGTGCATATGTAGAAACTTCAACTCTCCGTTATCATTTGAGGATAGAAAATGAGGCCAACCAGTAAACGAAAGTGAGAGTAGAGATTTCCAACAAGTAATTGATACTCTAATCCTAACTGATATGTAAGCAACCGAAAGAGTATTTACTTGGACTAATGGGCATATTTGGAGCAAAATAGATGGGGCATTATGTAACAAGGAACACATTTCACAATATGGTCACATTACAACTCAATTCAAGGAAAAACACTTCTCAGATAACTCCCCAATTCATATGGAAATCACCACAGCTATAGCCTTGAGAAGAATGTCGTACAAGTTAATTAACAGTTTAACTAAGGATGTGAAATTCATGGAGATTGTAGAACATAGCTGGCATCAACCATTTCGGGGGACAAACATGTTTAGACTTTGGACTAGATTGAAATTATGCAAAGAACCACCAAAGCTACTACAAAATCAAGGAGGTACCTTGGACAACAGAATTGCAGCAGCAAGGGAAAGGCTACATGAGATTCAAGCTCATCTTAATTATGCCTCAAACCAAGAATTTATCGAAAGGGAGAGAATACAAGTAGTAGAAATGACAAAGTGGATGAATATTCAATTAGAAATTCGTGGGTGTCTGTCTTTTGTGGCACATATAATAAAGTTATATTAATATAAAGCATGAAGTTGCACTATCTTATTCGTAATTTAACATAGTAGAAATACAAACGAGTGTGACCAAAGAATTACATAGAGAACAATCCTCTCCCTCACACAAACTATTACAAAAGGGTGAGAAAGTAGATAAATTTCAATAAATGTTGAAACTTGAAGAATTGTTCAAAGACTACCTACCACAGAGTCGATGAAGTTTGATGAGATGTCGAGGACAGTTCTGGCTGAAGCAAAATTGACAATGTTGAAGTGCTGAAACAACATAGAACTTCATTTAAGCAAAGAAATAATGTCGATAAATATATCTTTAGCGATTAAGGAAATTAAATGAACTAATTCAGATGAAGAAATTCTATCAAGAAGTAGGTTCACGTTGTAAAGAACGTTTTAAAGAGGTTCAAACACTCCGATCCAATTGAGCTCATTCTATTCCTACTACGCCACAATCCCAACCTAAATATTGAAGTTCTACATGCATCAAGAGAGAGCCTTTATTCAAACATTGAAAATTTTTATTGATACCCAATGACATAAACTATAGTTAGAGAAAAATAATAGTATAAAGACAACACCTTTTACACTTCAACATTGAAAACATTACCTAAAAAGGTTCATTCATCTTAGGGCTATTGAACCTCGGAAAAGCCTAACTTTATAGAAATTGATTCAAGTGTTGATGAGAATTCAAGAGTCAATGTTGTGGATTCTCACTTCTTAGTAATAGCATTAACCCTACAACTAATCCACAAATTGAAATAATTAAATGAAATCAGGACACGTATGTTCCAATTATTGTTGAGTTGTTGGAAGTTAACTTGCACTCGCTAAGATATTGACTATTAAATTTTCTACTTCACCAAACAGTAGTTCGTTGTTGTTTTTGCTGTCCTTTTCTACTTTACTGTTTCTTCTGTAATCTTTTAGTGTAGTGGGTTTAATGGAAACTAACAAATATAAAAGAGAAAAATTGGGCGAAGAATTAGCTGATGTGGGTAGATAAAAAAGGAGCTAGACTCCAAAAAATCAACAAAAGAAATCTCAAGAACACAAGAATATATCCAGATTTAATAAATTTAGACTTTTAAGGAATAAATTGTTGCTCTTCTTTTCCTTCTGTAATCTTTGAGTGCAGTGGGTTTAAGGTAAACTAACAAATCTAAAAAAGAAAAATGGGGCAAAGAATTAACTGATGAGGGTAGTACAAAAACGAGCTAGACTACGAAAAATCAATAAAAAATCATCTCAACAACACAAGAATATCAGAAAAATAACCCAGATGCCATAAACTTGGAATTTTAAAGATTAAGTTTTTACGTGAGAAAATCTATTTCAACCAAATCCTTTCAATGTTATGAAGCTTTAAGACACCATCTTCTGAAGTGATGCAATTTGTTCTATCATGTTCACCAACAAGACTAGAACAACAAGAAAAAAAAATCAGATTTGGAGCAAATTTTGTTGTTCAAGCTGACAAAAGAACAGCTAGACAAGCGATTCACGATGAGCAATTTTTCTGATTGGAGAAAAATCGTAGTCCCATTGTAATGAATGAAATTTTCAAACGATTTTTCACTCTGCGTTGTGAAAAATCTTTAGTTTATGTAATGATGAAGAAATACCTTGTTAATTTGTGAGCCCTTGGAAAGTCTTACATTTGGAGCAAAGACCTAAAAGTTGGGGAAAATTTTATATTTTAAGCAAATTTTGTTCTTCATGAAATTACAGATTTATTCTGATATGGGGAAAAATCTTAAGTTGAAAGGTTTTATGTTTTATGACATTTTCTTTTAGAGTCAATATTTTAAAAGGTCACTCAAGTTTGAGAAATTATCTTTTAAATTCATTAAACTTTGTTTTGTATCAATAAAATCACTCAACTTAAAGCTTTTATTTCAAAAATCACTCAAATATATTTATTATTAAAATAAATTTAACATGACAAAATACAATATTTTTCAGTTCATGTAATCAAAATCCCACAAATAAACCAACCCTGAAACCCATATACCCGATTCATGCTCTTATTTTCATTATTTCCTCTAGCAAATTGTATTGCTGAAAAATTGAAGTTGTTGGCAAGTTACAATTGTTAGTTCTGATTAGAGAAATTAAATAATCACATACAAAAATGAAGTTAAATAATCACATAAAAAAATGAGAAGTCAACTTCTTTATCTTTTTATGATCAAATTACTCCCTTTACGTAGAAATTAACTTCTTAAAAAAATATTCTCTGTCCAATCTTTTTACATATCAATAATGTGAAAAATTAATATTAATACAATTGAAGATAGTAATCTATGTAATGTCACGAGACCTGAAACAAGTAATTGTATAGTAGCAAATAAAAATTTAAAATTAACAAACTTTTTAGTTTTAAACAGTGTCCCTTGATAGAAATTACTATTAAAGTTATTCCTAATACTCCCTCCATTTCAGCAAATCAAAAATATATTTAAAAATAAAAAAATACTATGCGCCAGTATAATTAAATAATTACATAAAGTTGTCAAGTTAAAATTTCCATACATAATTCGTAAAATAAATTTGTGCCGAGGAGGTTGAAATTTGTTATGGACGGATGAAACCACTAAAAGACCTCAACATCCAAGAATTCAAAAATGTCGCTGATAAGATCAAATAGATAAGAAAAAAAATTGAAGACAATTTATGGATGGGTTGGTATAATAATAAATAGATTTTATAACGTTATTTATTTTTGCGGTTTATAATTAGTTTATTTAATGATAAATGTAGTTGAGTGATTTTTTAAGATAAAAAATGTAAATTGACTGATTTTATTGATACAAAATAAAGTTTAATGACTTTATTAGATAATTTTCTATAGTTCAATGACCTTTTAAGATATTAACTCTTTTCTTTTGCTAAAATAAAAATATGAGCGGGAGTTGAAAATTTTGGAGGAAATATTATATTTTAGTGAAGCATTAAGGCTACACTTGTAATATGTTTTTTTTCAATAATAAAAATAGCGCACTTTAAAAGTGTGGCCATATATTTAAATAGTTGTTGCCAATTTTATCATACTATAAAAATACTTATAAAGTGTAGCCTATACTATTAAAGAGTACGTTTTATAAGTGTTGTCAATATTATCGTGCCCAAAAGTTAAAAACATTGGCTACGCTTTAAAAGCGTGCCCAAAAACATTTTAGGCAACACTTTGAAAGCGTTGTCCAGATTTAGTGTGGTCATAGGTCTAAAATGATGTAGTGGAAGCCTCGAATAACTGAGATGGATGTTGGGACAAGACCCCCGATTATTCTAACAACAAAAAACTATTGAAGTAAATGAAAAAGGAGCTCTCCGGAAAGCAAGGAGGCTCACCAATCGACTCTGAGTGCTCAACCTGATTAACAATGTGCTGGATGTTGATATTGGTTCCCTGCATCTATATCATAAGACGATGTAGTCCAATTGGCATCACAACATCAAATGTACGAGTATGCGAGTTGGAATGCTAAACATAACATAGTCTTGAAAATACTCTGAAAGAAACACTTACATTGGCTCTTCTAAACTCATGAATAACTTAACTCAAAATAAAGCAATGAAACACATGTAATGTGTGGAAAGCGTCATAAAACAGAAAATGCAACTTAGTTCGTTAAAGAAAATGCAATAACTTAGTGGAAGTTAACTCATATAACAAAGTAATATAGTTTCTGTGGGAGTTTCTCTAACTGACAACCACCAATACGAGCCTAAGTAGTGATAAAACGTCTTGTCCACACTACCAGAACTATCTTATACTTTGTCGTCATATAGAACGCTTAACTTAGTGGATCCACTAGTCTATGATAAAATCATCTTAAAGAGTCATTTGATGATCATTTACTACCCATGATGGATACATGGTTTATGAAGATGTGAGTTATCTGAACTCAAGCTCGTACCTATATCGGTGCTCAATACTACTCCCAAAATATACTTTAGCTCATATGTTTGTAAAAACAAAACTCTTTCTTTGGTTTGAGATAATTACTCAAAATATAGCTTAAAAGCTCTTTTGATAATCTCCGTTTCCTTTCTTGCTTAAATGTGAAAACATCTTACTCTTTTTGAATACTTAGTTCCTGAATAATCTTTGAAGAATGAACTTTATTCTTATTCTTTACTGAAAACTAAACAACTTCAAAGGCTCTTATGAAAATCTCAGTTCTCTTTCTTGTTTAAATGTGAAAACATTTACTCTTTGGGAATACATAGTCCCAATATATTCTTTTGAAGAAATGCACTTTAAGTTTTTACTCTTTACTCAACTCAAAACTCAAGTCTTAAAACAAAGTTAAAACATTTGTAAAAGACTTTCGGAAAATATTATGAACTTCTCTTAACTTGACTCTGACTTCTCTTGAATTAACTCTTAACTTCTCTTGACTTTACTCTTAAGTTTCCTTTAATTGAATTATGAATTCAAGGATTGTTTGTGATAGGAAAGATATCATGATTGCTTGTGACTGTTCCGCTCCGCAAGGAGACTTTTTGTGAAATTTAGGAACAGATCCGCGACGCGACACCACTACCCTCATTTGCTTGACTTTTCCTTCTTTTGTTTTCCAATCCCAATTCACCTAAACTCAAATATTCTTCTTAATTTTTCTTTAGATTCAGATACCCACCATAAGTACCCATGAACCTAACTCAAAATAGCTCTAAAACTCAACGTAAAGATCTCAAAAACTTCTCAATTCATCCTAGTTCAAGAACAGAAAACAAATTCAAGAAC
Organism: Solanum lycopersicoides; assembly: GCA_022817965.1. Lineage (NCBI taxonomy): Eukaryota > Viridiplantae > Streptophyta > Magnoliopsida > Solanales > Solanaceae > Solanum > Solanum lycopersicoides. Next base: position 17,485,772 of record CM040627.1, read on the forward strand.
ACCATTCAAGATTCATCAAATTTCAACTTTCTGGAACGAACTTCATTGAAATAACATGCTTGGCGTGTGGGTGAAAAAACCCAACGCTATGAAAGAATCACATACCTTATAGGGATCAACCCTTGTCGAAATCCATAAGACATCTTCAAGAAGGACGAACTTTGCTCTTTCTCGTCTCTTCTCCTCTTGTGTTCTTTCTAAAAAAAATCCTAGCGTAAATCTCCAATTGCTTAAACTGAACCAATTCAGTTTTGACCTTTAAATAATTCACCAAAAAATGAATTAAAATAATTGGGTATGGAAAATACCAAAACACCCTTTAAAATCGAATTGGACATTTCTTTATTTGAACATCCACACTTCCAAAGGGTATATCACACTCATACGAACTTCGAATCGCGCAAACTCAGTGGCATTGGAAAGACTATTACAAGAGATTTCTAACATATCAATAAATACACCGAAACTGTCCTGATTTAGGAGTTATGGTCGTTTGAAGTTGACAAAAAGTAAACTTAACATGCTTAAATATTTTTCCAGATTTTTATATTTTTTTCCAAAAATGTCTATTTCCAATTCTGTACTTCTTCCTAATTATTTCAACTTGTGAGATGTTACAATAATTCTTATGAAGTGTGGTTTTCTTGAATTGCCAACTTAGACCAAAATCCTAAATTGGGGGTGTGGTAGAACGACCTGGTAAATAAAGAACTGTAATAAAAATCCCCTTTGAGCCAATGGTCTTGAAGAAGATGGAACCCCTCCATATAAAAAAAAAGAAAGAAAAGAAGAAAGAAAAAGAAAAAGAATAAAACATTTGTGAAATAAAGTTGTGGAAGTTGCAAAAGAAATGGGGTGTCCGGTATTCCATTGAAACTTGAATAAAGGGTTGAATTCTAAGCATGAGTAAAAATGCTAAAGATACGGAAGAAAACTGATGTTCATACGAAATTTCTTGAGGATAACCGCCACTGAGCCTAAATGATCATACCTTGACACTCAGTCATGTTACAAGCGCTGAATAGACCTTTTTGATCTTGAGTGAACTGAAACAAATATTGATTGAAAATAAGGGCAAACCTATGGGTGAAGTCATGAATGTGTTCATCTTTGTGTGTGAGAGAGATGCATGTGATTCCGAAACTATAAATTCTTAAAAAATTGTGTGTAATTATGTAATGGTCTTTGTTGTGAGGGCATTTGAGTACCTTTGTTGAGCTTGAACTTGCATTTGAAGCAAGTATTGTGAACTTGAGAATATTTGATAATGGTGAGACACAACTTGAATCTTTGAGAGCACAATTGATCCTTGCATGAGTAAGTTGAGTCTTGTTGTGTGCATTCATGATTCAATCTTATGTAGCACTATTTGAGACATCCTTTTTGAACTGCTGAACTTGAGTTTTACTTGAGAACAAGCAAAAGTTTAAGTTGGGGGTGTTGTTGAGTCCGAGATTTGGACTCATTTAGGGCTTTGATTATATAGTTTTACTTTCCTCGAATTCTTAATCTATGCCAATTGCTGATGTAAAATCCTTGATTTTTAGGTATATGGATTGAGGAACAAAGCATAAACACTAATGAACAAAATAGGCTAAAGAAATGAAGAAGGGAGAGCCAGAGGATCGCAAAGAGAACTCGGCGTGTTGCAGAGTGGATTATCAGACCGCATAAATTTCCATTATGTCAAGCCCTAAAGGAAAGGACCAAGTTGGTGATTAAAAGGAGAAATCGGTGGATCACCGAGTGATTCAGCAAAGACAAGATAGACCGCCCAAAGCTACAAACCTTGAGACCTTGAGGATGCTGAGTTCCAAGGCAGAAGGGAGATAAAAGAGACCAAAGGATGGCTCACTAAGTGGCTCAGCAAGCCCGACTTACTTCCCCGAATGAGCTTTAGTAGCCTATTTTCTGCAACTATAAATACATTTTTGAACATTTTAGTTAGTATTCATGTATTGATTCATCAATTAATTAATCTTTAGACTTTGAATCTTTTTGGTTACTTTTTTTAACTTAATGAAGAGTTTTCCTTAGCTATGAAGGATCGAAGAAATTCAATTTTGAGAAATTGGAAGTGGGTCTTTGAGATTCAATAATTTGGATCATTGTAAAGATGAAATCACTCTTACCCAATTGATGGAGAATCAATTTTGTAGCAGTTTTTTTACCTTTTATATGATGTCTATCTAAAACCCCAATTATTGGGGTGTGATTATGTGATTATGGGATAATTTAGTGTATGGTTATTACTAATTGTTATCTTAAATGCTATTCAAAAGTGAGTTTAATAATTAAATGTGGTTGAATTTAAGAATTGTAATTGTAAATGTAATTCTCCCCTTGTGTTTTTGGCTTTATAAAGAGAGAGGTTTTAGAACTAAGTTTTTGATTGATGGTTTGTGGGTATTGGGTTGACCTGGGTGAAACTCGAGAGAGTGAATCCTAAACCCAAATCAACACATTCAACTCGAGAGAGTGAAAGGATTCAAAAATCAGCTATCTCAAATATAAATTGTCTTAAAAATCAACTACCAAAAACTAATCATCACAAAAACCAATCGTCTTACTAATCAACCACCAAAAACTAATTATCTCAAAAACCAATTATCTTAATAATCAACCTCCAAAAACTAATCATTTCAAAAATCTATTGTCTTAAAATCCACTTCAAAAACCAATTTTCTTAAATTAAAAAAATAATAATCTCAAATGTCTTACTCATCACCATTGAGCTCCATAACAATAGTCGGATCCACTAAATTTTCATCACTGCCTCCTTTTCCTTCTTCTGCCAAGCATTATTCTACATTCTCTTCCAGCTACTCATGTTCTATTCTTCTTCTTTCTTCTCTTTTTCTTTTTCTTTCTTCTCTTCGATCTTCTCCTCTTCATTTTATTTTTATTTCATCTCTTCTAGCTTCTTACTTTTTCTTCTTCATTCACTTCAGTTTCTCCTCTTCTTTCTCATCTTCTTTTTTTTTTTCCATCTTCTTCTCCTCTTGTTTTTTCTCTCCTTCCTTCATATCTTTTAAAACTTCATCAACTTCTTCTTCAAAGTATTCATCAACTGCAAGAACATCTCTTCACCGACTATTGCTAATGGAATGATTTCATCAACATCAATTGCAACACGATCTTCATCGAGTGTTTATGTTGTGTAGTTTCATCAACTACTGCAAGATCCGTGTCTTAACATTCATTAAAATAATTTATTTTATAGAAAAGTATATAAATCAGTATACCTTATTTTTCTTGTTCTTTTGACTTCTCCTCAATTTTTCATCTCGTATAAAACAACAGCTTCTATCATTGATTGTTTAAGGGTTGCAATACGTTCACACATATTATCATCTTTACAATTACTCAGTATATGTTTCTTTCCACTCGAAACATAATTCTAACACGGTTGGTTAGAATTGTTATCACCCAATCTTTCATCCACCTTGTTCTCTACATCTGAAGTTAGGCAACTGACACATTTAAAATTATTATTTAAGGCATCAATGATTGTGTCCTTCACTTCACCCATAAATGCCTTAATGTTGTCATGTAATTTTGTTTTGTCTCACGAACATTAGGTGTGAGGTATGAGTGCAGAATCTACAAAAAAATATATAAATACTACACGACATTCACTAATTTAAGAATATTGCTAGATAATTATATCATATATATATATATATATATATATATATATATATATATATATATATAAGATAACCTAGGTCCGCCAACGTGGCGACACCACAAACAAGGATTCCCGTTTAATTTAATTATTTCCAAAATTAGCCTTCCTTTCATGAAAAGTTATGAATTTTATGAGAAGTTCCAACTTTTATGAAAAGTTGCGACTTCTATGAAAATTTGCGACTTTTACGAAGAGGTGAGAATTTTCTGAAGAGTTTTAACTGTGTGACAAGTTGCTACTTTTATGAAGGGTTGCGACTTTTGTGAAAAGTTGCAACTTCTATGAAAAGTTGTGGCTTTTCCAAAGAGCTACGACATTTCCGATAAGGAACAATAAATATTTATTCACACTACCCTTTGTTGTCTATAAATAGAGGGACTTCCTCTCTTTTTGAAACCACACAAATTTTGAACTTCTTCTTCTTTCTTCTGCACAATTAATTATTTGTGTACTTTGCTCCTGTTGAGGGGTTCACTAACATTATTATTTTTGAATCAATACAACAGAGAATACATCGTTCTATCTTGAGAGGATCTATTCCTTTATACCTCGGGAATACTGGAGAATAATTTCCTTAAGGGGACAATGTGCATTCAGTGAGTTCAATATTTTCCTTTCTATTTGATTCTTTTGTTACATATCCTTATAGATTTTTAAGTCATTAATTTATGTTTGTGTTATTAATTGTTGTTTTTGAGTACATGTTTTAAACTTTGTCGTTTATGTTTATGGTTTTGATCATTATGTTGAAGTAAATATATGTTAATCGAGAGTTTGATGTAATCACTAGACTATTGGTGTCATGTAGATTAAAATTGTTGAACTTATAAAATAAATGACTTTGATCTTTATAGAGTTTTCAGTGGCTAAAAAATTCATGGGATGTCCAAGAAGAGACTTTTGAGTGTACAAAAGTTATGGTGGTTCCACTCTACTATGGAGATTTAGTTATTAAAATTTCTATCTTATCGACACATTAAATCGAATAGTGACATTCAAAAAATAAAGGAATGTCGTGGGATGTAAGTATTGTACTTAACTTTAATTAAAGTTTGGGATTTAAACGTTGGATTGAAGTCAATGAATTACCCCTCAAAGTTGCATCAACCCATATTAATTAAAATTTATAGAAATAATGATCTCCTTATAAATATTAGATTAAAAGTTGCAAAAAAAATAATGTTTTAACCATATTGATTGAAACATAAACAACAAAATATGCCTTTTTGCTATCAAAGTAGTGACATAGACTGCAAATGATTTTGAATAAGGGACTTGATAAGACATTATTTAATCCATATTATTTGAGTGGCATAAGTTAATTCATTCAACTCCGAGAGATGTTTTTTAAAATTTTTAATTAACTTATTAAGTACACAACTAATATTGTATAAGATGTATAATATTTAGATTCTTTATATAGAGGCCTTGAATAGGAGAAAAAATCTCGCAATTGATGAATAAAACTTTTGTACAACTTTTACAAAATACAAATATACACAATGAAACAATTACCAATCATTTCTAAACACTTTGGTGATAAATAACCACAGTAAATGAAGAATTACTAACATGCATAAGAACTTCGAATCAAATCTTTTCATATTAGGATTAGAAAAAATAATTCATTTCATCTTTGGATAAAATATTCTTGAAATTTTATCGTTGGGTTGTACCCGCTCGAAAACACCTATATTATGAAATGTTCAGAAGTAGATTATTGACTTACTTCACAATCGCGCGAAGCGCGAGCAATTTACCTAGTAATAAATAAATTTATACCTTCGTACTTCTTCGTTTGTACTGAAATGGATCATCTTCGATAATATTATCGCTCTTTTTCGTGTGACATCTAATTAAATAGGGAATGGAAAAAGGAGAATCCAAGGACTTCTTGGTATAATTACCAAGATAAGGAAAAATCTCATATATCCAAACCTGAAATTAATGAAATAAAAAATAAATAAAGAGAGACTATGAAATAGTATATAAATATATAAACTTTTAAAAATAAACCAAGTACATAATTGATAATAAGTACTAGAAATGACAAGGGGAAGCCATACAGAGTATACAATGCATTCCCTCTTTATTGTACACTTTATTGTGCTTCTTCAAATTGATTTTGTTCTTCAAATGCATCTCTGTTAGATCAAAATACTCTTTCCCCTATGGGTAACTCTTGAAGAAATCTGAATCATCCAGTATCTTAATGTGGTTTAAATGCACAATCTTAGATCAATCATGGGCAAGCAACATCGAGTGGATGAACTAAACTAAAGACCACTTCAACTTTTTCTCCTTATTCAATTTGGTACCCTTGATCAAATTCATCAACTTTGTAGCAATAATGTTCTCATTCTTTGTCACTTTATGGTGAAATTACTAACCTTTCTCAAGTACTTTTGTCTTTTTTGCATCACAGGGGTATGATGAGTAATTCAGCTCCGTAATTCATGCAAATTATTTTAACTCAAAACAAGAAGACTTATCATTCACACAGAACCACATCTCACAAAATTGTTTTTATCATATTTCACACGTCGCAGCAACATATAATGTGCCATATGTCCATTGAACTTGAAATATTGTGAAATATGCCTCAAGTGTCCAAAACAAGTACCTTTAAAGTCAAATTTTTTTCTTGAACTAAACGTTTTCTAAAATCACTATAAAAAACTATCCTTTCTCTCACCGAAATTTTCGCCGGATACGATCCTAACTCATCGATTCATGTCATTAGATTATACGACTTACCAGTGATTTCTCTTGCACAAATTGGCAAGGATAGGGGATCATAATCATCATCTCCATTATCTCGTGTATCTCTACTACTCTCCTCATCTCTACTGTCAGTTTTTTCATTTTTAGATTCAACATCATCACTAGCTAGGGCGCTACTGTCTCGTAGTTGTCAATCTCAACCATTGTATCAGAATCTGAGTTAGACTTAGGTTCTTCAACTACAATATTTTTTATTCTTGAAGATTTAAAAATTTCTTCAGCCTTTTTTTGATATAGAAGCCTTAGGAGCATATCGTTTAACGATGGCGCCTCTAGTTTTAGCCATACTGGACGATATACTAAAACATATTTTCATATCAAAATATCGAACAATAGTCTATTAATATAAACACAGTAATGCTAAATTATGCAAAATAAATAGCAATTTCAACAAAACTTGACAATGTCATTGATATAAACACAATTAAAGTCGACCAAAATACAATAAAAACTTTCAAATCAATAGTCCAGATAAACATAAAATTCAAAATTCTTACGCATTATCCATAGAAAAACCTCAGTAATTGTTCCGAATAAAACGCTTGAACTAAAATGGGTGAGATTTTGAGAACTTTAGGCAAAATTTTAAACTTTGCTACACTATCACAAACCAAATAAAATCAAATAGGCTAAAATTTATTGAAAGCACGATTAAAGTTACTTGAGAGGAAGAAGGTTGAAAAAAATTCAACTGAACTTGGGGAAGAAGATTGAAAAATATTCAATTGAACTTGGGGAAAAGATTGATGAAAAAAAGACACACTCCACTTCGTTTTTCAGAAACGGTTAAAGGATCTCAGTTTTCTTAATCTTTTAAATAATGGAAGATGGAAGTTTTATGGGAGAATGATTAATTTTATGGAGGTTCATTATTTCAATAAAACATTTTTATGGAAGACGAAGAGTTCTCTGAGAACGCTTGAGGTTTCCTCGCAAAATGTTTACCCAATATAATTAAATATTTTTATAGGGAAAAAGATCTGAAATATATTCGAACATTAACTGAAATTGCTGTAAATAATATCTAACTTTGAAAATGACCTTTTACCCCACATGCTATATTTAATAGTCTATTTAAAGATATATATGGACTACGTGGACATCATAAATATTGCATAATTATAAATATTAACATATCCATGTGGGCACAAGTATACATTTAGAATACACTATTAAATAGAGCAGGGGTAAAAGGTCCTTGATAAAGTTTGGTATCGTAACAACAACTTCGGCAAAAGTTTGGAGTATTTTTAAGACCCTTTTCCTCCTTTTATATTCATTGGGATTGTAATTTAATGTTTTTGAGGGATAGATTTTTGTTAGTGTTGAAATATTGAGATGAAAATGATATTTTATATACTTGCATTGTTATCCCTAAGTTCTTAAAGTGATGAAAAGGTCCATGAACCAACAACCCAACCCCACTTTTTTACTTTATCTAACCCTAACCTTAAAAATTAAATAAAAAAGAAATTGGGTGGCTGTTTCTCAAATTAAAGTTTGGGAGTTCCCTCTTGCCAATTAATCTCATGTAACTTTTTTGTAAAAAAAAACATCAAACAGTGTTCTCTAATTCTTTAGTTGCAAATCTTGTTTTATTTTCAATTTAGGATGGGTTTATGATTCAGGGGAGAAAGCAAAGTTTTGAAGTCGACAGAGATTCCAAGGCAACCATGGAAGGAGCTTATCAAGCAATTGCAGACACAATTGCAGAAGCAGAAGCTGCAATCGCAAATGCAGAAGCTATTATTGCTGAGATAAAAAGGGTTGTTACAATGGCAGAGAAAGCACTTCCCACGTAATCTATTTCTCTTAACATGTTAAATTCGTAATAAAAATTCATGTGAACTTTCTGTAACAAAAAATTATATCTTAGTAATCTTTGGGAAAACAGATCTCAGCATGTAAAGCCTGTCATTAAGCTTCTTTCTGCGGCATCACTCGGCCATCAGATTCTTAGCTGGAAGTCCCTTTTCCTACCCTTTTGATCAACACCACTTACAGTGTTGGCTGCATTTGAGCTGTTTTCTCCTATCTTGATCCCATCTTCCATTTTGTTTGAGATGGGATCAAGATAAGAGAAACAACACAAATGCAACCACACTGTAAGTGGTGCTGATCAAAAGGGTAAGATGAAGGTACTTCAAGTTAAGAATCTGATGGCTGAGAGACGCCGCAGAAAGAAGATTAATGAAAGGTTGTACATGCTGAGATATGTTGTCCCAAATATTTAAAATGTATGAAATTCTTTTCACAGAAAGGTCTCGTGAATTTCGATTACGAATTTAACATGTTTTAGCCAAACAATAATCCATTCCGTTTTATTGCTTTCTTTCTTTGAAGAAACAACCCTTGTATATCATTAAGATTACAAAAAGGTTTATAGGAAAAACTTGGTGCTTTTGAATTGAAACATATATATTTACCAAATTTTATCAGTTTTTGTTTTTAAAAGTAAAATCAAACTAACTAGAGCTCAGAATTCTATTTCTATATGGTTGGTTGAAAAATATAGTAACCCAACTAGGTTGAGGTCGAATCCCGGAGAGAGCGTACTAGAGGTATTATATAATTTAATGTTGGCATTCAAATTAGTAACTATCATTGGAAAATTGGAATTCTTTTATGAGAATCTGCTCTGTACTTTGACAAGTTGGATTTGCGTCTATAATAAATGTGAACTGCAATTTCAGTTATTAGATAACGAAACTCAAACAAATATTTCATTATCAATTTATTCAGGTGTGTTTATTGTGAAACTTTACAAATGCACTTGCGTATCGAGTAAATTTTCCATTCATCAAAAGTCTCAGATAAACTATCCTCTCTCGAGCTTAAGTTATTAGATGGTGGTTTCCACGTAGCACCAAATCCCCAGTAATGATCATTTTACCTAATTTTGACCTCTTTTGTCGAACAAGTTAGAATAGATTCAAGTTCTTTTTAAAGTTGTCGACTATTTAAAGAAAACTTCCATTGAGAAAGGAACTTAATACACAATCATCACCCCTTCATAATAAAGATATTCATTTTAAAATTATTTGTTGTCGTCATCCCTACTCTAATTTCCATAACCCTAGTTATGAGTTTAAATACTTATTGTAAATAGCAGTAAATAATAACTATAGTAATTTAAACTAATAGATAGCATTAATACAATAGAAAGTAATATGAACCTTTGATTAATGCAACACTCGCAAGATAATTCTTTTCATTAAACAATAATCTTCTTGAAAGTAAAACCTGAAAACTAAGAACAATTAATCTAATATATTGTAGTAATTCAAACTCGTAGCAATACTTCATAACCCTAGATGTGTTATACAAACACATATATATTATAATAGTGTCAAAATCTTAATCTCGATTAGACTCTAAATTGACTGGGTAAAACCCATTCCAATAAATAAGGTGGTCAGAAGGCAGGACTCATTGTGAGAGAGACTACCTCACATCGCAGGGTCTATTTCTCAAATCCGGCCTCATTTTGACGAGTCTCTACAGTTCAATTCTTGTACAGGTATGGTGTGAGGCTTATCATCGAGTCATTCTTGCATTTATTCTTGCTTCATCTTAGTCTGGATTATAGCGCTTTGTGTTCCAATCCGTCATATGGGTCTTTTCTTGCTATTTTTGGCCTAAAATCAACCTAATCATATCTATTAACTTATGACAACATATAGTCACTAAACACATGAATATTCACTAAACTATACTCAAAATGTGGCTAAAACATGGGGTAAGCTATGGTGTTTGATTGCGTAATTTCACTCTTGATCACCACCTCTCACTTAAAACCCTTTTTACATCCTCGAAAATTAATCCTATCCTTTATAGATCCATTATCATATCATTTCCGGTTAAAACAAGGCTACTCACCAACTCCATATAATGATCCTCTAGGTCATTTATTTTTTGATGCTTTTTGGTCATCGTTTAGTGTGTTCCTATAGTGACCCCAAGTCATTTATGACTTATGGGAATTGAAAATCTGGTCCCGCAATTTTTCTTTCGGTTTTTATAGGAATGATGTGTTTTGGAGTTTTTTTGAACCCTTGAATATTTGATTTTGATCAGCACAGTTAGCTTTAAAAAAATTGAATTTTCTTGAAAACGACCTTTCATGCGGGTCCCGAGGCTCTCGGGCTGATTCCGAGCCCCTTATGGATTTTGGCTTAAAATAGAGTTTGGGTGTGGGATCCACTTTTTGCAAAGAATACCTCGTATGGAAGTTTCAACTACTTCATTGAGTCTGGAATAATGAATTTTGTAGGGTAGCGTATCTTATTTGAGTGCACGGGGTTCCGAACAAATTCTGAATAGTCTACGGAGATTTAAAACATTCCAAAACTCGCTAATGCACATCAACTCGTGCAAGTAATTTTACATTTGGTGTTCACGGGCCCTTGGTCACGTTTTCGAGGACTTTGTCCCTTATGCATCATGGACATGTGGCCCTTGGTCACGATAGCGATGAAGGGTTGACTAAGTTCACATTGTTTGGTCATTGCGATTGAGAGTTCTAACCACTTCAATCATTTGTTGGCATGAACAAAAGTACACCTTAGACGAGACATTGTGTGGGAGACACCGAGAGACCCTACACAACAAACTTGACATACACATACAAAATATAATAGATAAAAGCAAAGAGTATCATACGAATAAAGAGTTTGAAATTTAAAAGGGGAAGTCTAACAAAGACTTGAAAAGTCATCTATTACCTCAAGAGGAGTGGTCAAAACGATACTTGTACACCATATACTGAAGAGAAATAGAAGAATGGCACGCAGATCGACCTTTTGTATTGATTACTGTGTTGGCCTTTATATAGCCAGTGTACTACATACAAGGCTGAGAAAAAAACAACGACTTACAGAAACCTACGTAATTACACTTCTAAAGATTAAAAAAAGAAAGCTGATAAGCAAAATACAAAGAGTCCTACAAGTAAGAAGAGTCCTATATGTAAGAATAGTCTTAGAATCTAGCCGTTATTACAACCCCGCAAGTTGGCATCGAGGTTTACTACGCCCAACAAGTTATTGCAAACAAACAACATGATCATTCATAATTTAGATTGTACTAAGAAGAAAATTAGTACCTTGGTATGCATTTTCTCTGGATTAAAAGAGATGTGGATACCTGTTCTTCCTATCCACTTTAGTTTCTCAAGTAGCTTCTCTACAAACTTATTTTTCCACGGAACTTTGACTTGATGCTACTTTCTTTGTTCTCAACTTGCGAACTTGGCGATATAGATTCTAAGCAAAACCTCCTCATAAGACGAACTATCTTTGATTCCAATATCCTCAGTTGGTATGATATGTGAAGTATCTCCCATGCACTCCTTCAACATGGAGATGTGAAATAACGTATAGATGACTGCTAACTCTTGTAGTAGTACCAATTCATAAGCTACGTTGCCAATACTTTTGGAATTCTTGTAAGAACCAATATATAGAGGGGGTTGAGCTTTCCCTTCATACCAACTCTCATAACACCCTTCAGGGGTGAAACTTTTAAAGTGACTCAGTCATTTACCTCAAACTCTAATTCCATTCTCCTAACATGATTGTAGGACTTCTGACGACTCTGCGTTGTTTCAAATATTTCTTGAATGACTTTCATTTTCTCCATAGCTTGATGAACTAACTCAGGTCCTATCAACCCTGCTTCACCTACTTCAAACCATCCAAAATGGATTTCTCCGCTGAAGAGCTTCATAAAGAGTCATTTGGATGCTAGAATTGTAACTATTGTTGTAAGCAACTCAATGTGATATAAGTGATCATCCCAATTACTCTTGAAATCGATCACACAATCTACCTCGATACCTCAAAACACCATCTCCCCCTTCTTCAGAAGCCATCACTTTTTTTTCTTATGAACATTTTCCTTTAATTAAAGCAAGATAGGGTCTTGTTCTTGCTCGACTTTTACCTCTGACACTAATGATGACTTAGCCTTATTCGTCACCACTATTCCTCCTTATGTGGAATTCATTAATCGAAATCCTAATCGTGAAAGTCTATGCACCTCTTGTTCTAACTCATTCTTAACTTCCTAAAAATGGGTGGTACTACCCATAGACAACCTGCTTAAGGAATCAGCAACAACATTAGCCTTACCTGGGTGGTAAAAGAATACTCATGTCAAATCCTTGAGTAACTCTAACAACCTTCTCTGTTTGAGATTAAGCTCTTTCTAACTAAACACAAACTGAAGATCTTGTGCTGGGTGAACACATCCACATGAACACCTTAAAAATAATGATGCCACATTATCAAAAACGAATAATATAGTAGCCAACTCTAACTTATAACTGTCTGGAGGCATAAGATATAACTTTGGCATTTTGCATTAACACATAACCCAAATCAACTATAGATGCATCACAATACACTACAAAACCTTGAGTACCTTCCGGTAAAGTCAAAAGTGGACAGCAGTTAACTTATTTTTCAATTCCTAAACTCTTTTCTCAGTTTATTGAAATAAAAGCCTTATCTAGAAAATGCTTCAACTATTCTTTCAACTAAGCTCGTGCCATTCTGTAAGGCGGAATAGAGATAAGATGAGTATCTGGAATGGTGTCTATGCCGAAGTCTGTTTCTCTCTTAGGTGGAACTCCCAGTAGATCATCTCGAAAGACTTCTGGAAAATCTTTTACTACTGAAACTGAAACAGGCTTAATAGGAGGTATCTCAAAACTAGACTCATTGAATCGGACTAAGTTATCGACACACCCCTTGGAGTACAAAATAAAACAACCCTTAGGCATTGCGAAACTGCTTTTCCACTCTAAGACTAACTCATTTGGAAACTCAAATTTGACACTCGAGTCGTAAACTCAACTCAGACATAACAGGGATGAAGCAAGTCCATACAAAGAATAACAATCACAATCTACCATATCTAACTTAATTAAAATGACCATGGTACTCTTGTGATTGACGGAAACGGGACAATCATGATAGATTTTGTCTGCAAGAATTGAATCACCAATAGGTGTAGAAACACTGAATTATTCATGAAGTACCTCAGGAATAATATTAAAATTCATAGCAACAAAAGGAGTTACAAAGCATAAACTCTCCCCTATATATAACAAAGAATAAATAGTAATGTCAAACACTTGGGTCATACCAATGACCGCATCTGGCGAATCCTCTTGCTCTTGGCGACAAACAATAGCATATAAGCAGTTTGTTCCTCCGCCAGTACCATTTCCTTGCATATTCATTAGACACTCTTTAATGAACTTACACTCTTGTCCACACTTGAAGCAACATGTATGGACCTTACGACACTTTCCTGGGTGGGTTCTACCACACCTAGCACATGCAGAAGCCTAGTTACCTCCTTGTGCCAAACTATCCTGAGACTATGCAGGTCTAGCTTAGAAGATCTGTGAATTCTAGCCACTATACTCACCTTTATTCCTAGGTGCAGGTTCACTATCAAATGATGGAGCAAGTCCCTTTTGTTCATTTTAGAAAGATGACCAGTTGGCATTACTCTTCTGTTGCACGAACTCATTTCCTGACTTAGCCCTCTTGTTATTGAACTCCTCTCTATCTCTAAGCTTCTCGTCCACTATTTGCTTCACATAGACCATCAACATTGAAATGTCCATGTCCCTAATAAGCATTGTTGTCCGGCCTTATTTGCTTGATAGACGAGACAACCCAACAACAAATAGACTTATCCTACTTCTCATGTCCGCAACCGATTTCGAAACATAGAGATACAGTGGGGTGAATTTAAACCCATGCTCATGAACACTCAAAGGATATTGCTTAAGTGTGAGGAACTCAAGTACCTCGGACTCATTCAGTTCTCGGTGGAAATAAACATCCCAACAAGGCCTCCTCAAAACAAGCCCAACTCACACGTGGTGCATTCTTATCTCTACCCTCTTTCCACCAATCAAACAAGGTTCTAGCAATACCCTTGAGTTTATATGAAGCTATCTCAACTCTCTCAGTGTCAGCAAAATTAATTATCTCAAATACCTTTTTCAGTTTCTCAGTAAAATTCTCTGGATCCTCAGTAGGGCTCGAACCAGTAAAACTTTGAGGATTCATCCTCAAGAACTCACGAATCCTCGACGTGTCAGCCCCTTCTTGTCGAGCTCCGCTTTGCTGACCAGCATGCTTAGTCACAACCTAACTCAACATCCTTATTGGCATTAGTAACTTCTCCATGGGGTTGCACTTCAGGTACATTGGGTACCCCTTGTTCCTCAACATTCTTCCTAGCTGGACGACCTTTGACTTCTCTTCGTTGAGGCATGATTCTCTGAAAAACACGCGTAGTTATAAATAAGAAGGAAACATTTTAGAGATCAAACTCTAACGCACGAAAAGAGTGTGAAAGAAGCGAAGAAATTCCTAAATGTTAAAGCCTCCTAATTATAGATGTGGCGCGCTTCACACCGATAACTAAGACTCTACAAACACGACTTCATATACTCCCTATCACTCTTGAACTATGTGCTCTAATACCAAGTTTGTGACACCCCGAGCCTACACCTGTGGCGGGACTGACACTCGAATACCATTGTTGGCCCCGAGCGGACTCTTGGTCTGACTTACTTACTCATCGGAAAACATAAAGAATTAATACAAGGATTAAAAAGCACTTGCTCAACTTTTTAAAGGATAACTTAGAAAGTTTTAAAGATAAAAGATTCAACTTAGCAAAAATGGCAACTAAAGTCTTAGTACATAATAAATGATAATGAAAAGACTCAAGGAACTAACATCAGACTGTCTAAGAAGCCTCTAAAAAAAACTGAGATTGATGTTGGGACAAAAACCACAACATCCTAATGAATTACAAGTGATACTAAAAGCAATAAAAATGGATCCTCCAGAAAGCATGGCTCTCCATTCAGTGAATTTTTTCTGTAGTGTACACAGCTTACCATTCAAATTAGTTGAAAAACCTACAATGCAAGAAGTCGACACTGCAAAGTGGCTTCTCACTTATCCCCATTTTCAAATGAGGAGATCCGACGTCAAGTGCAGGAATTGGTGCCAAAGGGGCGAGAGAGTCTCAGCCCATGCTCAATGCCTGCGGTTAAAATGTATAAGGCAGACAAGAAAGAATTCACTATATGCTATAAATATTACCCTGCATAAGCTATTACAGAGAAAGTGACAACTAACAGAACTTTGGGAAGTAAAGAAAATGGATCAGAAGAAATGTAATGAAAACATGAGCTTCCTCTTGTTGATACAGCAAGAGCACATAAGTTCTTTTTTTTCTGGGCTAGCTGGTTTGTAGATCTCTATATGCATGTAGACCTCAGAGTTATAAATTTATCATTTTAGTTATTACTTTTTGGATAAGATGCACACATTTCTTATTTGCTTCTACAATTTGTTTGATGCATGTATGGATGCAGATGACTGGGACAAAAAGGCTAAACATACAGCACATTCGGAGCATAAGAACACAAACCTATGTTTATTAGGTAGAAATACTGAAATGTTAATGAATCTCAATCCCAGTATATACCTTTCTTTCCTCCATAACTCCAGTGAGCGTTGAATCTATTATGTTGTTTTGTGCTAATTTACAGAGTCAGTTTTAGGACAACAAGTAATATCCTGTGAAGATTTCTCCTTTGGTGGTACATAACAGATAAGGTAGAAAACTAAACAAGTCTTACAATGGATTAATCTCTTTAGGTTTGAGTTATGTTTTGTAAGTATTGTATGGTTCTCTATCCAATCTGCTAAAGTACACGTGAAATCATTCAGGGGTAATACTGAAAGCATGGTACATCTAGAACACTAATTTAATTACTATTTTGTTGTCATTTCATCCTATATTATTATTCATGTATAACAATCCAGCATGTGAAACTAAGACCACCAAAGAGGCTTCATTGACTTTAAGTGGTACTGCAAGGACCTTCCTGTAACCATCTATGCATATCTATATATCTTTTTCTCTCTTTATAGGTGTTAGAATTAAAATTTCAAAAGAGACATGTTGAATGAAGTTGCTTTGTGACGAAGTGTATGTAACTTTTAGCTAAACTTTGCTTCACAATAATTCCATTTTATTATTTTGCAGATTGTGAGATCTGAATAGGAGACAAGGAAATATTTTTTTTTATTGTTGATGAATAAACACTTTGCTGCAAGTTTAGTGTTTGTACCTTTTAGCTACTCTGCTGATGCTAATACACGGAAATAGTTGTCGCCGCCAGAACTACGTCCTCTGCTTTCTTAGAACTTGCTGAACCATATATGATTATCAACTCAAAACATCGTAGATACTTTATAGTTGTAAATTATGTCGTGCAATCATTTCTATATCTTGAAAAAGAATTCCAGGACATCAGTGACTACAAAAAATTGTTTTCCATGTCTCTTATCGTTATTCTAGTATTCTTCTTGTTGGTTGTATTTCAATGTCTCAATAATTTAATTCACATGATGACTGTTTTTTGAGATCCTTAAATCGTAAATACTCTTTTTCCTCTCTTTAAAGTTCATAAAAGTTCTTGCTGCGTACACAGATGAAAATATTAACTATTCATTATGGCTCTGCCTAGAAAATACAAGTTCTCTCTAGGCTGTGCGGTTTTTTCCAGGTAACTCTTGAGATGCATCCCTTAATTTCTTTTTATTTTGTTTACCCAACTAACCAGAGTACATCTTATTTAATGATTTATTTGGTTCACTAACCTGATGAGAGTCTTGGTTAAGTTATTTGTCTGAATGTTATCATAGTAGGTTGCTTAAGTTTTGATTGTTAGACCTTTAATCTAAGAAATTGTTGGTACATAAAGGAAGCAGGCTTCTTTAGAAGCCTAGAAAGCAAATCTTTCATGCTTTTCTCAAGGTTAAAGACTTAAAGTTAAGACTAGAAGCATCATTCAAATGCAAAGCCAAGTGGAAGTCGCATAAAAGATATATAGAGCTTTTACCAAAATTTTACGAGTGATCATCATTTGATTTCTATGTGTTTTTTTCCTTAACTTTGTGGAGCTGGCTGCTCCTTTATTTCAACCAACACAAATATATACTTACAAAGGCTTGGAAATTCAAGCCCAAAGCAAAAACACTTGGTAGCTTAGTTTTATTCACAGTAATGTATGTTTATTCATGGCGTTCTGTACCTAACACAATTTTGTGTTGTTTTTTTAATCCTCTTGACCCCTCTACTGATGTATTGCGTGTACTGTAATTTTCCTTATTTTAATTTGCAGAGAAGGGTATTTCTGTTTTATCAGTGCTCACAATCCCCCTGCATTCTCCTGATAGTTGTTGAAATGTATGGATATCCATTATCTTGTTCACATGCTTCATTTTCTAATTTATCTGCTGGTTTGTTAGCCTCTCGGAACACATGTTGAATCTGTGCTTGTTTTGAATTAATTATCTCCTGTATTTCCTGTTTGCTGTCATGGGACCTTCCATTCTCTGCGAGCTATGTTTTTAATACTTAAAGAATCTGTTTGCTGCAATGTCTGAGTGCTTAAAGAGTTGCTATTATTTCCTGACACCCTCCTTCAAACCCTCCAATCACTTCAACAGCCAAACATTTAACAAGGGGGTCCTGGGGTAGGGGAGTAGTAGAGTCAATACCTGTTATCCTTTTGCTTTGATTTTTAGAATTTTTTCTTTTGTTTTCCTTGTCGGAATTATTTGACAATTGGTTGGTTGTGGAAGGTAAGTCAGTGGTTGACTTATTATTAATTTGTGTCTCCATTGTATCCTCATTTTTTGAATTTTTATTTTCAACTCCTTCTTGATTGTTTGGTTGATCCTGTCAATGAAATTATTATAAGTCGGGAGTGCAGAATTAGTAGTCATACTTGTTTGATCAGTCTGCTTCTGTTGCAATGTTTGCTTAGGAAATTTTGATCTGTCCATGCTATGTTGAACTGGCCTGTAAGCTTTCCTCTTCTGAGTCTTGTCATTGATCCTGCATAAAATGATCAATGAAATTCCTTGTTTTTGGTGTTGCTGGTTTGTGAACTGTTGTTTCCATCCTCTCTATTAAGGTATTGCATTTGCAGGTTTCTGAAATCTTGTTTGCCTTGTTCCCCTTTGTTTTTCATCCTATCAGCCTCCAACTCTTTCCTTATTTTAAAAAAAATCCTCATCTCCTTGCTTAATAGTACAGACATGTAACAGGTGTCCTTGGTGTTTACAATGCATGTAGTAATCCGGAATATGCTCATATTCAATAGTTTGCCAGGTCCCTATGTTGAGATATTCTTCATTTAACCCCATCCACACATGAGGAGGTCTCCCTTTGGTAAGATCTATTTGGACTTTGACCCTAGCAACACTTCCTCTAAATTTTTAGATAGAAGCAGTGTCCAAGTACAAAACTTTGCAAGTAGGACTCAATAGAGATGACAAGATGTCCTTGTGATAGCAATGCCAAGGTAGCTACGGTAGAGAAATCCAAATAGGGACTATATGTGTTTCCTCCTCAGGCCTTAAAGTAAGAGTCCACTTTTGAATTCGCATCAATTGTTTGGTCAAAACACAATCAGAAAATAGATGCAATGAACTTTCAACAGCCTTCATAACACATAAGCAACAATCAGCAGTGTCAATGGGTATGTTCAAGTGTCTAACTTTAGTAAGTAGCCTTCCAATGCTATGCTTCTCATATCCTGGTAGTTTCCCCACAAGTATTCTCTACATAGTCTATAAATCTCTTTTAGAATACTTTGTGGAAGAATGATCAACACAGCTCCCGAAAAGCTCTGAACAGGCAGGACTTTTGTTCTTCCCTCTTTAGATGTTTTTTCTCACTTGTACTTGTCTAAGTTATAAGGATTAATTTGTGATGTTGAAGAAGAAATGGGTTCACGTGTTTCAGTGGACAAAGACCCTCAATTTCTCTTGTGTTTGGGTCCATCATACCCCATCACCTATCCAAGAAAAATCCATTCATTGATCTTCACCACCAGTTGCTGCCTTTACTGATTTTGGTTTCTGATTCTCATACTATTGTTGTTTCTCTTTTTTTTTTTGGCTACAGAGTTGCTGTCTATTTGATTTAATCAGATTTTTGCCTGTGTTAAAAATGTTAAATAGGGGTGGAGGTACTTTGATTGTGAACCCACTAAGATGAGTTTTGGGTTTTGTGTCAATTCAGAATTCATTTGTTGATAAATGTTCTATATGATTTGCATATATATATATATATATATATATATATATATATATATATATATATATATATATATATATTGGTCTGGATTGGTTGGATTACAGTGAATACTCTCCAATTATGCACTTTCACATCTTTATTGTTATGAATTGGTTTTGCTTACTGTGAATTTAAGCATATGAAATACATGATTTATTCCACTAATTTATAATTTTATTTTGAATGTGCTGAAAAATGGCGATAATTGAATTTGAATTGTGGCCAGAAGTAAACTCGATCTACTATAGTGAACGATGAATAGTTTTTGTACTATTGTCTTATATGTTTGAATGCATTTGGTTTTGTGGAATTTATTGATAGTAGAGATCTTTAAGCAATCACTTTCGAAGTATTTTTTGTACAAGACATGTTTCTCAAAGTTTATTTGAAATATCAATTTAATTATTAGTTTATTTTGTACTTTAGTTCACTTTTATATTTAATTATTTTAGTATTGAATAAATGCAAATAAAAAATATTATTCTTACAATAAAAAAATGTGGCTACAAAATTCTACACAGTATTGCCACACTTCAAAAGTGTTGTAGGACATCCAATGTTATCTTGTACATAGGAAAACTTAAACTTTATAAAAGGCAAAACTTTTGAAGTGTGATAACAAATCAAAGGCAACACTTTTAAGTGAAGTATAATAATAAAAAAAGGTGTCCCTGATGCATCACCACAAAGTGTGCCCTTATACCTCCTTGGATACACTTTATAAGTGTAGCTTTGATGGCGACATTTAAAAATTGTTGCCTAATTTCAAAATGTTACTCTTCTTTAGGCCACCCGTCAACAAGTGTAGCCTTTAATCAAAGGCCACATTTTTTGCTAGTTAAGGCTATACTTTACTGGGTGGCCGTAGGCCTAAAATTTTGTAGTGACTGCTCATTGGATCAATGCTGCACTGGATGCTGATCCTAGTTACCTGCGTCTTCATCAAAATATGATGCAGGCCAACTGACATCAGTACATTGAATGTGCGAGTATGCGAGTTGGGATCCTAAAACAACATAGGCTTGAAAGAGATTATGAAAGAAAAACTTACCTTTGCTCTTCTCAACTCATGAATACTTAACTGAACTCATTCAATTATAAAGCAGTTTTAAACAAGTGCAATATAAAGAAAAGGAAACTTGTTTAAAACAAGATGTCAACTCATAATTATAATGTCAAGACATACCATGTTTTCTATCAAAGTCTACTTGTGCAGTGCATGAATGAAGTCCCATAACCCCATTCATACTATGCAGAACCCCTTGATGAACCACTCAATTACTACTGCGAGAGTTTCTCTAACCGACAACCATCACTTAAAAGCTATAATGATGATACATCACTTTACCTCACGCTGCCAAGAAACATTCTACACCTTGCCGGGGGTTTAGGAAGCTAACTCACTAAGGGAATTCACTAGTCTATGCGAAAAGGATTCTTCTAAAATGTATTACCCTTTTCTACCCATGAAAACTACGTGGTTTATAGAGACTTAAGTTAATATGAACTCGCATCCCCGTATCGGTGCTCAATACTACTCCTTAAAATATACTTAGCTCATATGTTTTAAAAACAACTTCTTTCTGTTATTTGAGATTAGTGCTCAAAAACTTATCTCAAAGGCTATCTTGGAAATCTCAGTTCCCCTTCTTGCTTCATTTAGAAAGCTATTACACTTTTCTGAAAACTAGCCCGAAGTCTCATGGGAAATTCCAGTTTCCGTTCTTATTTAAATACAAAGACGGTTTGAATCTCGTTTGGAATACATAGTCCCCATATACTTCTTTGGAGAAAGAACTTCAACTTTTACTATTTACTGAACTCTAAACTTAAGTCTAAAATAAAAGTTAAAACGTTTGTAAAAGACTTATGAAAACTTGAAATGAACTTTTCTTACTTGACTCTTGACTTCTCTTAATTATAATCTTAACTGCTCTTGACTTGATTCATAACTGATCTTAACTTGACTCTTAACTGATCCTTGAATTTAATTATGGACTCAAAGATTATGATTTGTGATAGGAAAGGTCTCTTGATATTTAGGAATGATTTGGATTAGCTAAACTTGAGAAATGTTATGAAATCACCATCTTGGAACAAGTCCGCGACTCGGAGATGCTCGTAAATAATTATTCACGAAATTTAATTTTGAGACAGAGGAGTCCGCGTCCTCTCCGTGACGCGGATATGACTTTTACTCACTGAAGGAGCAGGTCCACATCGCGATAAGGAAAATATAGTGGAAGACGTTTTGAGTCGAAAAGCGATAAGTATGGGTAGTTTAGCTCACCTAAGTTGAACCAAGTGATTGTTGTCCAAGGAGATTCCGACCTTAGAGTCTAAGTTCGTGAAGTTGGGCATCACTGAAAGAAGTCGGTTGTTAGCTAGCGTTGAAGCTAAGTCCATGTTCATAGAGGAAATCAAGGTCAAGCAATTTGAAAATAGAGATTTAGATGAGCATAGAACAATGATTGCAATAGGTAAGTCCCAAGCAACCACTCTAGATGCTAAGAGTCTGCTCAACTATAAGGGAAGAATGTGTGTTCCAAGAGTTGATGATTTTATTCCAAGGTTGTTGGCGGAGGCTCACGGCTCACGTTATTCAATTCATTTCGGCATGACACATATGTATAGAGATCTGAAACGAGTGTATTGCTAGTGGGATATGAGATAAGACATTGAGAAGTTTGTGTCGAAGTGTAAGAATTGTCAACAAGTGAAGTATAAAAATAAAAGGCCTGCGGGGCTACTTCAAAGGATGTCAATTTCGGAATGGAAGTGGGAAAGGATAGCCATGAATTTTGTGGTTGGGCTTCCCAAGACTCAGGGAAGTTTGATTCTATTTGTGTTGTAGTAGATAGATAGACTAAGTTAGCCCATTTTATTCAGGTAAGGGTTGATTACTGTTAGAACAAAATTACTCAAGAAACTGATTTGAAAAAATAAAAATAGAGTGAACTTATGAAATTCCTTGTATATATTAATCTGCAGAAAGTCTGAATTTATACAAAGAAAAAACATAAACATTAAATCTAAAATAAGAACATGTGCCACTAACTACCATAAAAGAAGCCACTAACAGCCATAATGGGGCCAATAATGGGGCCACTAACTTCAGAAAGTTGAGCAACTAAAGTTTACTAAGTCTAGCTAGAAAATAGGATGCACTAAACTGAAATAAGTAAAAACAGTAAAAATAATAATAAGCTGAAAAAATGCCAATTGTCTAACACTCCTCCTTGGCATTAAAATGGCAAACACCAATTCTTTGCCTCAGATCTTCAAACCTTTCCTTTGGCAATGACTTGGTGAAAATGTCAGCTAGCTGGTTCTCAGATGAACAATGAACAAGCAACACTTCATTAGATTGTTGGACTTCTCTAATAAAATGAAACTTGATCTTGATATGTTTAGTTCGACCATGAAACACTGGATTTTTTTAGATTGAAACTGCTGAACTGTTGTCACACATGATCTTGGTAGCTTCTGTTTGTTCATGGCCTAAGTCCTTCATCATCTTCCTTAGCCAGATAACTTGATTCACAGCAGATGCAGTATCTATGTACTCAGCTTCTGCTGTTGATTGAGCTGTAGTTTCTTGTTTTCTAGAGCTCCAACTAAAACAACTTGTCCCCAAACAGAAAAGATATCCAGAGGTGCTTCTGGAATCATCAACTCCACCACCCCAATCACTATCAGAGTACCCGATCAGGTTCATAGTTACTTCGGCAGATGCTGGGGAAAAAATTCCAAACTTGCTGGTTCCTTTAATATACCTTAACACTCTTTTAGCCGCTGTGAGGTGTGTGTCTCTAGGCGAATGCATGAACCTAGAGAGAAAACTAACAACAAATAGAATGTCAGGCCTGCTTGCGGTTAGATATAGAAGACTGCCAATTAAGCTTCTATACATACTATCATCCACTTTTTCAGAATCCTCATCCTTGCCAAGCTTCACACCAGTAGATATTGGAGTACTCACAGGTTTGCAGTCTTGCATTTTGAACCTGTTTAGAATATCCGAAATGTATTTCTGCTGGCATATGAAAATTCCATCACTGGACTGCAACACTTCCATGCCGAGAAAGTACTTCATGACTCCAAGATCAGTCATTTCAAAGATTTTCTCCATTTCATCCTTGAACCTTTGGATTAGTTCAATTTTGCTTCCTGTCACAAGCATGTCATCCACATAAATTGAGACAATTAAGGACTCACCTGCAGCATTGACTTTCACATACAAAGTAGCTTCACTTTGACTTCTACTAAAGCCAAGTTGGATGAGATGATTGTCCATCCTCTCATACCATGCCCTTGGGGCTTGTTTTAGGCCATACAAGGCCTTTGTTAAGAGATAAACTTGATCCTATTTTCCAGGAGTTGAGAAACCATCAGGTTGCTCTACATAGATCTCTTCAGCAAGCAAACCATTCAAGAAAGCCGATTTGACATCAAGTTGATGAATCTGCCAGGAACTATGAGATGCAAATGCAAGAATAAGCTTGATTGTGTCATACCTTGCTACAAAAGCAAATGTTTCCTGGTAATCCACACCATATTGTTGTGCGTATCCCTTCACCACCAATCTAGCCTTATGTTTACAAATTTTTCCATCAGGATTGAGTTTTGTCTTGAAAATCCATTTTACACCAATTACCTTGTGATTTCTAGGTCTGTCAACAAGCTGCCAGGTTCCATTCTTCTCGATCATGTCTAGTTCTTCTTGCATAGCTCTCCTCCATGCCTGAGAGTCTTGTGCTTCAGCATAGCTTGTTGGTTCAGAGCTAACCAAGTTACACCGCTGATAGACATCTTTTAAGGATCGAGTTCCCGTCACTGGTACATCATCCACTAGTTCATCTTCTGAAAGTTGAGGCTGCTCTATTGAAAATGAATCAGAATAAGAGGTCTTCTGATTTTTCCAATCCCAACCAGCTGCTACATCAAACTTCACTTCTCGGCTGAAAAGTAGTTTGACTGATTTCAAACAGAAAATCCTGTAACCTTTGGATGAACTATAGCCCATAAATATTCTTTATGAGCCTTGTTGTCCAGCTTACTCCTTTTTGTTTTTGGAACTCGATAATAACATATACACCCAAAGATTCTGAGATGGTGTACTAATGGTTTGTTCCCACACCAAGCTTCATATGGAGTCATGTCCTGCAAGGCCTTAGTAGGCAGTCTGTTCAGCAAATATACAGAGGTATTGATTGCCTCAGCCCAAAACTGATTTGGGATCTTTCTTTCGAGCAAAAGACATCTGGCCATCTCCATTACTGTCCGTTCTTCCTTTCAGACACGCCATTTTGTTGTGGAGTGTATGGTAATGTCAATTGGCGTTCAATACCTGTGCTATTACAAAACTCCACAAATTGAGAAGAAGTATATTCTTTTCCATTGTCAGACCTTAAAGCCTTAATACTAAGATTACATTGATTTTCTACTAAAACTTTAAATTGCTTAAAAACATCAAAGACTTCACTCTTCAGTCTTATGAAATAAGCCCAACACATTCTGGTGTTGTCATCAATAAAGAGGAGAAAGTATCTGTTACCACTCAGCGAATCTGTTTTCATTGGGCCGCAAACATCCGTATGAATGAGCTGAAGTTTCTGGTTAGCTCTCCGTACTTGATTTGCTTGAAATGGCAATTTTGTTTGCTTTCCCTGTTGGCAAGTTTTACAAACTTGAGCATTAGAAAGAAATTCAGGCATATTTTCCACTAGCTCCTTTTTTTTCATCTCGGCGATGCTTCTCAGATTGAAGTGACCAAACCTTTTGTGCCATAGTTTTGTACATGTTTGTGAAGTAATAGTGTAAACCTGCTCAGTTATTTTCTCCCAATCAACTGAAAACATTCTGTTGTTCATCTTGACATAAAATAATTCTACTCCAGAAGGGTCAGAAACAACACATTCACGATCTTAAAATGCAGAGAATAATTATTTTCAAGCATTTGTCCAACACTCAACAAATTTTGACTCATATCAGGTGTGTACAAAACATCAGAAATAGTTTTGATACCTGATATTGTTGAGATAGACACTGTACCTCTGCCTTTGACTTCTACTGCCTCACCGTTTCCCACTTTTTCTTTAGATTTGTAAGTATCATCGAGGAATTTGAACAGTTCAACATCATTGCACAAGTGATTTGTGCAACCACTGTCAAGAAGCCATGAATCAGAGGATTCACTGATTGAAAAGTATGAAACTGCAAAGAGTTGCTCATGTGCATCGCTAGCTTCTGCTACTTGTGCTTGCAAAGCACCAAAGGCTTTGCTCTTGATTTGCAAACCTTGGATACGTGTCCCGTCTGCTTACAGTTGCCGCATATAGCATCGACTCTCCACCAATAATACTTCTCCAGATGTGTATTTCTTTTACAATGTTTGCAAGGAGGGAACTT
Organism: Solanum lycopersicoides; assembly: GCA_022817965.1. Taxonomy (NCBI): domain Eukaryota; kingdom Viridiplantae; phylum Streptophyta; class Magnoliopsida; order Solanales; family Solanaceae; genus Solanum; species Solanum lycopersicoides. Next base: position 17,511,855 of record CM040627.1, read on the forward strand.
CTGCTTCACATCTTCACTATTGTTTCCTCCATCATGCTTGCCTTTATTGTTTTGGTGGAATTGTTGCTTTCCTTTTTGCATTGTACAGAGAAAGCTCCTTCACTGAACTTTTCCCGTCTCATAGTCCTCCTTTGCTCTTGTGCTTGAAGAGCACTCATTAGTTCACCGAATGAAAGTTTGATCAGGTCCTTGGATTCTTCAAGAGAGGAAATCTTAGATTCAAACCTCTCCGGAAGAGTCACAAGAACTTTCTCCACAATTCGTTTATCTGTAAATTCTTCACCAAGAAGTCTAATGTTATTAACAATTAAGGAGATTCGATCAGCATACTTACTGATAGTTTCATCCTCCTGCATATTTAAGGACTCAAACTCTCTTTTTAGGTTCAACACTTGCATTTGACGTGTTCTATCGCTGCCTTGATATTCTTCTTTCGACCTATCCCAAGCCTCTTTTGCAGTTTTGCAAGCCATGATTCTGTAAAACACAGAATCTGCCACAGCATTCTGCATAAGCGACTTGGCTTTAGATTTCTTTGCCTTCTCTTCGTTGTTGGATTTGATCTGAGCCAAGGTAGGATTTGCTGGTAGAGCAGCAAGTGGTTTATCTTCCGTCACAGTTTCCCAAAGTTCATAGGCTTCCAAAAAAGCTTGCATCTTCACACACCAGATTTGGTAATTTTCACCAGTGAAAGTAAATGGTGGATTTAAAGGTAGGTTGTTGGATGCCATTTGTGTTGTAGGTTAAAACTTTTTTTGTCCTGTAAGATCAACTAGAGGCTCTGATGCCACTGTTAGAACAAAAATACTCAAGAAACTGATTTGAAAAAATAAAAATAGAGTGAACTTATGAAATTCCTTGTATATATTAATCTGCAGAAAGTCTGAATTTATACAAAGAAAAAACATAAACATTAAAACTAAAATAAGAACATGTGCCACTTACTACCATAAAAGAGGCCACTAACAGCCATAATGGGGCCAATAATGGGGCCACTAACTTCATAAAGTTGAGCAACTAAAGTTGACTAAGTCTAGCTAGAAAATAGGATGCACTAAACTGAAATAAGTAAAAACAGTAAAAATAATAATAAGCTGAAAAAATGTCAATTGTCTAACAATTACAACGCTTAACAGTTGTCAAGGATTTATCTAAAGGAGATAGTGAGGCTTTATGATGTGCCCCTTTTCGTCAACTCAGATCGTTGTACCCTTTTAACTTCAAAGTTTTGGGGGAAATTGCATGATTAATTCGTCATGTAACTCACTTTTAGTACATCCTTCCATCCCCAGAGGTAAGGACAATCAGAAAGGACTATACAAGCGTTGGAGGACATTTTGCGAGCTTGTGTAATTTACTTTGGAGGGCATTGGGATATGTTCCTACCCCTATATGAGTTCTCCTATAATAGTTATTACTCGAGCATTGATATGGCACAATTTGAGGCGTTATATGAGTTCTCCCATAGGTTTGTTCTTATCATGAGATGTAATACCTTTGGGGGTTGACTTAGTGAATGACTTTCAAGATAAGATGAGGAGCATTCAAGCTAAACTTCTAGTCGCGCAGAGTAAACAAAAGAAGTACTCGGATCAAAAGGTAAGAGACATGGAATTCGAGATGGGCGAAAATGTTCTTCTCAAGGTATCACCCATGAAAGGGGTGAATATTTGGTAAGAGGGGTAAGTTGATTCCTCGCTATATTGGTCCATTTGAGGTTCATGAACGTGCCGGGCCGGTGGCATATAGATAGCGCTACCTCAAAATTTTCCACTATACATCCCATATTTCATGTGTCCATGTTGAAGAGATATCACTGTGATGGTGACTATATCATTACGTGGGACTCAATAGTCCTAGACAAGGACCACCAATATGAGGAGGAAAGTATTGTTGTTCTTGATTGAGATGTTCGTAAGTTTAGGATCAAAGAGATTAAGTCCGTAAAGGTTCAATGGAAACATAGTGCAATGGAGGAATCTACTTGGGAGATCGAGAAGGATATGCGCGATAAGTATTCAGAATTGTTCGTCGAATCAGGTACTACCTTGTTCCTAATCTAGCCTAACTTTCCCTAGTTGATCGCTCGGGTATGAGTGATGGGTAAATTTGTATCTATTATAACGACCACGTTTTAGCTTTATAGAAATGCCAACGGGGAAAATCAAGATTGGAAAAACATTTTCATAGTACTAGGATTTTCCCATCCTTGTCCAGATTTAGAGGAATTTAGAGTCATTAAGGTGTAAGGACTTCTAGTAGCAATCGGGTGGACTCAATGTGATTTTGATTAAATATTCAGTTAGATAACTCGTTAGCGAATCTGTACGACTTTACTGATTTGAATTTTGGATAAGTATATTATTGGGAATAATCTTAGCGTTCAGGGAACTTGTTGAGAGTAGTGGGTTAAGAGTATCCTGTAAAAAGGGAGACGTGGAAAATGTATTGTAAGCTCACTGCCTCGCTTTGTGCCGCTGCAGTGGGGTTCTTGACACTGTAGCGGGCGAGGTGGAATGGGAATTAAGGATTTTTGAGATTTTTCTTGACAAGATCAATGGTTCGCTCTGTGCCGCTGTAACAAAGCCGCTACAATGGGATGTGTTCCGCTGTAGCAGGATGACAGGTTTAAAATTCGTAATAAAACCCTTAGACGACCTTATTTTGTATTTTCAACTTTTGAGTTAAGAGATAACCCCTGGGCTATTCCAACTCGCTTTCCATCATTCTTGAAGCTAGAGGTAAAATTTTCACTCCCCGGACTCATATTCGATCCGTATAATATTTTAGAATGGATCAATATTGATGGGGAAGGTTATCTTGAAGAATCTTATGGTGGAACTGACCTTAATTGACTAGTTGAGGTTATGGGTTTTTAACTGGGGTTCATAGACTATGTGTTTCTCGGTAATTTAATGTTTCATTATTGATTTCAGTATATAAATTGTTGATTGTAGACAAAGAACAAGAAGAACGAATTCAAAAAGGGAAGGATCAAGTTATCTAGGGTTTCAAGCTTGTTTCGAGGTAGGCAATGGTTGTGGTTCTACGATTGTGTGATATGCATTTGCTTTGCTTCATTGTGATAGTTGTATATGTATGCATGTTGCAATATGGTTCATAGATGTTGAAATGGGATATATGAATATTGATACCATAAAATCATGAGTTGAATGTATGATCTTGATGTGTTATTGATGTGCGATTGATATAGGCTGTCACGTTCCAGTAATCTAACTTGGATCAGATTGCCACATTATGGCATGCTAACTAGGATTGGTTGCCACGTTTCGGCATAAAAATTGGATCAGATTGCCACGTTCCAGCATGCTAACAATTTGACTTTGGGTTCCGTGAGATGACCAACTATGTAATGAAGCATGCGAATTGTGATATTGATTGTTATGATAATATTTAATTTATTGATATTTATGCATTTACTATAATGTTGTAATTTCTTGTTTGTGTTATACTAGTGGGATAGCCGCGTGATCCTACCAGTACACGGTAATTTTTTTACTGATTCTACACTTGCTCTTATTTCTGTTGAGTACAGGACATCTTAACGCGACTGTTGACAGAACTCGCTTAGGAGATTGGTGATCGCTTCGAGTTCAAGGGTGAGCCATAATTTTCAGGCTGCCATGGAATTCTCTTTAGTCTATGTCCACTATTTTCGGACATAGACCTTGCTTTAGGTAGTTGATACTAATCTCTTGTTAGATATTGATATTGTTATAGTTTTGGTACATTGACTTTCAGATTCTAGGTTTACCTTCCGCATTGTTAGTTCGTTATTAGCTCTTTATTTAGTAATGAAACCTTGTCTTTATTTATTAACTTGCTTCCACAACTTAAATACATTAGCTTTAGATTGTTTGCTTTAGTTGGTTGTTAGTAGTGGTTATCCACTGAGTTGTAGTGTGGGTGTCATTCACGACGGTTCGGGTCATGACAGTTATGACTAATTGCAACTGTTATTTACATTCTTTAGTTATAAGATTATAAACTCTCATAGTTATTACATTAATTATTTCTATCAATCATCTTTTCTTATCTAAACTTTTTGATCAATAATTTTTCATATTATAATACTAACTCTTTATATACAATAACACAATGTTGTTATTTTTCTTAATGAATCATGCTTTATTGAATAAATTGAAAATTGTTTACAATTATATGAACTAAATCTTTGTTGGGTGTAAGATAAAATGTGATTATATATTAAATTCATGGATAGAATATATTCTTTAATTTCAACGTTTAATTTTTTGGTTAAAAAATGAAACATTTCTGAGTTAACTATGGACAGTCAGATAACTAGCTTTGATTCATTTACACAATTAGGTGAGAAGTCAATATGAGATCCAACAACTAGAACGTCGTTTATTATATAATAACTTATAAAATTATACAAAAATTATTTCTATAAAATAAAATGTAGCGGTTCTCTTCACATGTTCATATGAAATCTTAACAGTTTCATGTGACATGCACGTGCAAATGCATCTGATTAGATGACAAGAAAAATACACAACGAATATTTTCTAAAAGATAATATTATTGAGATACGATAAATTATATGATTGAATCTCAGCAAATTGAAATATATAAATGCATTTTAACTAATAAATGTAAATATCTCATAGATTCGCGTGAATAAGAGAGATATATACGATGATCCACATTGAACAATCACAAAAAAATCTGCAATATTATTTTGTGCAAAACTTATTATTCAAATCTTCGTTTGAATAAGCAATACTATTTACTATAAAAAAAAAATTGAATTGGTAATCACATGCAACGCATGTGTCGAGAAACTAGTGTGTGTATATATTTTATAAAATTTGGGCACAAAGAAACTGGACCACAAAGTATTTTACTTGACCACTAAGTTTACTTGGACACAATATATATTGCGAATAATACACATATTAGACCCTAAACTTGGCTTCAAATTTTAACTTTGACCCCCAACTTTTATAGTGGACAAAGAGACACTTTAACTATCCAACCTTTTAATAAATAAATACGCGAGTCCTACCTGGCAAAACGCGTGATGTGCACGATTTTTGCGCGAATTATGAGTAATGTTTTAGGCCCACAACGGTAAAAAAAATTTGAAATGACAATTCTACCCTTAATGAATCCCTTTTATATATATTTTTATATTTCCAAATCAAAATCTTATTTTAATTTTTTTTAATTCTAAAATGAACGTGTAAAATATTTAATTAGTTGGCAGCCATTGAGAGGCTCACTAGTACATGTGGGAGCGTTTGCATTTAACTCTTATTGGCTCCAAATATCGCGTGTTTATTTATTTAAAGTTAGTATAGTTAAAGCGCCTATTTGTGCACTATGAAAGTTGGAGGTCAAAATTAATTGAAGCCAAGTTTAGGGTCCAATATATGTATTATGCCATCTGTATTGTGTGGACATCTATTTTACAACAATTGTATGGCATGTTGTTAATGGTTGTTTTTTGGAAATGTATAACAGGGATGCAATAGTACATTCTTATATTTTTTACTCATGTAAAATGAAGTCTTTCTTGTATGGTAAGACATTATATATACAATTTGAAGTCGATAAATGACAGTATTAGATATACTACTTCAACAACCATTATCTTAAAAGGCACTTCAAAAATCAACTATCTCAAAAATAAATTATCATAAAAATCAACTACCAAAAACTTATTATCTCAAAAACTAATTGTCTTACTAATCAACCAGCAAAAACTAATTATCTCAAAAACCAATTATCTTAATAATCAACCACCAAATACTAATCAATTCAAAAATCTATTGTCTTAAAATACACTTCAAAAACCAATTTTCTTTTTAAAAAAATCAATAATCATAAATGCCTTACTCATCACCATTGAGCTCCATAACAATAGCCATCAGGTCCACTGAATTTTCATCACTGTCTCCTTTTCCTTCTTCTGTCAAGCCTTCTTCAACATTTTCCTCCAGCTTCTCATGTTCTTTTTCTTCTTCTTTCATATCTTCTAGCTTCTCCTACTATTTTTCTTCTCTTCTTCTTTCTCCTCTTCTTTCTCTTCTTCTTCTCTTTCTTCCATCAACTACTGCAAGATTAGTGTCTTAACATTCTTTAAAATAAATTATTTATACAAATAGTATATAAATAAGTCTACCTTTATTTTTCTTGTTGTTTTGACTACTCCTCAATTTCTCATCTCATATTAAACAATAACTTCCATCATTGATTGTTAAGGGTTGCAACACGCTCACACAAATTATCATCATTACAATTACTCGGTATGTATTTATGTCCACTCGAAGCATAATTCTGACACGGTTGGTTGAAATTGTTATCATCCAATATTTCATCCACCTTGCTCTCTACGGATGAAGTGAGGCAAGTGACACCTTTCAAATTGTTCTTTAAGGCATCAATGACTGTGTCCTTCACTTCGCCCATATATGCCTTAATATTCCATGTAATTTTGTATTGTCTCACGGACATTAGGTGTGAGGTATGGGTGCAGAATCTACAAAAAAAAATATAAATACCTAGGTCTGCCAACATGGTGCCACCACAAACCAGGATTTCCTTTTAATTTATTTATTTCTATAATTAGCCTTCCCTATCATGAAAAATTGTGACTTTTATGAGAAGTTCCATCTTTATGAAAAGTTTCAATTTCTATGAAAAGTTACAACATTTACGAAGAGTTGTAACTGTATGAAGAGTTGCGACTTTTATGGAGAGTTGCGCCTTTTTTGATAAGTTGTAACTTTTAAAAAGGTTGTGACTTTTATGAGTGGTGTAAATTTTCCAAAGAGTTATGACATTTTTTATGAGGAACAATAAATATTTATTCACACTACCCTTTGTTGTCTATAAATAGAGGGACTTCCTCTCATTTTGAAACAACACAAATTTTGAACTTCTTCTTCTTCGGCTTCTGCACAAGTTAATATTTGTGTAATTTGCTCCTGTTGAGTGGTTCACTAACATTATTGTTTTTGTATCAATACTATAGTGAATAGCATCGTTCTATCCTGAGATGATCTATTTCTTTATACCTCGGGTAATATAGTAAAATAATTTTCTTAAGGGGACAATGTGCATTCAGTGAGCTCGATATTTTCCTTTCTATTTCATTCTTTTGTTACAAATCATTTTATATATTTAAGTCATTAATTTATATTGGTGTTATTAATTGTTGTTTTTAAGTACATGTATTAAACTTTGTCGTTTATTTTTATGCTTTTGATCATTTTGTTGAAGTAATGATATGTTAATTAAGAGTGTGATGTAATCATTAGACTATTGGTGTCATGTAGATTAAAATTCATTGGCTAAAAAATTCATGGGATATCCATTAAGGGACTTTTGAGTTTTCAGAAGTTATTGTGGTTCCACTCTACCATGGAGTTTTAGTTTTTAAAATTTTTATCTTATCGAGGCATTCAATCGATTAGTTACATTCAAAAAATAAAGGAATGTAGTGGGATGATAAGTATTGTACTCAACCTTAATTTAAAGTTTGGGGTTCAAATGTTGAATTGAAGTCAATGAATTACCCCTGAAAGTTGGATGAATCCATATTAATTAAAAACTAAAGAAATAATTATCTACTTACATATATTAGATTAAAAGTTGCAAAAAATAATGTGTTAACCATATTGATCAAAACAAAAACAATAAAATATGTCTTTTGGCTATCAAAGTAGTGACATAGACTTCAATTTATTTTGAATAAGGGACTTGGCAACACTTTATTTAATCCAAACTATTTGAGTGACATATGTTAATTCATTGGACACCAAGAGATGTTTTTAAAATTTTTTAATTAACTTATCAAGTAAACAACTAATTATATAAGATGTATAATATTTAGATTCTTTATTTAGAGTCCTAGAATAGGAGATAACCTCTCACAATTGATGAATAAAATGTTTGTACAACTTTTGAAAAATACAAATATAGACAATGAAACAATTACCTATCTTTTCTAAACACTTTGGTGATAAATAACAACAGTAAAATGAAGAATTACTAACATGCATAAAAAACTTAGAATTAAATCTTTTTGATTTTAAGATTAGAAAAATAATTCATTTCATCTTTGGAAAAAATATTCTTGACAATTTATCATTGGGTTGTACCCACTCAAAAACACCTAAATTATTAAATGTTCAGAAGTAGATTATGGACTTACTTCACCACCGCGCTAAACGCGAACAATTTAGCTAGTAATAAATAAATTTAGACCTTTGTACTTGTTCGTTTGTACTAAAATGGATCACCTTCGATAATATTATCGATCTTTTTCTTGTGGCATCTAAGTAAACAGGGAATGAAAAAAGGAGAATCCAAGGACTTCTTGGAATAATTACCAAGATGAGGAAAAACCTCATATATCTAAACTTGAAATTAATAGTATAACAAATAAATAAAGAGAGACTATGAAATACTATATAGATATATAAGCTTTTAAAATAAACCAAGTACATAATTGATAATAAGTAATAGAAATGACAAGGAGAATCCATACACAGCATAAAATGCATTTCCTCTTTTATTGTACACTTCAATCTGCTTCTTCAAATTGATTTTGTTTCTTCAAATACATCTTTGTTAGATCAAAATACTCTTTCCCCTATGGGTAACTCTCGAAGAAATCTGAATCATTCATCATCTTAACGTTGTGTAAATCTATAATCTTAGATCAATCATGAGCAAGCAACATCGAGTGGACGAATCAAACTAAACCACTTCAACTTTTTCTCCTTATTCAATATGGTACACTTGATCAAATTCATCAACTTTGTAGCAATGATGTTCTCATTCTTTGTCATTGTATGGTGAAATTACTCACCTTTTTCAAGTATTTTTGTCATTTTTGCATCACAGGGTTATGCCGAGTAATTCAGCCCCGTAATCCGTATAATTTTTTTTTAACCCAAAACAAGAATTGTCCACATCTCATGCAATTATGTTTATTATTTTTCACACGTCGCAACAACATATAATGGACCATAGGTCCATAGAACTTGAAATATTTAGAAATATGCCTCAAGTGTCCAAAACAAGTACCTTTAAGTCATTAAATTTTTTTCTTGAACTGAAAGTTTTCTAAAATAATGATAAAAAACTATCCTTTCTGTCACGGATATTTTCATTGGAAACGATCCTAATTCATCAATTCATGTCGTTAGATTTTATGATTTATCAGAGATTTCTCTTGCACAAATTGTCAAAGATAGGGGATCATAATCGTCATCTCCATTATCTCGAGTATCTCTACTTCTCTCCCCATCTCCACTATCAGTTGTTTCTTCTTTAGATTCAACATTATCACTAGCTAGGGCGCTAGTGTCCTCGTAGTTGTCAATCTCAACCATTATATCAGAATCTGAGTTAGACTTATGTTCTTCAACTACGATTTTGTCATTTTTGAAGATTTGAAATTTCTTCAGCCTTATTTTTATATCGAAGCCTTAGGAGAATATCGTTTAACGATGCCACCTCTATTTTTAGCCATATTGGATGATATACTAAAATATAATTTTCATATCAAAATATCTACCAATAGTCTATTAATTATGCAAAACAAGTAACAATTTCAACAAAACTTGACAATATAATTGACATAAACACAATTAAAATTGACCAAAATACACTAAAAACTTTCAAATCGATGAGCCAGATAAACATAAAAATTCAAAAATTCCTACACATTATCCGAATAAAAACCTCAGTAATTGTTCTGAATAAACGCATGAACTAAAATCGGTGAGATTATGTGAACTTTAGGCAAAAATCTAAACTTTGCTACACTATCGCAAATAAAATAAAAATCAAATAGGCTAAAATTTATTGAAAGCACGATTAAAGTTATTTGAGAGGAAGAAGATTGAAAAAAGATCCAACTGAACTTGGAGAAGAAGATTGAAAAAAGAATCAACCGAACTTGGGGAAGATGATTAATGAAAAATGACACACTCCACTTCGTTTTTCAGAAACGATTATAGGATTTCACTTTTCTTTATGTTTTAAATAATGGAATATGGATGTTTTATTGGAGAATGATCAATTTTATGGAGGTTCATATTTCGATAAAACATGTTTATGAAAGACAAAGAGTTCTCTGAGAACGTTTCACGTTTCCTAGCAAAAATTTTACCCAATATTATTAAATATTATTTTCTAGGGAAAAAGGTCTCAAATATATCCAAACATTGACCGAAATTGCTAAAAGTAATACTAATCTTTGAAAAGGACCTTTTGCCCATATTAAATTTTTAATAGTCTATTCTAAATGTATATATGGGCCTACGTGGATATCATAAATATTGCATAATTATAAATACTAATGTGTCCACATAGACACATATATATCTTTAGAATACACTATTAAATAGTGCAGGGGGTAAAAGGTCCTTGATAAAGTTTTGTATCGTAACAACAATTTCTGCAAAAGTTTGGAGTATTTTTAAGACCGTTTTCTCATTTTTATATTCCTTGGAATTGTAATTTAATTTTTTTGCGGGATGAAATTTTTTTAATGTTGAAATATTGGGATGAAAATGATATTTTATATACTTGCATTTTTATCTCCATGTTCTTAAAGTGATGAAAAGGTCCACGACCTCACAACCCAACCCCAAATTTTCACTTTTTCTAACCCTAACTCAAAAAATTGAATAAAAAAGAAATTGGGTGGCTGTTTCTCAAATTAAATTTTGGGAGTTCCCTCTTGCAAATTATTCTCATGTAACTATTTTGTAAAAAAATCCATCAAACCCGCGTTCTCTAATTCTGTACTAGCAAATCTTGTTGTATTTTCAATTTAGGATGTGTTATGATTTATAATGGGAAAAATAAAAGTTTTGAAGTCGGCAGTGATTCCAAGGCAGCCACGGAAGGATCTTAATGCACAAGCAATTGCAGACACAATTGCACAAGTAGAAGCTGAAATCGCAAAGGCAGAAGCTATTATTGCTGAGATAGAAAGGGTTGTTACAATGACAGAGGAAGCACTTCGCAGGTAATTCTTTTCTCTTAACATGTTAAATTCCTAATCAAAATTCACGAGAACTTTCTGTAAAAAAAATAATCATACCTTAGTAATATTTGAGAAAACAGATCTCAGCATGTAAAGTCTGTCATTAAGCTTCTTTCTGCGGCGTCGCTCGGCCTTCAAATTCTTAGCTGGAAGTCCCTTTTCATACACTTTTGATCACCACCACTTACAGTGTTGGCTGCATTTGAGCTGTTTTCTGCTATCTTGATCCCATCTTCCATTTTGTTTGAGATGGGATCAAGATAGGAGAAACAACACAAACGCAGCCAGCACTGTGAGTGGTGTTGATCAAAAGGGTAAGATGAAGGGACTTGAAGCTAAGAATCTGATGGCCGAGAGAGGACCAAAAAAGACACTTAATGACAGGATTTACACACTGAAATTTGTTGTCCTAAAGATTACTAATGTATGAAATTGTTTTTACAGAAAGTTCTCGTGAATTTTGATTACGAATTTAACATGTTTTAGCTATACAATAATCCATTATGTTTCACTGCTTTCTTTCTTTGAAGAAACAACCCTTGTATATCATTATGGTTACAACTAGGTTTATAGGCAAAACATGGTGCTTTTGAGTTGAAATATATATATTTACCAAATGTTATCAATTTTTTAAAAAAAAAGTAAAATCGAACCAACTAGAACTCTGAATTCTATTTCTATTTGGTTGATTGAAAAATATAGTAACCCAACTAGGTTGAGGTCGAATCCCGAAGTGAGCGTACTAGAGGTCTTGTATAATTTAATGTTGGGATCCAAATTAGTAACTATAATTGGAAAATTGGATCTCTTTTATGAGAATATGCTAACTACTTTGACAAGTTGGATTTGCGTCTATAATAAATGTGAACTACGGTTTTAATTATTAGGTAACGAAACTCAAACAAATATTCACTATGAATTTATTCAGGTGTGTTTATTGTGAAAATTTTACAAATGCACTTGCGTATCGAGTAAATTTTCCCATTAATCAAAAGTCTTAGATAAACTATCCTCTCTCGAGCTTAAGTTATTAGATGGTGGTTTCCACGTAGCACCAAATCTCTAGTAATGATCATTTTACCTAATCTTGACCTCTTTTGTCGAACAAGTTAGAATAGACTCAAGTTCTTTTTAATGTTGTCGACTATTCAAAGAAAACTTCCATTGCGAAAGAAATTTAATACACAATCATCACCCCTTCATAAGAAAGATATGCATTATAAAAAATTTATTGTCATCATCCCTACTCTAAGTTCCATAACCCTAGTTATGAGTTAATATACTTGTAAATAGCAGTAAAAATAAATATGGTAATTTAAACTAACAGATAGCATTAATACAATAGAATGTAATATGAACCATTGATTAATGCAACACTCGCAAGATAATTCTTTTCTTTAAACAATAATCTACAAAAACTTGAAAGTAAAACCTGAAAACTAAAAATAATTAATCTAATAGCTTGTAGTAATTCAAAACCTGTAGCAATACTACATAACCCTAGATGTGTTGTCGAAACTCGTACATATATATATATATATATATATATATATATATATATATATATATCATAATAGTGTCAAAATCATTATCTCGATTAGACTCTAAATTGACTGGGTAGAAAACATTCCAATAAATAAGGTGGTCAGAAGGTGCGACTCATTGTGAGAGGGACTACCTCACATTGCGGGGTCCATTTCTCAAATCCGGCCTTATTTTGTTGAGTCTCTACAGTTCAATTCTTGTACAGCTATGGTGTGAGGCCTATCGTTGAGTCCTTCTTTCATATATTATTGCTTCATCTTAGTCTGGATTATGTGTTCCAATCTGTCATATGGGTCTTTTCTTGCTATTTTTTTTTTCCTAAAATCAACCTAACATATCTATTACTCATAAAAATATATAATTATTAAACACATGAATATTCACCGGACTATACTCAAAATGTGGCTAAAACATGGGGTAAGATATGGTGTTTGAATGCGTAATTTCACTCTTGATCACCACCTCACACTTAAAAACCTTTTTACATCCTCGAAAAATTAATCCTATCCTTTATAGACCCATTATCATATCATTTAAGGTTAAAACAAGGCTACTCACCAACTATGTGTAATGACCCTCTGGGTCATTTCTTTTTTCATGCCTTTTTCTCATCGTTTAGAGTCTTCATATAGTGACCCTAAGTCATTTATGACCTATGGGAACTGAAACTCTGGTCCCGTAATTTTTCTTTTGTTTTTTAATATGAATTTATGTGTTTTGGAGTATTTTTGAACCTTGAACTGAATTTTGTTTAGAACGACCCTTCATGCGGATCTCGTGGCTCTCATGTTGATTCCGAACCCCTTATGGATTTAGGCTTAAAAAAGACTTTGGGTGTGGGATCCACTTTTTGCCAAGATAACCTCGTATGGAAGTTTCATCTACTCAATTAAGTTTGGAATAATGAATTTTGTAGGGTAGCATATCTCATTTATGTGCACGGTGTTCCAAACAAATTTGAATACTATACCGGAGATTTAAAACTTTCCAAAACCCGCTAATGCACGTCAGCTGGTGCAAGTAATTTTACACTTGGTGTTCACGGGTTCTTGGTCTCGTTTTCAAGGACCTGGTCCCTTATGCATCATGGACGTGTGGACCTTGGTCACGATAGCGATGAAGGGTTGACTGAGTTCATTTCTTTGGTCATTGTGATTAAGAGTTTAATCTCTTCAATCGCGATAGTCTGTTGTGATGAACCAAATTACACCATAGTCGAGACATGGTGTGGGAGACACCGACCCTAAACAAGAAACTTGACACACACACACACACAATATAATAGATAAAAGCAAACAATATCAAACGAATAAAAGATTTTGAAATTTTAAAGTGTAAGTCTAACTAAGACATGAAAAGTCATATATTAGCTCAAGATGAGTGGTCAAAACGAAACTTTTACACCACATACTAAAGAGAAATAGAAGAATTGGACGCAGATCGACCTTTTGTATTGATTACTGTGTTGGCCTTTATATAGCTAGTGTACTATATACAAGGGTTAGAATAAAACAACAACTTACCGAAACCTACGTAATTACACTTCTAAAGATAAAAAAAGAAAGTTGTAAGCAAAATAAAAAGATTCCTATAAGTCAGAAGAGTCCTAAAGGTAACAATAGTCTTAGATGCTAGCCGTTATTATAACCCCGCAAGTTGGCGTCTAGGTTTACTATGCCCAACAAGTCATTGAAAACAAACAACATGATCATTCATAATTTAGATAGTAATAAGAAAAAATTAGTATCTTAGTCTGCATTTTATCTAGATTCAAAGAGATGTGGATACCTCTTCTTCCTATCCGCTTTAGCTTCTCAAGCAGCTTCTCAACAAACTTATTTGTCCACAGAACTTCTTCTTGATGCTACTTTCTTTGTTCTCAGCTTACGAACTTGGTGATCTAGATTCTGAACCGAAACCTCCTCATATGACAAACTATCCTTGATTCCAATATCCTCAGTTGGTATGATACGTTTAGTATCTCCGATGCACTCCTTCAACATGGAGATGTGAAAGACCAATGGATGGCTGCTAAATCTTGTGGTAGTACCAATTCATAAGCTACGTTCCAATCCTTTGGAAATCTTGTAAGGAACAATATATACTGGGGGTTGAGCTTCCCTTCATACAAACTCTCATAACACCCTCCTAGGATGAAACTTTTCAAGTGATTCAGTCATCTACCTCAAACTATAATTCCATTATCCTAACATCATTGTAAGACTTCTGACGACTCTGCGTTGTTTCAAATCTCTCTTGAATGACTTTCATTTTCTCCATAGCTTGATAAACTAACTCTGGTCCTATCAACCCTGCTTTACCTACTTCAAACCATCCAAAATGAGATCTACATTTCTCTCCTGAAGAGCTTCATAAGGAGCCATTTGGATGCTAGAATTTCAACTATTGTTGTAAATAACTCAATGTGATATAGGTGATCATCCCAATTACCCTTGAAATTAATCACACAATCAACCTCGATACTTCAAAACACCATCGCCCCCTTCTTCAGAAGCCATCAATTTTTTTCTTATGAACATTTGCCTTTAATTCAAGCAAGATAGGGTTTTGGCCTTGCTCGCCTTTTACCTCTGACACTAATGATGACTAAGCCCCATTCGTCACCAGTATTCCTCCTTAAAAGGAATCCATTAATCTAACTCCTAATCGTGAAAGCCTATGCACCTCTTGTGCAAACTCATTCTTACCTTCCTAAAAATGGGTTTTAAGGAATCAACAACAACATTAGCCTTACCTGGGTGGTAAAGAATACTCATGTCAAATCCTTGAGTAACTCTAACCACCTTCTCTGTTTCAGATTAAACTCTTTCTAACTAAACACAAAATTAAGAACTTGTGTTCGGTGAACATATCCACATAAACACTATAAAAATAACGACACCACTTTTCAAAATGAATATTATAGAAGCCAACTCTAAGTTATGGCTTGGGTAATTCTTCTCATGAACTTTCAATTTTCTGGAGGCATAAGCTATAACTTTGGCATTCTGCATTAACACACTACCCAAATCAACTCTAGATGCATCACAATAAACCACAAAACCTTCAGTACCTTCCGGTAAAGTCAAAATTGGATTGTAGTCAACTTTTTTTTCAATTCCTAAAAGCTTTTCTCACAAGCTTCAGACCATTGAAACTTAACGGTCTTCTAAGTTAATTTGTTCAAATAAAACCCTTATCTAGAAAATCCTTCAACTGTTCTTTCAACTATGCTCGTTCCATTCAATAAGGCAGAAGAGAGATACGATGAGTATCTAGAATGATGTCTATGCCGAAATATTTTTCTCTCTTAGGAAGGACTCCAGGTAGATCATCTAGGAAGACTTCTGGAAACTCTTTTACTATTGAAATAGAAACTGACTGAATAGGAGGTATCTCAACACTAGAGTCATTAACTAGGACTAAGTTATAGACACCACCTTGGAAACTAACTTTCTTGACTTAAGGTACAAAATTGAAAGACCTTTAGGAACTGCTGAAGTACTTTTCCACTCTAAGACTGGCTTATTTGGAAACTCAAACTTGACAACTTAAGTCCTAAAATCAACTGAGGCATAACAGGCATGAAGAAAGTCCATACCAAGAGTGACAATCGCAATCTACCATGTCTAACTTAATTAAAACGGTCATGGTACTCTTGTGACTGACGGAAATGGGACAATCACGATAAACTTTGTCTGCAGGAATATAATCACTAATAGGTGTAGAAACAGTGATTCATTAAGTAGCTCATGAATAACATTAAAATTCATAACAACATAATGAGTTACAAAGGATAATCTCACCCCTATATATAACAAAGAATAAATAGTAAAGTCAAAGACTTAGATCATACAAATGACCACATCTGGCGAATCCTCTTGCTCTTGGCGATTAGCAATAGCATATAAGAAGTTTGTTCCTCTGCCAGTACCGTTTTCTTGCATGTTCTTTGGACACTCTTTCATGAAGTGACCCTGTTGTCGACACTTGAAGCAACATGTCTGGCCATCACGACACTTTCCGTGGTGGGTTCTACCACACTTAGCATATGAAGGAGCCAAGTTACCTCCTTGTGCCACACTATCTTGAGACTGTGCAGGTCTAGCTCTTAAGATCTTTAAATTCTGGCTATTATACTCACCTTTATTCTTAGGTTCAGGTGCACTAGCAGATAATGGAAAAGGTTCCTTATGTTCCTATTGGAAAGATGACCAGTTGGCATTACTCTTCTGCTGCACGGACTCATTGCCTGACTTAACCCTCTTGTTCTTGAACTCCTCTCTATCTCTAAGCTTCTCATCCTCTAATTTCTGCACATAGACAATCAACATCGAAATATCCATGTCCTTAATAAGCATTGCTGCCCGACCCTCTTTATTTGATAGATGAGACAACCCAACAACAAATAGACTTATCCTACTTCTCATGTCCGCAACCGATTCCGGAGCATAGCGAGACAGTTGGATGAATTTCAACCCATACTCATGAACACTCAAAGAATCTTGCTTATGTGTGAGGAACTCACGTACCTCGGCCTCTTTCGACCTCTTTCACTTCTCGAGGAAAGAAACACCCAAGAAGGCCTCCTCAAAACAGCCCAACTCGCAGGTGGTGCATTCTCATCTCTTCCCTCTTTCCACCAATAAAACCAAGTTCTAGCAACACACTTGAGTTGATATGCAGCTAGCTCAACCCTCTTTGTGTCAGCAACATGCATCATCTCAAAGAACTTTTTCAGTTTCTCAGTAAAATTCTCTGGATCCCCAATAGGGCTCGAAGCAGTGAAACTTGGGAGATTCATCCTCAAAAACTCAGGAATCCTCGACGTTTCAGCCCCTTGTTTTCGAGCTCCTCTTTGTTGACCAAACTATTTGGTCACAGCCTGACTCGACATCCTAATTGCCTCTCCGAATTTGGCATTAGTAACTTATCCATGGGGTTGCAGTTCAGGTGCATTGGGTACCCATTTTTCCTCAACATTCTTCCTAGCTGGACAACATTTGACTTCTCTTCGTGGAGGCATGATTCTATGAAAACATGCACAGACACGAATAAGAAGGAAACTTCTTAGAGATTAAACTCTAACGCACGAAAAGAATATGAAAGAAGTGAAGAAATTCGTAAATGTTACAGCCTCCTAATTATAGATGTGGCGTGCTTTACACCGATAACTAGGAATCTACATACACAGCTTCATAGACTCCCTAGGACTCTTGAATTCTGTGCTCTGATACCAAGTTTGTCACACCCCGAGCCTACACCTTGGACGGGACTGACACTCGAAAATCATTGTTGACCCTGAGCGGACCATTGGCCTGGCTTACGTACTCAGCGGAAGACTTAAAGAATTAATACCAGGATTAAAATGAACTTACTAAACTGTTTAAAAGATAACTTAGAACGTTTAAAAGATAAAACATTCAACTTAGCAAAAATGACAACTAAAGTCTTTATACAAAATAAATGATAATGAAAAGACGCAAAGGACTAACATTTGACTTTCTGTGAAGCCTCTAAAAAAACTAAGATGGATGTTGGGACAAACCCCACAACATCCTAATGAACTACAATTGATACTGAAAGCAATAAAAATGAATCCTCCGGAAAGCAAGGAGTCTCACTATTCAGTGATTTTTTTCTGTTACACAGCTTCCCATTCAGATTAGTTGAACAACCTACAATACAAGAAGTCTACCCTGCAAAGTGGCTTCTCACTTATCCCTATTTTCGAATGAGGAGATCCGACGTCAAGTACAGGAATTCCCGCCAAAGGGCTGGGAGAGTCTCAGTCCGTGCTCAATGCCTGCGTTTTAAATGTATGAGGCAGACAACAAAGAATTCACTATAAGCTATAAGGAATACCCTGCATAAGTTATTAGAGAGAAAGTGACAACTAAAAGAACCTTGGGAAGTAATGAAAAGGGATCAGAAGAAATGTAATGACAACATGTGCAACTCAGAGACACAATAACAAATAAATTAAAATTAAAATTGACTACCATAAGTTGTTAATGTTGTTTATGCATTTGATCTTTAACTAAATTCAACGAAATGACCTTCCTCTTGTTGATACAGCAAGAGCACATAAGTTCTGTCTTTTATTCCTCGGTTAGTTGCTTTGTAGATCTCTATATGCATGTAGACCTCCGAGTTATAAATTTATCATTGTAGTAATTGCTTTTTGGATAACATACACACATGTCTTATTTGCTTCTATAATTTGTTGGCTGCCTGTATGCATGCAGATGTCTGGGACAAAAAGGCTGAACATACAGCACATTCGGAGAAAAAGAACAAACACCTATGTTTATTAGGTACAAACACTGAAATTTTAATGAATCTCAATCTCAGTATATACCTTTCTTTCCTCCATAACTCCAGTGAGCGTTGAATCTATTGTGTTATTTTGTGCTAATTTACAGAGTCAGATTTTAGGACAACAAGTAATATCCTGTGAAGATTTCTCCGCTGCTGGTACATAACAGATAAGGTGAGAATACTAAACAAGTCTTACAGTGGATTAATCTCTTTAGTTTTGAGTTTTGTTTTGTATGTATTGTATGGTTTTCTAACCAATCATTGAGAGTAAGACTGAAAGCATGGTATATGTAGAACACTAATTTAATTAGTATTATTTTTTCATTTCATCCTAAATTATTATTCATGTATGACAGTCCAGCATGTGAAACTAAGCCCACCAAAGAGACTTCATTGACTTTACGTGGCACTGCAAGGGATTTCCTGTAACAATCTATGCATATGTATGTATCTTTTGCTCTCTTTATAGGTGTTAGAATTAAACTTTCAAATGAGACATGCTGAATCAAGTTTCGTTGTGACGAAGTGTATGCACCTCTTAGCTAAACTTTGCTTCACAATGTTTCCATTTGTTATTTTGCAGATTGTGAGATCTGAATAGCAGACAAGGAAATTAAAATTTTGTATAGTTGATGAATAAACACTTCGCTGTAAGTTTAGTTCCTAAAGGTGCTCACTATTTTTTTCTATGGTTTATCGATAATTACTCGTCTGATGCTTATACACGCAAATAGTTGCTGCTGCCAGAACTACGTCCTCTGTTTTCTGAGAACTTGTTGAACCATATATGATTGTCAACTCAAAACATCCTATATACTTTATAGTGGTAAATTATGTCGTGCAATCATTTCTAAATCTTGAAAAAAAAAATCTACGACATCAATGACTACAACAAATTGTTTTCCATGTCTTTGTTCGTTATTCTAGTATTCTTCTTGTTGGTTGTATTTTGATATCTCAATCATTTAAGTCACATGATGAAAACTCCATGAGATCCTTAAATAGTAACTACTCTTTTTCCTGTCTTTGAAGTTCATAAAAGTTCTTGTTGCGTACACCGATATAAATATCAACTATTCATTATGGTGTAGTTGACTTTGTTGTAGTAGAGAAGCTCTGCCTAGAAAATACAAGTTCTCGCTCGGCTATGTGGTTTTGTTCAGGCAATTCTTCAGAAGCTTCCTTTATTTCGTTTTATTTTTTTGACCCAAGTAGCCAGACTACGTCTTATTTAATTATTTTTTTGGTTCACTAACCTGATGAGAGCCTGGCTGAAGTTACTTGTTTGAATGTTATCATAGTAGGTTGCTTAAGTTTTGATTGTTAGACCTTTGAACCTAACAAGTACGTTTGCATTGTTTGGCATAAATATATGTATGATCCAAAGGTGATGATCTTCCACTACTGAGAATTTTGTTGTAGTCACAAAGTCTTAGATTTAAAAGGCATCAGGTTCTTTAGAAGCTTTCATTCAAATACAAAAACAAGTGGGAGTCGCATAAAAGATATATAGAGCTGTTATATTTTTTTGAGATAGAAGCATACTTCTACCACAATTTTATGAGTGATCATAGTTTGATTTCTATGTTTTTTTTCCGTTAAATTTGTAGAGCTGGCTGCTCCTTTGTTTCAACCAACACAAATATATACAACAAAGGCTCACAAATTCCAGCCCAAAGCGAAAAAACTAGGTAGCTTAGTTTTATTCACAGTAATGTATGTTTGTTCATGGCGTGCTGTACATAACATAATTGTGCGTTGCTTTTTCAATCCTCTTGACCCCTCTACTGATGTATAGTGTGTACTATAATTTTCCTTGTTTTAATTTGCAGAGAGGGTATTTCTGCTTTATCAGTGTTCACAATCCCCCTGCATTCTCCTGATAGTTGTTGAAATGTATGGATCTGCATTATCTTGTTCACATGCTTCATTTGCTAATTTATCTGCTAGTCTGTTAGCCTCTCGGAACACATGTTGAATCTGTGCTTTTGTTGAATTAATTATCTCCTGTATTTCCTGTTTGCTGTCATGGGACCTTCCATTCTTTGCGCGCTATGTTTTTAATACTTAAAGAATCTGTTTCTAGGACAAAATTTCTGTAGTTGTTACCTTTGCAATGCCTGAGTGCTTAAAGAATTGCTATTATTTCCTGACACCCTCCTTCTAACCCTCCAATAACTTCAACAACCTCATCCAAACAATTAACAAGATAGGGGAGTAGTAGAGTCAATACCTGTGATCCTTTAACTTTGATTTTTAGAAATTTTTCTTTTGTTTTCCTTGTCAGAATTATTTTACAATTGGTTTATTGTAGAAGGTAAGTCAGCGGTTGACTTATTATTAGTTTGTGTCTCCATTGTATCCTTATTTTTTGAATTTTGATTTTCAGCTCCTTCTTCATTGTTTCGTTGATCCTGCATAGAAAGATCAATGAAATTATTATAAGTCGGGAGTGCAGAATTAGTAGTCATACTTGTTTGATGAGTCTGCTTCTGTTGCAATGTTTCCTTAGGAGATTCTTGTCTGTCCATGCTATGTCGAACATGCCTGTAAGCTTTCCTCTTCTGAGTCTTGTCATTCTTCATCAGCTTGCTTGTTGTTATTTCCTTGTTTTTTGTGTTGCTGGTACTGTGAACTAGTGTTTCCATCCTCTCTATTTGTGTATTGCATTTGCAGGTTTCTAAAATCTTGTTTGCCTTGTTCCTTTTTGTTTTTGTTCTTCCTATCAGCCTCCAACTCTTTTCCTTTTTCTTAAAAAAAATTCCTTATCTCCTTGCTTAATGGTACAGACATGTAACAAGTGTCCTTGTTGTTTACAATACATGCAGTAATCCGGAATATACTCATATTCAATAGTTTGCCACGTCCCTATGTTGAGATCTTCTTCATTCAACCCCATCCACACATGAGGAGGTCTCTCTTTGGTAAGATCGATTGGACTTTGACCCTAGCAACACTACCTCTAAATTTTTGGATAGAAGCAGTGTCCAAGTACAAAACATTGCCAATAGGACTCAATAGGGATGATAAGATGTCCTTCTGATAGCAATGCCAAGGTAGCTCCGGTAGAGAAATCCAAATAAGGACTATAGGTGTTTCCTCCTCAGGCCTAAAATTAGGAGTCCACTTTTGAATTCGCATCAATTGTTTGGTCAAAACACAATCAGAAATAGTCTAAGTCTTGCTTTAGTAAGTAGTTTCCCCACAACTATTCTCTACATAGTCTATAAACCTCTTTTAGAACACTTTGTGGAAATATAATCAACACAGCTCCCAAAAGGTACGAACAGGCAGGACCTTTCTTCTTCCCTCTTTAGGTGTTTTTTTCTCACTTGTACTTCTCTAAGTTCTATGGATTAATTTGTGATTGTTGAAGAAGAAATGGGTTCACGTGTTTCAGTGCACAAAGACCCTCAATTTTGTCTTGTTTTTGGGTCCAAAACTATTCGTCATACCCCATCACCTCTGCAACAAAAATCCATTCATCGATCTTCACCACCTGTTGTTGCCTTTACTGATTTTGGTATCTGATTCTCATACTATTATTGTTTCCTTTCATTTGGCTACAGATTTGCTGTCTATTTGAGTTCATATGTTTCCCTGTGTTAAAAATGTTAATAAGGGGTGAAGGTACTTTGATTGTGAACCCACTAAGATGAGTTACGGGTTTTGTGTCAATTCAGAATTCATGTGCTGATATATGTTCTATATGATTTGCACACACACATTATATATATGTAGATATTAATTTGGATTGGTTGGCTTACAGTGAATACTCTCCAATTATGTACTTTCACAACTTTATTGTTATGAATTGGTTTGACTTACTGTGAATTTAAGCATATTAAATACATGATTTATTTCACTACCTTATAATTTTATTTTTAATGTGTAGGAAAATACCGATATATGAATTTTGAATTATGGGCAGAAGTAAAATCAATCTATTGTAGTGAACGATGAAGAGTTTTTGTACTATTTTCATATATGTTTGAATGCATTTGGTTTTGTGGAATTTATTGATAGTAGAGATCTTTAAGCAATTACTTTCTATGTATATTTTGTACAAGACATGTTTCTCAAAGTTTATTTGAAATATATAGCTTCGATTTAATTATTACTTTATTTTGTGCTTTAGGTCACATGTATATTTAATTATTTTATTATTGAATATATGCAAATAAAAAGTTTTGGCTACAAAATTCTACACGATATTGCCACACTTCAAAAGTGTTGTTGTAGGACATCCAACGTTATCTTGTACATAGGAAAACTTACCGTTTATAAGTATTGCTCTACATGGGATATAAAAGGCAACACCTTTAAAGTGTGACCAATAACAAATCAAAGGAATTTTTTTTAAGTGTAGTATAATTTTAAAAAAGTGTCGCTAATACATCTCTACAAAGTGTGCCCTTATACCTCGTTGACTACGCTTTATAAGTGTAGCTGTGATGGCGAAATTTAAAAAGTGTTGCCTAATGTCAAAGGTTACTCTTCTTTAGGTCACCCACTTAAAAGTGTTGCTTAAAGTACAAAAGTGTAGCTTTTTATCAAAGGCCACACTTTTTTCTAGTTTATCAAAGGCCACACTTTTTTCTAGTTAAGGCTATACTTTACTGGGTGGCCGTAGGCCTAAAGTTTTATAGTGACTGCTCATTTGATCAACAGTGCGATCCTAGTTTTATGTGTCTTCATCATAATATGATGCATGCCAACTGACATCAGTACATTTAATGTACGAGTATGCGAGTTGGAATGTTAAAACAACATAAGCTTGGAAAAGATTATGAAAGAAACACTTACCTTTGTTGTTCTCAACTCATGAATACTTAACTAAACTGATTTCATTATAAAGGGCTTTAAACAAGTGCAATATAAAGAAAAGGAAAACTGTTTAAAACAAGATGTCAACTCATAATCATAATTTCATAAAGACATACCATGCAGAACCCCTTGAGGAACCATGCAATTACTACTGCGAGAGTTTCTCTAACCAAAAACCATCACTTAAGAGCTATAGTGATGATACATTACTTTACCACACGCTGCCAAGGACCATCCTATACCTTGTCGAGGGTATAGGAATCTAACTCACTAAGTGGATTCACTAGTCTATGCGTAAAAGATTCTTATAAAAAGTATGACCCTTTTCTTCCCATGACAGTTACATGGTTTCTGGACCCGTATCGGTGCTCAATACTTGTAACGATCCACAAGTACACCCTAGAAGTTAGCGCATCCTTGAGTCGCCACACGGCATATGAGACTCCGACAAGTCTCACTAAAGCCACTCGTATCATTCATTGCATAATTACATTCTAAAATGAGTAAGAATTTAAATCTTTCTTCACACACGAAGAACTCTTTCAATACCAATACGCAAGCGGAAGACTCTAATTAAAACAGTAAACCATTACAATGTCTCATTAAACCATATAAACTTTGGAGTATGCAACCCTTGGGACTAAGCCCATACAAGACATAAAATAAAGACTAAGACATAAAAGAACATGTGGATATGATCATCGAATCGATGAGGACTCACCAATACTTCATCTTCAACCCTTAGAAACCTATCCATCCTTCATGGCATATCAAGACTTTCAATTCCCTACACTTTAGTCAAAAAGAGAAAAGAAGGGGTTAACACATTAGATGCACTAAGTATGAAAGCCATGCAAAAACCATGAAAAAGGGACATTTAGTAAATAACATGCTTTTCATGAATTTTTATTAAAACATCATACTATAAGCATAAGGAAAATATTCAACACCTTAGAAACACATAAGAAACCACATAAGCATTTAACCACATTTTTAGAAACATTACAGTGAAATAGCACATATGACAGTGAACTATTTTAAGCTTCGCAGTGAACAAATTCCAACATTAAAGTGAATCAGTTCAACTTTACAGTGAACCTAATTTAGCATGCAACCTTCTCATGAAAAGGTATCTTAAGACACACTTTAGTATGTAGGAAATATGGAAGGAAAATAGTATCTTTAGAGAATGCTCAAGTTTACTATAGGCTACTTAAGACCTCTTGAGATGATTACAATCATCAACTACATCACTATTTATATTAATCAAAATAGAAAACAAAGAGTCTTGCACAAATAATTAAATACATGTATCACAATTTACTAGATACATGTACTACGAAATTCTAAAGAGACTTCTTGAAAAACTAAGAGACAATTTCGGAAGACTAAACATTGATGCATTAATTCCAACAAAGTAAGACAAAGAGATACATCCCATAAACCCTCTCTAAGGATACCTAAATGATCCTTGAGACTACCTATAATGAGATACATACACATACAATATGCTAAAACACATAACATATATGATATGATATTCACCTCACTAAGGTTATCAAAAGACTTACGTAAGTAATTCTAGAAGAGAACGCACATACACCCTCTTATACATACACATACAACATACCAAAACACATAACATATATGATATGATATTCACCTCACTAAGGTTATCAAAAGACTTACGTAAGTAATTCTAGAAGAGAACGCACATAAACCCTCTTCAATATTACCTAAATAATCCTTAAGACTTCCTAAGATTAGATCATGCCTAAATTATCAACCAACTTTCCTAACTAAAGTCATTCTCAATATTTCCCTAGATAAGACATGAAGATATTATCCTTTATGCCCCCTTCACACGTTAAATAGGAAATTCTTAGAGTTACTCTAGATTAGGTACTCATTCATTCACATGCTTCCTAACATAAGTCATTACTTCATTAGTTCATTAAGAGATATTCATCACATAAGGACATTCAAGTAATGGTCTTGGAGAAGGCTTAGGGACTCATGAACTAACATCTTCAAAGCCTAAAGGTGTAATGTCTAGGTAGCGTCCCATATCACCACCTAAACTTCATAGACTTCTCAAACATTAGTAGGTATCCCATATGATGAGAATAGGCAATAACTGACATAGACCATGGTAGCTAAGCATGGAATCCGGAGTTGTAACCTACTCCGATGGAGGGTGTTCTAATTGCCAATGGTAGAACTTGGACACATCCCATGTAGGCACATGGTTAAGGAATATGAAGGGTTTCTTTACACTCTAGCCTCATTCTTGACTAGAGCTACTTCCCTTACCATACTACCTCGGTGCTAGCCTTTGTTCTCATAGAGTAATTCACATAATGGATCACATGAAGGGGTTCCATGTCTAGTTCATAACCCAATCACATTCACCCTACCAAAGAGGTCCCCTAGGGCTGCCTTTCAATGTCTAATAGGATAGATTAATGACTTTCCTAAGGATGATTACATGCCGTTCCAGCCAACCAACTTTAAGTCCATCATTCATACAAGATGGATACCATTACGGATTTCGACTTCAAGGATATCATAACCTTCTTTCGATTCCACATAAAGGACCTTCTTGTATATATTCAAGGTCACATGTCAATCACTCACACAAGACTTAAGAATATTTAGCATACTAAGTCAAGGAGTCACATATTACATACCTTTCATGCATCAAGAAGAGGGACTTCGGTCTACCTAATCAAGACACTACATTCTCATAACACATGTAAGAAGTCATCAAGGA
The DNA here is from genome assembly GCA_022817965.1 of Solanum lycopersicoides. Lineage (NCBI taxonomy): Eukaryota > Viridiplantae > Streptophyta > Magnoliopsida > Solanales > Solanaceae > Solanum > Solanum lycopersicoides. Next base: position 17,538,374 of record CM040627.1, read on the forward strand.
CTACCTTAGTCATACATAGCAATTTAGGAGTACAACATGTTAACCTTCACACATCCATATACAACTTCATCAGATATCATCATATAAGAGGAATCATAACATAATCACTCATATAATATCATACAAGCACTATAAGACACCTGACTATTAACCTTCACAAATAATACATATTATCTATCATGCTTCAAACCACATGTTCATACAAATCATAACATCTTAGACATGATTACATTACTTCACATCAACAATCTTCACATTATACCTTCATATAAGTCCTGCACATGATACTTATACAATTCACAAAGTAATGTCGACGAGGCCACATCTTTCACAAAGGTAACACATAAACACCGCCACCATAACTGGACCATACCAATCATCATTGTAATAAAAAATCTATACATAATATTTAGAGAGTTAGGGCAGCATAGCTTTGATCCAACTACACAACTTTCATCCATAGCCCAATTAACCAACCCATTACCCATATGGCTCTTACCATACCCATGATCACCAATTCAATACAATAAACTCTATATACAATGAATGTAACATTATACATCATTCATGTAATCAAATTGAGACAGTCTATGATCCATAAAATCATGATAAATACATAAAACAATAGCCCTAAGCAATCTACACATGAATCCATTACTAGTTAGCCATGATCAATTCACCCATAGTTTAGTCAAATTGAGAGATTTGAGAAGGTCAAGGGTTCATGAAAATTTCATTGGAAAATATCAATTATACATAAATAATATGATATCTTTAGGTTTGAAAATGTTTCATGCAAGAACCCAAGACTTTGAGTAGAAATTAGACTTTTTCATCTTTTGAAAGTCTTTGAAATCATCTTTGAAATTGACTCTAAAGTGATAGCAAGACTTAGATGAAGAACTACCATACCTTATTATAAGAATCCAATGATTATTGAAGAATAAACTCCATTGAAGATCCATCGTCAAGCTCCATCTTCACCTTGAGCTCTCATGGAGTTTTTTGGAGAAACTTTGGGAGGGAATGGGTTTTGATCTAGGTGTTAGGGTCTAAATGAGATTTTAATGACTTATATACTCTTAAAATATTCACACACCTAAAATAACCGTCCTCCTATTTTATAAGAGTTGGGGTGAACTTCCCAAAACCCCCAAGCCTTAATAGAATAACTGACAGAATTGCAGCACCATCGATGCCCTAGCATCAACGGGCCGTCAGCTAGACGACGCCCCGTCATTTGGGGTCCGTTGGTTGTGTCTGAAACTCCCCAACCTGCAGGCTAAATGGATCCATCGACGCCACCGATAGACAGGCCGTTGTCTGATCGAATGGCCGTCGTTTGGGGCAGTCGATTGCCATTGCCAGGCAGTATTTAATTTCAAGCTGGGGTTCTCCTTCTAGGGCCCCTTGTGGGTCCTAGGTGGAGTCGTACCCGGAAGTGAAACCTCTAGACATGCACGTCTAGGTATTAGGAACATCTCCAAACAATCCACGCAACATGCTAAAACACATCCAAACTCACAAGGACGTCCAATGGCTATCTTTCGAACGTCACCGGACGTTCTTGGATGTTTGACCTCCAAACCTTATCAAGCTCAACATGCTAACTCTAAACACTATAATTAACCATATAAGGACCTCATAAACTCATTACACACACATAAGCACATGAAAATACATTAGGCACATAGGTGACTAGTCGTCGAATGTCTTGGTCGTCCCTTGACGTTTGACTTCAAACTTAACCCAAATCTTTAGACACTACCTCAAACATCATTTTAAACCATCTTAGGACTTCAAGAGTTCATGACACACACATTAGACCCTAGTTTCACCTAAGTCATTTTTGGAGGTGTACAATACTACTCGCAAAAATATACTTAGCTCATATGTTTTAAAAACAACTTCTTTCTTTGATTTTAGATTAGTGCTCAAAAACATAGATCAAAGGCTATCTTGGAAATTTCAATTTCCCTTCTTGCGTCATTTAGAAAACTATTACTTTTTTTTTGAAAACTAGCCTGAAGACTCTTTGGTAACCTCAGTTTTCGTTCTTATTTAAGTGTAAAGACAATTTAAATCTCTATGGAAATACATAGTCCCCATATACTTCTTTGGAGAAAGAACTTCAACTTTTACTCTTTACTGAACTCTAAACTTAAGTCTTAAATCAAAGTTAAAACGTTTGTAAAAGACTTATGATAGCTTTAAATGAACTTCTCTTACTTGACTCTTGACTTCTCTTGATTTTGATATTAACTGCTCTTGACTTGACTCGACTCATAACAAATATTTACTTGACTCTTAACTAATCCTTGAATTTAATTATGGATTCAAGGATTATGATTTGTGATAGGAAAGGTCTCTTGATGTTTAGGAATGATTTGGAATAGCTAAACTTGAGAAAAGTTAAGAAATCACTGTCTTGGAACAAGTCCGCGACCCAGAGATGATCCTAAATAATTATCAATGACATTTAATTTTGAGGCAAAGGAATTCGCATCCTCTCCGTGACGCGGAGAAGATTTTTACATACTGAAGGAGAAGGTCCTCATCGTGATAAGGCAAATGTTATGGCAGACGCTTTGAGTCAAAAAGTGATACGTATGGGTAGTTTAGCTTACGTGAGTGGAACCAAGCGATGGCCAAGGAGATTCTAACCTTAGAGTCTAAGTTCCTCCAGTTGGGCATCTCTGAAATAGGTGGGTTGTTAGCTAGCGTTGAAGATTAGTCCATGTTCATAGGGGAAATCAAAGCCAAGCAATTTGAAAATAGAGATTTAGATGATCCTAGAACAAAGATTTCAATAGGTAAGTCTCAAGGAGCCACTCTAGATGTTATGGTGTTCTCAACTATAAGGGTAGAATGTGTGTTCCAAGTGTTGATGATTTGATTCCAAGGTTGTTGGCGGAGACTCATGCCTCGCGCCATTCTATTTATTTGGGCGTGACCAAGATGTATAGAGATATAAAACGAGTGTATTGCTTGTCGGGTTGATACAAGACATTGAGAAGTTTGTGGCAAAGTCTCAAAATTGTCAACAAGTGAAGTATAAAAATCAAAGTCCTGCGGGGCCTACTTCAAAGGATGCCAATTCCAGTATGAAAGTGAGAAAAGATAGCATGGATTTTATGGTTGGGTTTTCCAAGACTCAGGGGAAGTTTGATTCTATTTGGGTTGTAGTTGATAGATTGACCAAGTTAGAAACGATCAATCTTGAGAGGATTTATTCCTTTATACCTCGGTAATATAAGAGAATAATTCTCTTAAGGGGACAATGTGTATTCAGTGAGCTCGATATTTTCATTTCTGTTTCATTCTTTTGTTACAAGTCCTTTTAAATTTTTTAGTCATTAATTTATGTTTGTGTTATTAATTGTTGTTTTTGAGTACATATTTTAAACTTTGTCGTTTATGTTTATGGTTTTGATAATTATGTTGAAATAAAGATATGTTAATCAAGAGTTTGATGTAATCATTAGACTATTGGTGTCATGTAGATTAAAATTCAAGAACTTATAAAATAAATGACTTTGATCTTTATAGAGTTTTCAGTGGCTAAAAAATTCATGGATGTCCAAGAAGGGACTTGTAAGTGTTCAGAAGTTATGGTGGTTTCACTCTACCATGGAGTTTTAGTTATTGAAATTTCTATCTTATCCAGGCATTTAATAAGATTAGTGACGTTCAAAAAATTAAGGAATGTAGCGGGATGATAACTATTGTACTCAACCTTAATTTAAAGTTTGGGGTTCAAATGTTGGATTGAAGTCAATGAATTACCCCTCATTGTTGGATGAATCCATATTAATTAAAAATTAAAGAAATAATTATCTCCATATAAATACTAGATTAAAGTAGCGAAAAATAATGTTTCAACCCTATTGATCGAAACATAAACAACAAAATATATCTTTTGGCTATCAAAGTAGTGACATAGATTACAAATGATTTTTAATAAGGGAATTGGTAAGACTTTATTTAATCCAAACTATTTGAGTGACGTACATTAATTCATTGAACTCCAAGAGATGTTTTTAAAATTTTTAATTAACTTATCAAGTACACAACTAATTATATAAGATGTATAATATTTAGATTATTTATTTAGGGGCCTTGAATAGGAGAAATTCTCTCGCAATTGATGAATTAAATGTTTGTAGAACATTTGGAAAATACAAATATAGACAATGAAACAATTACCTATCATTTCTAAACACTTTGGTTATAAATAACCACAATATAATAAAGAATTACCAAAACGCATAAGAACTTAGAATCAAATCTTTCTTATTTGAAGATTAAAAAATGATTCATTTCATCTTTGGATAAAATTTTCTTGACAATTTTTCATTGGGTTGTACCCACTCGAAAACACCTATATTATCAAATGTTCAGAAGTGGATTATTGACGTACTTCACCACCACACGAAGCGCGAGCAGGTTACCTCGTAATAAATAAATTTATACCTTTGTACTTCTTGTTTGTACTTAAATGGATCACCTTCAATAATGTTATCGCTCTTTTTTCGTGTGGCATATAAGTAAATAGGGAATGGAAAAAGGAGAATGCATGGACTTCTTGGCATAATTACCAAGATGAGGAAAAACCTCATATATCCAAACCTGAAATTAATAAAATAACAAATAAATAAAGAGAGACTATGAAAAACTATATAAATATATAAGCTTTTAAAAATAAACCAAGTATATAATTGATAATAAGTACTAGAAATGACAAGGGGAAGCCATACAGAGCATAAAATGCCTTCCCTCTTTTATCGTACACTTCACCTCCTTCTTCAAATTGATTTTGTTCTTCAAATACATCTTTGTTAGATCAAAATACTCTTTCCCCTATGGGTAACACTTGAAGAAATCTGAATCATCCAGCATCTTAATGTGTTTTAAATCAACAATATTAGATCAATCATGGGCAAGCAACATCGAGTGGACGAACCAAATGAAAGACCACTTCAGCTTTTACTCCTTATCCAATCTGGTACCCTTGATCAAATTCATCAATTTTGTAGCAATGATGTTCTCATTCTTTGTCACTTTAGGTGAAATTACTCACATTTATCAAGTACAATTGTCATTTTTTCATCACATGGGTATTCTGAGTAATTCAGCCCCGTAATCCATGCAATTTCTTTTAACCCAAAACTAGAAGGCGTATCGTTCACACAGAACCACATTTAATGCAATTTTTAAATATAAATCATTTTTACGTGTCAAAGTAACATATAATGGACCATATTACTATTGAACTTGAAATATTTAGAAATATGCCTCAAGTGTCCAAAACAAGTACCGTCCAAGTCATTATAAATATTTTTTTGAACGGCTTGCTCTCACAAATATTTTCATTGAAAACGATCCTAACTCATTCATACATGTCGTTAGATTATACGAAATACCAAATATTTCTCTTGCACAAATTTTCAAGGATAGGGGATCATAATCATTATCTCCATTATCTCGGGTATCTCTTCTCTCCTCATCTCCACTGTCAGTTTTTTCTTCTTTAGATGCAACATCATCACTAATCAGGGCGCTACTGTCCTCGTAATTGTCAATCTCAACCATGGTATAAGTATCTGTGTTAGACTTAGGTTCTTCAACTACCATTTTTTTCATTTTTAAAGATTTGAAAATTTCTTCAGCCTTTTTTTTATATAGATGCCTTTTGAAAATCTCGTTTAACGATGCCGCGTCTATTTTTAGCCATTCTGGACGATATACTGAAACATAATTTTCATATCAACATATCGACCAATAGTCTATTAATACAAATACAGTAATGCTATAAAATTATGCAAAACAAGTAGCAATTTCAACAAAACTTTACAGTGTCATTGACATAAGCACAATTAAAGTCGACCAAAATACAATAAAATCTTTCAAATCGATAGGCCAGCTAAACATAACAAATCAAAAATTCCTATGCATTATCCGAAGAAAAATCTTAGTAATTTTTCCGAATAAAATGCATAAACAAAAATGGGTGAGATTTTGTGAACTTGAGGCAAAAATCTAAACTTTGCTACACTATCACAAACAATATAAAAATCAAATAGGCTAAAAGTTGAGGGATGAATTATTTTTAATGTTGAAATATTGGGATGAACATGATATTTTATATACTTGATTTTTTATCCCCAAGTTCTTTAAGTGATGAAAAGGTCCATGACCTCACAACCCAATCCCACCTTTTCACTTTTCTAACCCTAACCCTAAAAATTAAATAAAAAAGAAATTGGGTGGCTGTTTCTCAAATTAAGTTTTGGGAGTTCCCTCTTGTCAATTAAGCTCATGTAACTTTTTTGTAAAAAAACCCATCAAACTCGTGTTCTCTAATTCTATAGACGCAAATTTTGTTGTATTTTCAATTTTGGATGGGTTTATGATTTAGAATAGGAGAAATCAAAGTTTTGAAGTCGGAAGAGATTCAAAGGCATCCAACAAGGATCTTAATGCCCAAGCAATTGTAGACACAGCTACAGAAGCAGGAGCTGCAATCGCAAACGAAGAAGCTATTATTGATGAGATAAAAAGGGTTGTTAAAATGGCGGAGGAAACACTTTGCAGGTAATCCTTTTCTCTTAACATGTTAAATTCATAGTCAAAATTCATGAGAACTTTCTGTAAAAAAAAATTCATACCTTAGTAATCTTTGGGAAAACAGATCTCAGCATGTATAGCCTGCCATTAAGCTTATTTTTGCGGCGTCGCTTGGCCATCGGATTCTTAGCTGGAAGTCCCTTATTCATATCCTTTTGATCACCACCACTTACAGTGTTGGCTGCATTTGAGCTGTTTTCTCCTATCTTGATCCAATCTTCCATTCTGTTGAGATGGGATCAAGATAGGAGAAAAAACACAAATGCAGCCAGCCTTGTAAGTGGTGCTGATCAAAAAGGTACGATCAAGGGCAAGCTAAGAATCTGATGGACGAGAGACGTCGCAGAAAGAATCTTAATGACAAGCTTTACATGCTGAGATTTGTTGTCCCAAAGATTACTAATGGTTGAAATTCTTTTTACAGAGAGGTCTCGTGCATTTTCATTTCGAATTTATCATGTTTAAGCCAAACAATAATCTATTCTGTTTCATTGCTTTCTTTATTTGAAGAAACTACCCTTGTATATCATTAAGGTTACAACAAGGTTATAGGAAAAACATAGTTCTTTTGAATCGAAATATATATATTTACCAAATGCTATCAATTTTTTAAAAAAAGTAAAATAAACCAACTAGAACTCAGAATTCTCTTTCTATATGGTTGATTGAAAAATATAGTAACCCAACTAGGTTGAGGTCGAATCCCGTAGATAGCGTACTAGAGTTCTTATATTAGTTAATGTTGGGATTCAAATTAGTAACTATCATTGGAAAATTTGATTTCATTTATGAGAATCTGCTAACTACTTTGACAATTGTTATTTGCGTCAATAGTAAATGTGAACTACGGTTTCAATTATTAGATAACAAAACTCAAACAAATATTTGACTATCAATTTATTCTGGTGTGTTTATTGTGAAAATTTGACTAATGCACTTGCGTACGAGTAAATTTTCCCATTCATCAAAAGTCCCAAATAAACTATCCTCTCTCGAGCTTATGTTATTAGATGGTGGTTGCCATGTAGCACCAAATCCCTACTAATGATTATTTTACCTAATCTTGACCTCTTTTGTCAAACAAGTTAGAATATATTCAAGTTCTTTTTAATTTTTCGACTATTTATTGAAAACTTCCATTGCGAAAGGAACTTAATACACAATCATCATCCTTCATAAGAAAGATATTTATTGTAAATAATTTATTGTTGTCATTCCTACTCTAAGTTCCATAACCCTAGTTATGAATTTATATATTTGTAAATAGCAGTAAATAATAACTATAGTAATTTACACTAATTGATATCATTAATACAATAGAAAGTACTATGAACCTTTGATTAATGCAACACTCGCAAGACAATTCTTTTCATTAAACAATAATCTACTAAAACTTGAAAGTCAAACCTGAAAACTAAGAACAATTTATTCTAATATCTTGTAGTAATTCCAAACTCGTAGCAATACTTCATAACCCTAGATGTGTTGTCAAAAGACATATATATTATAATAGTGTCAAAATCTTATTCTCAATTAGACTCTAAATTGATTGGGTAAAACCCATTACAATAAATAAGGTGGTCAGAAGGTGGGGCTCATTGTGTGAGAGACTACCTCACATCGCGGGGTCCATTTCTCAAATCCGGCCTCATTTTGTTGAGTCTTTATAGGTCAATTCTTGTACATGTAAGGTGTGAGGCCTATCTTTGAGTCCTTTCATCGCTTCATCCTAGTATAGATTATTGCTCTTTGTGTTCCAATCCGTCAAATGGGACTTTTCTTGCTATTTTTTTTTTCCTAAAATCAACCTAACATATCTATTACTCATAAAAATATATAATTATTAAACACATGAATATTCACCGGACTATACTCAAAATGTGGCTAAAACATGGGGTAAGCTATGGTGTTTGAATGCGTAATTTCACTCTTGATCACCACCTCAAACTTAAAAACCCATTACATCCTCGAAAAATTAATCGTATCCTTTATAGAGTCATTATCATATCATTTCTGGTTAAAACAAGGCTACTCACCAACTCTGTGTAATGACCCTCTAGGTCATTTCTTTTTTGATGCCTTCTGATCATCGTTTAGAGTGTTCCTATAGTGACCCCAAGTCATTTATGACTTATGTGAACTGAAAATATGGTCCCATAATTTTTCTTTTAGTTTTTATAGGAATTTATGTGTTTTGGAGTTTTTTTTAACCTTGAACGGTTGATTTTGATAATCACAGTTAGCTTTAAACTATTTAATTTTGTTTAGAACGACCCCTCATGCGGATCCCGAGGAACGTTGGCTGATTCCGAGCCCCTTCTTTATTTTGGCTTCAAATAGTGTTTGGGTGCAGGATCCATTTTTTGCCAAGATGACCACGTACGGAAGTTTCAACTACTCTATTGAGTCTGGAATAATGAATTTTGTAGGGTAGCATATCTCATTTGAGGGCACACGGTTTCGAATGAATTCTGAACAGTGTACCATAGATTTTAAACTTTTCAAAACCCGCTAATGCACATCAGGTGGTGCAAGTTATTTTACACTTAGTGTTAACGGGCCCTTGGTCATGTTTTCGAGGACCTAGTCCCTTATTCATCATGGATGACTGGCCCTTGGTCGCGATAGCGATGAAGGTTGACTGAGTTCACATTCTTTGGTTATTGCGATTGAGAGTTCTAACCTCTGCAATCGCGATAGTTTGTTGTCATGAATCAAAGTACACCTTAGATGATACATGGCGTGGGAGACACCGAGAGACCCTACACAAGAAACTTGATATACACATACACAATATAATAGATAAAATCAAAGAGTATCATACGAATAAAAGAGTTTGAAATTTAAAAGTTGAAGTCTAGCAAAGTCATCTATTACCTCAAGAGGAGTGGTCAAAACGAAACTTGTACACCACATACTAAAGAGAAATAGAAGAACTGGATGCAGATCGACCTTTTGTATTGATTACTGTGTTTGCCTATATATAAGAAGTGTACTATATACAAGGTTAAGATTAAAATAACAACTTACAGAAACCTACTTACACTTCTAAAGATAAAAAAAGCTGATAAACAAAATAAAAAGAGTCCTACATGTAACAATAGTCTTAGATGGTAGAAATTATTACAACCCTGCAAGTCGGCATCGAGGTTTACTACGCCCAACAAGCAATTGAAAACAAACAACATGATCATTCATAATGTAGATAGTACTAAGAAGAAAATTAGTAACTTTGTGTGCATTTTCTCCGGATTCAAAGAGATGTGGATACCTCTTCTTCCTATCCGCTTTAGCTTCTCAACTAGCTTCTCTACAAACTTATTTGTCCATAGAACTTTGACTTGATGCTTCTTTCTTTGTTCTAAACTTCCGAACTTGGTGATGTAGATTCTGAACCGAAACCTCCTCATAAGATAAACTATCCTTGATTCCAATATCCTCAGTTGGTATGATATGTGAAGTATCTCCCATGCACTCCTTCAACATGGAGATGTGAAACACCGAATGGATGACTGCTAACTCTTGTGGTAGTACAAAGTCATAAGCTACGTTGTCAATCCTTTTGGAAATCTTGTAAGGACCAATATACTGGGGGCTGAGCTTCCCCTTCATACCAACTCTCATGACAACCTTTAGGGGTGAAACTTTTCAAGTGACTCAATCATTTACCTCAAACTCTAATTACATTCTCCTAACATCATTGTAGGACTTTTGACGACTCTGCACTGTTTCAAATCTCTCTTGAATAACTTTTATTTACTCCATAGCTTGGTGAACTAACTCAGGTCCTATCAACCCTGCTTCACCAACTTCAAACCATCCAAAATGAGATCTGCATTTCTCCCCGAAGAGCTTCATAGGAGCCATTTGGATGATAGAATTGTAACTATTGTTGCAAGAAACTCAATGTGATATAGGTGATCATCCCAATTACCCTTGAAATCAATCACACAATCTACCTCGATCCCTGAAAATACCATCTCCCCCTTCTTCAGAATCCATCACTTTTTTTTCTTATGAAAATTTGCCTTCAATTAAAGCAAGATAGGGTCTTGGTCTTGCTCACCTTTGACCTCTGACACTAATGATGACTCAGCCCCATTCGTCACCACTATTTCTCATAATGCGAAATCCATTAATCGAACTCCTAATCGTGCAAGTATATGCACCTCTTGTGCTAACTCATTCTTACCTTCCTAAAAATGGGTGGTGCTACACAAAGAAACCTACTTAAAGAATCAACAACAACATTAGCCTTACTTGGGTGGTAAATAATACTAATATCAAATCCTTGAGTAACTCTAACCACCTTCTCTGTTTAAGATTAAACTCTTTCGAACTAAACACAAACGGAAGACTCTTGTGATCGATGAACACATCCACATGAACTCCATAAAAATAACGACGCCACATTTTCAAAACAAATTCTATAGCAGTCAACTCTAAGTTATGGGTTGGGTAATTCTTGTCATGAACTTTCAACTGTCTGGAGGAATAAGATCTAACTTTGCCATTCTCCATTAACACACAACCCAAAAAGACTCTAGATGCATCACAATACAACAAAAAACTTGGAGTACCTTCCGGTAAAGACAAAATTGGATAGTAGTAAACTTCTTTTTCAATTCCTAAAAGCTTTTCTCATAAGCTTTAGACCATTGAAACTTAACTGTCTTCTAAGTCAATTTTATTAAATAAAGCCCTCATCTAGAAAATTGTTCAACTGTTCTTTCAACTCTTTCAACTCTATTGGTGACATTCTGTAAGGCGGAATAGAGATAGGATGAATATCTGGAATGATGTCTATGTCGATAACTAGGAAGACTTTTGGAAACTCTTTTACTACTGAAACTGAAGCTGGTAGAATATGAGGTATCTCAACACTAGAGTCATTAACTCGAACTAAGTGATAGACACGCCCTATGAAACTAACTTTTTGCCTTAAGGTAGAAATGGAACGACTCTTAGGCACTGCTGAACTGCTTTTCCACTCTAAGAATGGCTCAATTTGAAACTGAAACTTGATAAATAGACTCCTAAAATCAACTAAGGTATAAAAGGGATACAACTAGTCCATACCAAGAATGACAATAGAAATCTACCATGTCTAACTTAATTAAATCATCCATGGTACTCTTGTGATTGACAAAAATGTGACAATCACGATAGACTTTGTCTACAAGAATAGAATCATCAATAGGTGTAGAAACACTGAATGATTCATTAAGTAGCTCAGGAATAACATTAAAATTAATAGCAACATAAGGAGTTACAAAGGATAAACTCGCCCCCAGATATAATAAATAATAAATAGTAAAGTCAAAGATATGAATCATATCCACGACCGCATATGACGAATCCTCTTGCTCTTGGCGACTAGCAATATCATATAAGTAGTTTTTTCCACTGCCAATAACATTTCCTTTCATGTTCTTTGGACACTCTTTCATGAAGCGATTCTCTTGTCCACACTTGAAGCAAACTGTCTGGCTCTCACGACACTTTCCTGGGTGGGTTCTACCACACCTAACACATGCAGAAGCCTAGTAACCTCCTTGTGCCACACTATCCTGAGACTATGCAAGTCTTGCTATGAAGATCTGTGAATTATGGCGAGTATACTACCTTTATTCGTAGGTGTAGGTGCACTAGCAGATGATGGAGCAGGTCCCTTTTGTTCCTATTGGAAAGATGCAAAGTTGGCATTACTCTTCTGCTGCACGGACTCATTTCCTGACTTATCCCTATTGTCTTGAACTCCTCTCTATCTCTAAGCTTCTCGTCCTCTAATTGCTGCACATAGACCATCAACATCGAAATGTCCATTTCCCCAATAAGCATTGCTGCTCGACCCTCTTTTCTGACAGACGAGACAACCCCGCAATAAACAAACTCATCCTACTCCTCATGCCAGCAACCAATTCCAGAGCATAGCCAGACAGTTGGGTGAATTTCAACCCATACTTATGAACATTTAAAGAATCTTGATTACGTGTGAGAAACTCACGTACCTTGGCCTATTTTTATTCTCCGGGAAACAAACATCCCAAGAAGTCCACCCTAAAACAAGCCCAAATCGCAGGTGGTGCATTCTAATCTCTACCTTCTTTCCACCAATCAAACCACGTTCTAGAAACACCATTGAGTTGATATGAAGCTAGCTCAACCCTATCAGTGTCACCAACATGCATCATCTCAAATACCTTTGTCAGTTCCTCAGGAAAATTCTCTGGATCTTCAGTAGGGCACGAACTAATGAAACTTGGGGGATTCATCCTCAAGAACACACGAATCCTTGAAGTGTCATCCCCTTCTTGTCGAGCTCCTCTTTGCTAACCAACCTTGTTAGTCACAACCTAACTCAACAACCTAAATGCCTCTCTAAATTTGGCATTAGTAACGTCTCCTTAGGGTTGCACTTCAGGTGCATTGGATACCCCTTGTTCCTTAACATTCCACCTAGCTGTACGACCTTTGATTTCTCTTCGTGGAGGTATGATTTACTGAAAACACGTGAAGACACGAATTAGAATGAAACTTTGTAGCAATCAAACTTTAACGCACGAAAAAAGTTTGAAAGAAGTGAAGAAATTCCTAAATGTTGAAGCCTTCTCATTATAGATGTGGCGCACTTCATACCAATTACTAGGACTCTACAGACATGACTTTATAGATTCCCTAGAACTCTTGAACTCTATGCTCTGATACCAAGTTTATAACACATCGAGCCTACACCCTGGGCAAGACTGACACTTGAAGACCATTTTTGGCCCCGAGCGGACCCTCGGTCTGTCTTACTTACTCAGCAGAAGACTTAAATCATTAATACAAAGATTAAATGAAATTACTAAAATGTTTAAAGGATAACTTAGAACTTTTTGAAAGTAAAACATTCAACTTAGAAAAATGGAAACTAAAGTCTTAGTACATAATAATGATAATGAAAAGACTCAAAATACTAACATCTAACTATTTATGAAGCCTTTAAAAACAATTGAGATCGATGTTCGGACAAACCCCATAACATCCTAATGAAATACAACTGATACTGAAAGCAATAAAAATGGATCTTCCCAAAAGCAAGAGGCTCACCAACAAATACTGAATTGCTCATTGGATCAATGGTGCGCTGTGTGCCGATCCTAGTTACATGCATCTTCATCATTATACGATGCAGTCCAACTGGCATCAGTACATTGAATGTATAAAGTATGCGAGTTGGAATGGTAAAACAATATAAGCTTGAAAGATATTTTGAAATAAACACTTACATTGGATCTTCTAAACTCATGAATACTTTGCTCAACTCATTTCATTATAAAGTAGTTTAAAACAAGGCAATATAAAGTAAAGGAAAACTGTTTAAAACATGATGTAATCTCATAATCATAATGTCATAAAGACATACCATGCTCCCTCTTATAGAATACTTGTGAAATGTATGAATGAAGTCTCATACCCCCATCAATACTAAGCAGAACCCCTTGAGGAACCATGCAATTACTACTGCGGGAGTTTTTCTAACCGACAACCATCACTTAAGAGCTATAGTGATGATATAACTTTTTACCTCACGCTGCCAAGGACCATCCTATACCTTGCATTCCCGTATATGAAGCTAACTCACTAAGTGTATTATAGTCTATGCGAAAAGGATTCTTCTAAAAAGTATGACCCTTTTCTACCCATGAAGGGTACATGTTTATGGACACTTAAGTTAATATGAACTTGCATTCCCGTATCGGTGTTCAATACTACTCCCAAAAATATACTTAGCTCATAGGTTTTAAAAATAACTACTTTCTGTGATTAGATATTAGTGCTAAAAAATTTAGCTCAAAAGCTACCTTTGAAATCTCAGTTACCCTTCTTGCTTCATTTATAAAGCTAATACTCTTTTTTGAAAACTATCTCGAATGGTCTTTGGAAATCTCAGTTTTAGTTCCAATTTAAATGTGAAGACGATTAATATCTCTTTGGGAATACATCATCCCCATATACTTCTTTTAAGAAAGAACTTCAAATTTTACTCTTTAGTGAGCTCAAAACTTAAGTCTTAAATCAAGGTTACAATGTTTGTAAAAGACTTATGACAACTTGAAATGAACTTCTCTTACATGATTCTTGACTTCTCTTGATTTTGATATTAAATGCTCTTGAACTGACTCAAAACTTATCATAACTTGACTCTTAACTGATCCTTGAATTGAATATGGATTCAAGGATTCTGATTTGTGACATGAAAGGTGTCTTGATGTTTAGGAATGATTTGGAATAGCTAAACTTGATAAAAGTTACGAAATCACCATCTTGGAACAAGTTCGCGAAGCATAGATGCTCTTAAATAATTTCTGACGAAATTTAATTTTGAGACAGAGGAATCTATGTTCTCTCCTTGATGAGGAGATAATTTTTACACACTAAAGGAGCAGGTGCGCATCACGATAAGTTAAATGTTGTGGAAGACGCTTTGAGTCAAAAAACGATAAGTATGGGTCGTTTAGCTCACTTGAGTGGAACCAAGCGATTGTTTTACAAGAAGATTCATACCTTAGAGTCTAAGTTCGTGCAGTTGGGCATCTCTTAAAGATGTGGGTTGTTAGCAAGCGTTGAAGCTAAGTCCATTTTCATATAGGAAATCAAGGCAAAGCGATTTGAAAATGGAGATTTAGATAAGGTTAGAACAAGGATTGCGATAGGTAAGTCTTAAGGAATCACTCTAGATGCTAATGGTGTGCTCAACTATAAGTGTAGAATGTGTGTTCCAAGAGTTGATGACTTGATTTCAAGGTTATTGGCAGAGGGTCATGTGTCACGCTATTCTATTTATCCTGGTGTGACCAAGATGTATAGATATCTGAATCGAGTGTATTGCTGGTCGCGTATGAGAGACAAGACATTGAGAATTTTGTCACAAAGTGTCAGAATTTTCAACAAGTGAAGTATAAGCATCAAAGGCCTGCGAGGCTACTTCAAAGGATGCGAATTCCGGAGTGGAAGTGGGAAAGTATAGCCATAGATTTGTGGTTCGGCTTCCCAAGAAACTGGGGAAGTTTTATTCTATTTGGGTTGAAGTTGATAGATTGACCAAGTCAGCCCATTTCATTCCGGTAAGGGTGTAATACAATGCTTAACAGTTGGCTAGGATTTATGTAAAGGAGATAGTGAGGTTGCATGATGTGCCCCTTTCCATAATCTTAGATCGTGGTATGCTTTTCACTTCAATGTTATGGGGGAATTTACATGATTAATTGGGCATGCATCTCACTTTTAGTACACCCTTCCATCCTAGGCGGATGGAAATCATAAAGAACTATACAAGTGATGGAGGACATGTTTAGAGCTTGTGTAATTGACTTTGGAGGACATGGGTATATGTGACTACCCCTATGTGAGTTCTTCTATAATAATAGTTATCAATCGAGCATCGATATGTCACCATTTTAGGCGTTATATATTGGAGGGGATGTAGATCGCCCATAGGTTGGTTCGAATCCAAAGATATAAAACCTTCGGGGGTTGACTTAGTGAAGGAAGCTCAAGATAAGGTGAGAAACATTCAAACTAAACTTCTAGCCGCGCGTACTCGTATCACAAGGTGAGAGACGTGGAATTTCATATGGCGAGAATGTTCTTCTAAAGGTATCACCCATAAAGAGGGTGATGAGATTTGGTAAGAGGGCTAAGTTGAATCCTCGATATATTGGTCCCTTTGAGATTCTTAACTTGTAGGGCCAGTGCGTAAAAGCGCTACCAACAAATTTGTCCGGTGTACATCCTGTATTTCATGTGTCCATATTGAAGAGATATTACAGTGATAATGACTATATCATTAAATGGGACTGATAGTGCTAGACAAGGACCCCCAATATTAGGAGGAACCGATTTTCGTTCTTGATCGCAATGTTAGTAAGTTGAGGACCAAAGACATTAAGTCCGTAAAGTTTCAATGGAAACATCATCCAACTACTTGGGATACCGAGATGGATATGCGAGACAAATATCCACAATATTTCCTTGAATCAGGTACTACCTTGTTCCTTTTCTAGCCTACCTTTCCCTAATTAATCACTCGGGGATGACTGATCGTTAAATTTGTATCTATTGTAACAATCGGGTTTCGTCGTTATAGAAAGGCCAACGAGAAATAAATCGAGACTGGAAAAACTTTTTTCATAGTTCTAGGATTTTCCCATCTTTGTCTATATTTAGAGAAATTTAGAGTCATCAAGGTATAAGGAAATCTGGTAGCAACTGGTGAACTAAATATGGATTTGATTACATAATTGGTTAGATAACTCGTTAAGAAATCCGTACGACTTTACGGAATTGAATTTTGATAAGCAAATCATCGGGAATCAATCTTGGTGTTAAGGGAACTTTCTGAGCGTAGTGGTTAAGAGTATCTTGTAAAAAGGGAGAAGTTGAAAATCTATTGTAAGATCATTGTCTCGCTTTGTGCCACTGCAACGGTATTCTTCACTCTGCAGTGACACCGCTATAACAGAATGGATGCCACTATAGAAGGCGAGGTGGAAAGAGTATTAAGGATGTTTGGGATTTTTCAAGACAAGCTCACTGATTCACTTTGTGCCTATGTAGCGGGATTAGTGCCGCTAAAGCGACACTCCTACAACGTGATGGGTTCTGCTATAGCGGGAAGACATGTTTAAAATTCATAAATAAAACCCTTAGATGACCTATTTTTTAATTTTTTTGACTTTTTGAGTTAAGAGACGACCCCCGAGCTATTTCAACTTGTTTTCCATAATTCTTGAAGCTAGAGGTAAACTTTTCACTCCCCGAACTCATTTTTTGATCTATAGAACGTTTTAAAATGGGTCAATATTTGATGGGGAAGGTTCTCTTGAAGATTCCTATGGTTTAATTTACCCTAATTGATTAGTTAGGGCATGGGTTTGAACTACGATTTATAAATTGTGTGTTTTCCGAGAATTTAGTGTTTCTTTATTGATTTCCGTGTATAAATTGTTTATTGTAGACCACGAAAAAGCAGAACAAATCTGGAAAGGGAAGAATCAAATTGTCTATGGTTTCAAGATTGTTTTGAGGTAGGTGATGGTTGTGATTCTATGATTGTGTTATATACGTGTTCTTTGTTTCGTTGTGATACTTGTATATGTATGCATATTCCAATATGGATCATATATGTTGAAATAGGATATATGAATATTGATAGCATGAAATCATGTCTTGAATGTATGATCTAGATGTGTTATTGACATGTGATTGTGATAGGCTCCCACGTTCCTGCACTCTAATTTGGATTGGATTTCCACATTCCGGCATGCCAACTAGGATCGGTTGCCACGTTTCCTGTATAAAAATTGGTTCGGATTATCACGTTTCGGCGTGCTAACAATTTTACTTTGGGTTCCGTGAGAGGAACAACTATGTGATGAAGCATGTGAATTGTAATATTGATTGTTATGATAATATTGAATATGTTGATATTTATGCATGTATTATAATGTTGTAATTGCTTGTTTTTATTACACTAGTGGAATAGCTTTGTGATCCTACCAGTACACGGTCATTGTGTACTAGTTATGCACTTGCCATTATTTTTGTTGACACCTCACTTAGGAGATCGGTGATCGCTTCGAGTTCAAGGGTGAGCCAAATTGTTCGGGCGGCCATGGAATTCTCTTTAGTCTATGTCAACCATTTTCAGACGTAGACCTTGCTTTAGTTAGTTGATAGTTTGTTAGTAATCTCTTGTTAGCTATAGATATCGTTATGGTACATTGACTTTCATATTCTAGGTTTATCTTCCGCATTGTTAGTTAGTTATTAGGTCTTTATTTAGTAATAGAATCTTGTCTTTAGTTATTTAACTTTCATCCGTAACTTAAATACCTTAGCTTTAAATTTCATGCTTTAATTGGTTTTTAGTAGTTGTTCTCCCAACGAGTTGTAGTGTGGGTGCAAATCACAACGGTCCGGGTCATGACATTTATTACTAATTATTGCAAATGTTATTTACACTCTTTAACATTCTTTAGTTGTAAGAGCATAAATTTCATAGTTATTACATTAATTATTTTTTATCAATCATTTTTTCTTATCTTAACTTTTTGATCAATAATTTATCATATTATAATACTACCCCTATATATGTGATAACAAAATGTTGTTATATTTCCTTAAATGAATCATGCTTTATTGGATAAATTTAATTTTTTTACAATTATATGAACTATATCTTTGTTGGATGTAAGATAAAATATGTTATATATATGATTTCACATATAGAATATATTCTTTAATTTCAATTTTAGTTTTTCGGTTTTTAAAAAAAGAAACATTTTTGAGTAAACTATTACAGTCAGATAGGGTTGCGTATCGGTCGAATCGGTTCGGTTTGGTTTTAAAGTGTATTGGGTTGGCTTATTAGTTATCGATTATTGGAGATGCTAAACCGTTATAGAATTATTAAGATATTGGCTTATCGGTTATTGGTTTATCTGTATTTGATTGTTATCGATTCGGTTATCGCTATACAAAATGGTATAAATATAATTATTTAATTCACTATCAGGTTATCGGTTAACCCGTTAAGAAAAATCGTCAAACTGTTAAGAACCGATAACCCGATAACAAAAAAAATAAAAACTGTTATCAAAACTGCTAAACCAATAACCTAATACTATAAACAAATAACTTTTTTTATAGATTCGAGTTATCGATTTTGGTTCGGCTTTGAACATCCCTACAATCAGATAACTAGCTTTGATTCATTTACACAATCAATTTAGAAGTCAATATGAGAGCCTACAACAAGAACGTCGTTTATCATGTTATAACTTATAAAATAAAAATTATTATACAGAAATTATTTCAATAAAATAAAATGTAGCGGTTCTGTTCACATGTTCATATGATATCTGAACAGTTTCATGTGACATACACGTGCAAATATATCTCGTTAAATGACACAAAAAATACACAACAAATATCATCTAAAAGGTAATATTATTGAGATACGACCAATTACAAGATTGAACCTCAACAAATTAAAATAAATATATGTGTTTGACTAATAAAAATTTGCATTGACCATCTTCATAGGTTCGCGTGAATAAGAGATATATATATGATGATCCACATTGAACATTTACAAAAAAATCTGCAATATTATTTTGTGTAAAGATGATTATTCAAATCTGCGTTTAAATAAGCAATAGTATTTACAATAAAAAATACTTTCTGAATTGGTAATCACATGCAACACACTTGTCGAGAAACTAATATGTGTGTATATATATATATATATATATATATATATATATATATATATATGTTATAAAACTAGGCACAAAGTAACTGGGCCACATAATTACTTTACTTGACCACTAAGTTTACTTGGACACAATATATTTTACTTGGACACAATATATATTGTGTGGACATCCATTTTACAGCAATTGTATGGCCTGTTGTTAATGTTTTTTTTTTGGGAAATGTGTAACAGGGACTCAATAGTACATTCTTATATTTTTTTACTCATGTGGTAGTACAATATATTAATAAAATGAAGTCTTTGTTGTATGGTAAGACATTATATATACAATTTAAAGTCGATAAATGGAAACAATATCCATCATAAAAAAATCACATTTATATAATCACATTGTCTTTAATAATACTTCAAAAACCAATTACTTCAACAACCATTATCTTAAAAGGCACTTCAAAAATCAACTATCTCAAAAATAAGTAGTCTTAAAAATCAACTACCAAAATCTAATCATCTCAAAAACTAATTTTATACTAATCAACCACCAACAACTAATTATCTCAAAAACTAATTATCTTAATAATAAACCATAAAAAACTAATCATTTCAAAAATCTATAGTCTTAAAATCCATTTCAAAAACACATTTTCTTTTAGAAAAAAATCAATAATCACAAATTCCTTACCCATTACCAATGAGATCCATAACAATAGCCATCAGGTCCACTGAATTTTCATAACAACCTCCTTTTCCTTCTTCTGCCAAGCCTTCTTCAACATTCTCTTCCGGCTTCTGGTGTTCTTTTTCTTCTTCTCTCTTCTCTTCAAGCTTCTCATACTCTTTTTCTTCTTCTTTCTTCTCTTCGATCTTCTCCTCTTCATTTTCTTTTTATTTTATCTCTTGTAGATTCTCTATTTTTTCTTCTTCATTCTCTTCAGTTTCTCCTCCTCTTCTTTTTCTGTCATCTTCTCCTCCTCTTGTTTTTTATCTACTTTTTTCATATCTTTTAAAACTTCATTAACATCTTCTGCAAAGTATTCATCAACTGTAAAAAGATCTCTTCACCGACTATTGCTAATGGAATGATTTCATCAACATCAATTGCAACACCATCTTCATCGAGTGTTTATGTTGTGTAGTTTCATCAACTACTGCAAGATCAGTGTCTTAACATTCTCTAAAATAAATTATTTTACACAAATAGTATAAAATTAGTCTGCCTCTATTTTTTCTTTTTCTTTTGACTTCTCCTCAATTTCTCATCTCGTATAAAACAACAACTTCCATTATTCATTGTTTAAGGGTTGCAACGCCCACAGAGATTTAATCATTACAATTAATCAATATATGTTTTTGTCCACTCAAAGCATAATTCTCAAAACGTTGGTTAGAATTGTTATCACACAGTATTTTATCCACCTTGTTCTCTACCGCTGAAGTGAGGCAAGTGACACCTTTCAAATTGTTCTTTAAAGCATCAATGACTGTGTTCTCACCTTGCCCATATATGCCTTAATGTTACCATGTAATTTATTTTTGTCTCACCGACATTAGGTGTGAGGTTTGGGTGCAGAATCTACAAAAAAATATAAATACTACACGACATTCACTAATTCAAAAATATTGCTAGGTAATCATATCATACTATAAATATAGTGAATAACATCGTTCTATCCTGAGAGGATCTGAACTTCTTATTCTGCTCCTGCATAATTAAACATTTGTGTACTTTGCTCATGTTGAGTTGTGCACTAACATTATTGATTTTGTATCAATATTATAGTCAATAGCATCGTTCTATCCTGAGAGGATCTATTCCTTTATACCTCGGCTAATATAGGAGAATAATTTTCTTAAGGGGACAATGTACATTCAGTGAGCTAGATATTTTGCTTTCTATTTCATTCTTTTGTTACAAATCCTTTTATTTTTTTAAGTCATTAATTTATGTTTGTGTTATTAGTTGTTATTTTTGAGTATGTGTTATAATCTTTGACGTTTATATTTATGGTTTTGATCATTATGTTAAAGTAAATATATGTTAATCAAGAGTTTGATGTAATCATTATACTATTGGTACCATGTAGATTAAAAATGACTTTGATCTTTATAGAGTTTTTAGTGGCTAAAGAATTCATGGGATGTCCAAGAAGGGACTTTTGAGTGTTCAGAAGTTATGGTGGTTCCACACTACCATGGAGTTTTAGTTATTATAATTTCTATCTTATCGATGCATTCATCGATTAGTGACATTCAAAAAAAATAAAGGTGTGGGATGGTAAGCACTGCACTTGATGGTTTTAAAAAACTATTTAAGCTAAATAACAAAGCCTGCACCTAAAATATAAAGACGGAAGAGAACAGAAATGAAGCAGAAGAAGAACTATATCTTATTAATGTTTCAGATTAGATATTTATAAGCCTAGAATGAAAAATAAAAATAATAATGCATGATCTAGCAGTCACTAAAACAACTCCTAAATAATAGGAAAGCATGACTAACAACTAATTGACTAAGTCTAACTTAAAACATAGGCAGTAAAATTAAATTTACTGCAGTTCAAAAGCAGATTCCTAACACTCCTCCTTGCTTTGGATACTACAAACTCTAATTTTCTGTCTAAGAAGCTCGAATTTGCTGATCGGTAAAGGCTAGCTGGTTTTCAGACTTGCAGTAGACTAGAGTCACTTCTCCCCTTTGCTACACTTCTCTCAGGAAATATAACTTGATGTTGAAATGCTTGGTCTTCTTGTGAAACACCGGATTGTTTGAGATTGCAATAGCTGCCTGGTTGTCGACAAGAATGATAGTACTTTCCTTCTGTTCCATATGTAAATCATACATGGTCATTCTAAGCCACAAGACTTGGTTTACTGCTCCTGTTGCTGCTATGAATTCAGCTTCTGCAGTTGATTGTGCAACAATTTCCTGTTTCTTAGATGACCATGAGAATATTCCTGAACCTAGGCTGAAACAATGGCCAGAGGTACTTCTCATATCATCTGCAGATCCAGCCCAATCACTATCTGAGAATCCAAGTAACTTGAAGCTTGGACACTTCTCAAACTTTACACCATAGTCAATAGTACCTTTGATATATCTTAATATTCTTTTTGCTGCTCTTAAATGCATTTCACTTGCACAGTGCATAAAACGAGATAAGAGACTTACAACAAATAAAATATCAGGCCTTGTTGCAGTGAGATACATTAAGCATCCAATCAAGCTTCTAGAATAACCTTCATCAACTTTGTCGGCTCCATCTTCTTTACAGAGCTTCTCTTTTTGATTCATCGGCGTGCTCATCGACTTGCATTCCTCCATTTGAAATTTCTTCAGAATTTCCTTTGCGTATTTCTTCTGGCAAATGAACACTTCACTTTTGCTTTGCTTGATCTCCATTCCAAGAAAATAGGTCATAAGACCAAGATCTGTCATTTCAAAAACTTGCATCATTTCTTCTTTAAACTTCTCAACCAGCCTTGTATTATTTCCTGTTACCAGAAGATCATCAACATAAAGCGACATAATAAGGATATCAGTGTCTTTATGTTTTATATACAGAGTCGATTCAGACAAGCTTTTTTTAAAGCCCAAGCTTAACAAATGATCATCTATCCTACTATACCAAGCTCTTGGTGCTTGCTTTAAGCCATACAAAGCCTTTTTTAGCAGATAGACTTTGTCTTCATCTCTGTGTTTCACAAATCCTGATGGTTGCTCAACATATATTCCTCCTCCAGTGTGCCATTTAAGAAAGCTGATTTGACATCAAGTTGGAACACCTTCCATTCCATTTGTTCTGCTATTGCGAGTAGCAATCTGATTGTGTCTAATCTTGCGACAGGAGAAAAAGTGTCAGAGTAATCAACACCATAAATTTGTGCATACCCTTTAACTACAAGCCTCGCCTTGTATTTGTTGATGGAACTATCTGCATTTAACTTTGTTCTGAAGACCCATCTCACACCAATGACTTTTCTATCTTTAGGTTTGTTGACCAACACCCAAGTTTTATTTTTCTCAATCATGGAGATCTCCTCCTCCATTGCTTTCTTCCATTTTGGGTCTTGCAAAGCTTCTACGGGACCAGCAGGTTCATAGATGGCGACATTACACCTTTGATAGACATCTGACAACAATCTTCTCCCCTTGACTGGATGATCATCTTCTAGTTCTTGCTGCCAGTGTTCTGTTTTTTGCTCTTCAGGAGGGCTGATGTTTGCTTCTAGAGAGCGTCTTCCAGATTTCTGAGAGTTCTTCCAGTCCCACTGTTCATTCTCACTAAAATGAACATCTCTTGTAATTGTCATCTTTCCTGTCTGAGGATGATAGACCTTGTAGGCTTTAGAAACTCCACTGTAACCCACATGGATGCCTCTGATTGCCTTCTTGTCAAGTTTGTCACGTTTAACCTGAGGAACATGAACAAAACAGACACAACCAAACACTTTAAGAAAACTTAGTGAAGGCTTAAACCCGTACCAAGCTTCAAATGGTGTTTTATCCTTCAAAGCTTTCGTTGGAAGTCGATTCTGCATAAAAACTGCGGTATTTGCTGCCTCTGCCCAGAATATCTTGGGCAACTCCTTCTCATGCAACATACATCTGGCCATCTCCATTATCCATCTATTTCTTCTTTCACTAACACCATTTTGTTCTGGTGTGTATGGTGTTGTAAGCTGATGCATAATGCCGGCCTCCTCACAGAATGTAGCAAATTTTGTTGAAGTGTATTCCTTCCCATTATCAGACCTCAAAGCTTGAATCTTACAATTACTTTGATTTTCCACCAATTTCATGAATTTCTAGAATACACCAGCAACTTCTGACTTGAATTTCAAGAAAAAAATCCAACACATTCTTGTAAAATCGTCAATGAAAAGAACGTAATAGATGCTACCTTGTAGTGATGGAGTTCTTTGAGGCCCTGCGACATCAGTGTGAACTAGTTGTAGCTTTTGTGAGGCTCTCCAGGTTGATTTTGGAAATGGCTTTCTGTGTTGCTTACCAAATTGGCAGGCATGACATTCAGCGGAATTTGCTTCCAAATCAGGTAAGCTCTCCACCATCTTCAACTTTTGCATCTTGACAAGCCCTTGATAATGATAGTGCCCGAGTCTCTTATGCCATAACTCAGTGACATTTTCTTTTGCTGAATACAACATTTGCTCTTTCTGAAATGGATCTAATGAGAAACTTTTTCCTTCCATTTTGACTTTAAACAGGTCCTGCCCTGAGGGATCCTTGATCAAGCAATATTTATCTTCAAAATAAAGTTTGAAACCTTTTTCTAACAATTGACCAACACTTAACAAGTTTCGATCCAAATCTGGTACATAAAGAACATCTGTTATTGTTTTTGTACCTGCTTGTGTCTCAACTGCAATAGTTCCCATTCCTTTTACTGGAATGTGGCCACCATGGCCTATTCGAACATTTGCAACTCGAGTAGGCTTCAATTCTTTGAAGAGTTCTCTATCATGAGTCATATGATTTGTGCATCCGCTATCAATCAACCACGACTCGCTAGAAACATTGCTTGCAAAACATGATGCAACAAATAGTTGATCCTCCTCTTGTTCATTTACAACTCGAGCATCTACATACTGCTGCTGAGTTTTGTTCTTACAGATGATTGCTTCATGCCCAAACTGATTGCACTTACTGCACTTAGCTTCAGGCCTTCTCCAACACTTGAAAGGTGCGTGTCCCATCTTGCCGCAATGCTTACAAGGAGGGTAGTTTCCTTTGAAGCTACCTGTTTTGTTTTTGTTGTTGCGTGCTGCACCTTTTCCATCTGTTGGTTGGTATTTATTGTTCTTCTTTTCTTATATCGTCCATCATCTTGATGCTTGACAGGTAAAGCTCCTTCAACAGCTCCTTCTTGTCTCATAACACGTCGTTGCTCTTGTGCTTGAAAGGAACTTAAGAGCTCTGTTAGTGTAATACTGGACAAGTCCTTAGTATTTTCTAAGGTTGTAATGGTCGCCTCAAATCTTTCAGGTACCGTTACAAGGATTTTCTCAACGATCCTTGAATCGTTAAAAGTGGAACCCAACAATCTGACATGATTGGCAATGTTAAGAAGTTGGTCAGTGTATTCCTTTATGGTTTCACTGTCCTTCATCTTTTGCAACTCAAACTCACGTACTAAATTCAGCACTTGCATCCCTCGAATTCTCTCATCTCCTTCATACTCAGCCTTAAGATAATCCCATACCTCTTTTGCCGACTTCAGAGACATGATACGAGTGAAGACAGTGGATGAAACTGCAGCAAATAAACATGCCTTTGCCTTTGATTTCCTAATTTTCCTTTCCTGGTGATTTTTGATTTGCGCCATCGTCGGATTGTTTGGCAAGGGATCGATGATGTATTCATCTTCTACAGCCTCCCACAGATCCAAAGCTTCCAGATATGCCTGCATTCTAACAACCCAGATTCGATAACTTTCTCCACTAAAAGTTGGTGGTGCCATTGAAGAAAAACTTGCTTCTCCGTTCATGGTATTCACGAAATCTGATTGGCGCCCACACACACAGGTCCCTTAAGAAATAACGCTCTGATACCAATTGATGGTTTTAAAAAACTATTTAAGCTAAATAACAAAGCCTGCACCTAAAATATAAAGACGGAAGAGAACAGAAATGAAGCAGATGAAGAACTATATCTTATTAATGTTTCAGATTAGATATTTATAAGCCTAGAATGAAAAATAAAAATAATAATGCATGATCTAGCAGTCACTAAAACAACTCCTAAATAATAGGAAAGCATGACTAAGAACTAATTGACTAAGTCTAACTTAAAACATAGGCAGTAAAATTAAATTTACTGCAGTTCAAAAGCAGATTCCTAACAGCACTCAACCTTAATTTAAAGTTTGGGGTTCAAATATTGGATTGAAGTCAATGAATTACCCCTCAAAGTTGGATGAACCTATATTAACTAAAAATTAAAGATATAATTATATCCTTATAAATATTAGATTAAAAGTTGTAATTTTTTTTTATATTTTAACCATATCGATCGAAACATAAATAACAAAATATTCGTTTTGGCTATCAAAGTAGAGACATAGACTACAAATGATTTTGAACAAGGGACTTGGCAAGACATTATTTAATCAATATATTTGAGTGGCACACATTAATACTTTGAACTCCAAGAGATGTTTTTAAATTTTTTTTAATTAACTTATCAAGTGCAAAACTAATTATATAAGATGTATAATATTTAGATTCTTTATTTAGAAGCCTTGAATAGGAGAAAACTCTCGTAATTGATGAATAAATTGTTTGTACAACTTTTGGAAAATACAGATATAGACAATGAAGAATTACCTATCTTTTCTAAACACTTTGGTGATAAATAATTACACTAAGATGAACATGCATAAGAACTTAGAATCAAATCTTTTTTATTTTATAATTAAAAAAATAATTCATTTCATCTTTGGATAAAATATTCTTGAAAATTTATCATTGGGTTGTACCCACTCAAAAACACCTATATTATCAAATGTTTAGAAACAGATTATTGACGTACTTACCCACTGCATGAAGCGCGAGCAATTTACCTAGTACTAAATAAATTTATACCTTTGTATTTATGTGTTTGTACTGAAATGGATCACCTCCGATAATGTTATCGCTCTTTTTTCGTGTGGCATATAAGTAAATAGGGAATGGAAAAAGGAGAATTCATGGACTTCTTGGCATAATTACCAAGATGAGGAAAAACCTCATATATCCAAACCTGAAATTTATAAAATAAAAAAAAACTAAAGAGAGACTACGAAATACTATATAAAATATAATCTTTTAAAAATAAACCAAGTACATAATTGATAGTAAGTACTAGAAATGACAAGGGGAAGTCATACAGAGCAAAAAATTCATTCCCTCTTTTATTGTACACTTCACTCTGCTTCTTCAAATTGATTTTGTTCTTCAAATACATCTCTGTTAGATCAAAATACTTTCCCCCCTATGGGTATCTCTTGAAGAAATATGAATCATCCAACATCTTAATGTGGTTTAAATCAACAATGTTAGATCAATCATGGGCAAGTAACATCTAGTGGACGAACCAAATGTAAGACCACTTCAACTTTGCACCTTATTCAATCTGGTACCCTTGATTAAGTTCATCAACTTTGTAGCAATGATGTTCTAATTCTTTGTTACCCTATTGTTAAATGACTCACCTTTCTCATGTACTTTTGTCATTTTTAGATCATAGGGGTATGCTGAGTAATTCAGCCCCCTAATCCATGTAAATTATTTTAACCCAAAACAAGAAGGTTTATCGTTCACACAGAACCACATCTCATGCAATTTTTTATTTATCATTTTTCACATGTCGCAGCAACATAGAATGGACCATATGTCCATTGAACTTGAGATATTTAAAAATATGCCTCAAGTGTCCAAAACAAGTACCTCTAAAGTCATTATAATTTAATTCTTGAACGAAAAGTCTTGTAAAATCACGATAAAAAACCATCCATTCTCTCACAGAAATTTTCACCTGAAAGGATCCTAACTCATCCAGTCATGTCGTTACATTATACGACTTACCAGATTTCTCTTGGACAAATTGGCCTTGATAGGGGATCATAATCGTCATCTCCATTATATCGGGTATATCCCTAACCACATATTATTAAAAAGAGGTCCCAATTCTATACGATGGCCTATATATATTATCTAATATAATTCAAGCTCATTTTCACCATTCATATAATTTTTCTAGTAAATGAAATTTTGTTGACAATTGTTTTTTCTTTTCTTTTGTGTTTGACAAAATTAACTAGCATATGCACAATTAGTCAATATATATATAAATATTGAGTTGTCTAGTTATAAATAGATTCAATTATTAAGAGAATAATTATATTATGTTACAGGCCTACTATCTACACATATACGCTGTCCGTTTTATTTTATTTAGATTCAACATCATCACTAGCCAGGGCGGTACTGTCATCGTAGTTGTCAATCTTAACCATTGTATCAGAATCTATGTTAGACTATTATAGAGAAAGTGACAACTAACAGAACTTTGGGACGTAAATAAAATGTATCATGTAACATCTCGTATTATAGCATAAACTAAGGTTAAGCTAAGAAAAACAAGAAGAATCAAATTTAGAAATACGTAAGGAAATCTGGAAAATTTATAGATTTCAAAAGTGAGTTTTGGTCATTTTTAAATGGCCATAACTTCCAGCTCAAGAAAAGATTAGGGTGAGTTCTTTATATGGATGGAAAGCTCGTCGGTAGATATTTCCAACGCCGTAAAGTTTGTAAAAGTCTGAGGTCGTATGAGGGAGATATGACTTCCAGAAGTTGGGCTGTCGGGCAGAGGGAAATTCCAATCCGGATTTTATAAAGGGCAAAGTTGACTTTTCACCCTATTAATTCCTAGTCCATTTTAAGGTTATTTAGGGGTAAAGAATAAGTCCCAAATAAGTTTTTAAAAGTTTTGGAAACGCTTAGGGCTTGGGAGAAAAAGAGTGAAGAAGAGAAGACCAAGAATCGTCCAAGAACGCCAAGAACGTTGTTTGGATTTCGTCGGGGCTGATCCCTATCAAGGTATGTGAGGTCATTTGGTGTTCCGTTCTTTCACCCACCCTCCAACTTGATTCATTACAACAATTTATAGTTAATTGAAAGTAAATCTTGAAGTTGTTGATGAAAAGTTTGAAGTTCTTGTTGATTGATTTGTAGTTGATCTCTAGTAGTTTTGATTGTTGTTTCCGGACGGTTTTCGGGTCTAATCTATTGGATAATGAGTTACTTAGGGATACTAAGTGTTTAGGGTGGGATCCATGGGAGTTTGGGAAGGTTTAGAGATGAAAATCGAAGAAGAAAGTTGGAAAAACCGTCTAATGGGCACTAGGGCGCCGTGCCTCCAAAGCGCATCAAGACAGAGTCTGTCTGTTAGGCTCTGGCGCGCCGCGCCTGTCAGAGTGCCTGAGGACAGCGTCTATCCGTCAGTCCATGGTGCTCCGCGCCTCTCATAGTTCCCCGACCCCCTGGAGACCCCTTTCTTTCACTATCTTTCCGTACAAGTTCCTAAGTGATGTACC
Organism: Solanum lycopersicoides; assembly: GCA_022817965.1. Taxonomy (NCBI): domain Eukaryota; kingdom Viridiplantae; phylum Streptophyta; class Magnoliopsida; order Solanales; family Solanaceae; genus Solanum; species Solanum lycopersicoides. Next base: position 17,568,362 of record CM040627.1, read on the forward strand.
CTTCATTCCTAGTTGATACCAACACTCTAGAGTGCATCTAAACATCATGAAAGCATTCATAAATGTGATATCATGATCCTTCATTCCATAATTAGATTCAAGGGAAGCTATGATCAAAGTCAAAGAATTTAAGAGTCAAAGTCTAAGAATTAAGGATCAAGTCAAAGTAAGTTCTTAAAGTTTTAAAAGAGTCTCAAACAATCATTTGAATTTGTTTTAAGAGTAAAGTTTCAAGTTAAATAAAGAGGAAGAGTTGAGTTCATTTCTCAAAAGCTATAAGGGAACTAAATATTCCCTAAAGGTTTACAAATGTTTCACATTCGAATAAAAAGTGAACTAGATGTTTCCAAAAGAGTTTTGAACAAAAAGGGAACATTGATTCCAAGAGGAGCTTCTTAAAGCTAAAGGGTTTATCAAATTATCTGAACCCAAAGAAAAGAAAGATTCTATTAAATAATGAATAAAAGTACATTTTGGGAGTAGTATTGAGCACCAATGAGGGGATGAGAGTTCATACTAGCTCAAGTCTCCATGTAAACCATGTAGCCACAATGGGAATTGACGGGTCATACTTTTTAGAATGTCACGTAAGGAGAGCTAGTGGATCCATTAAGTTTAGTAAGGTCCTTTACCGATGGCAAGGTGTAGGATGGTCCTCTTGCAACGTGAGGTAAGACGTTGTACCATCACTTAGGCTCATAGTGATGGTTGTCGGTTAGAAAATCTCCCACAAAAGTTATATTACTTTTATATACAAGTAAAGTTGTGTTTGTTATTGCATTTATTTAACGAATGGAGTTGTTTTACTGTTTTATAAGCTTTACATATATCTCACATGTGTTCTAAACTGCTTTATATGTACGTTCTTTGAGTTTAGTATATTCTTGAGTTGAGTAGACCCAAGGTAAGTTCATCTAATCCCCTCAAGCTTAAGTCATCGTTTAGCTCTCCAACTCGCATAATCGTACATTCAATATACTAATGCCAGTTGGCCTGCATCATTTTATGATGCAGACGCAGGTACCCAAGATCATCACGCAGCGCTTCGTTTATCCAGACCGAGTTTCAGAGTTAGTGGTGAGCCTCCTTGCATTCTGGAGGACATCCTTTTTCATCAATTTATTAGTTTAGTCTTTAGGATGTTTTGAGGTCTGTCCCAACATCCCTCTTCAGTCAGTTAAGAGGCTTCGTAGACAATAATATTTAAGTTTGGAGTTGTTTTTAGTTTTTGAGACTTGAGTGCCATTTTGGTAAGATTTATGATATGAAGTATTTTTCTTTAAACATGTCTTATTCTTGTTTAAGTTGAGTTTAGTCTTCCGCTGAGTTAGGTAAGCCAGGCCAAGGATTCGCTTAAGGGCTACCAATGGTCTTTGATAGCCGGTTCCGCCCATGGTGTAGGCTCAAGGCGTGATGAAGTTGGTATCAGAGCACAAAGTTCAAAAGTCCTAGGGAGTCTATGAAGCCATGCCTGTAGAGTCTTAGTCATCGGTGTGAAGCGCGCCACATCTATGATTAGGAGGCTACAACATTTAGGATTGTTTCCCTTCTTTCATGTTTCTTTCATGCAAAGAGCTTATCTCTAAAGTCTCTCTCTCTAATTTGTGGTAACACATATTTTTTTCAGATCATCATGCTCCAAGAAGAGAAATCAGATGTCGACCATGAAGAAATGTTGAGGAACAAGAGGTTCCAAATGCACCAGAGGTGCAACCCCAAGGAGAGGTTACCAATGCCGAATTTCGGGAAGCTATACGGATGTTTAGTCAGGTTGTGACCAAGAAGGTTGGGCAACAACGATCAACTCGACAATAAAGGCTGATACCTCGAGAGTTTGTGAGTTTCTCAGAATGAACCCTCCTAGTTTCACCGGATCAAGCCCTACTGAGGATCCGGAGAACTTTGTGGAAGAATTAAAGAAGGTGTTTGAGGAAATGCATGTGGTGGATGCTGAGAGGGTTGAATTGACTGCATATCAGCTAAAGAGTGTGGCTAGAACCGGTTCTGATCAATGGAAGGATGGTAGAGCTGAGGATGCACTACATCCAAGTTGGGCTTGCTTCAAAGAAGCCTTCTTGAGGAGGTTCTTTCCTCGCAAACAGAAGGAAACCAAGGTGAGGGAGTTCCTCACTTTGAAACACGACTCCATGAGTGTACAGGATTATGGAATGAAGTTCACCCAGCTATCTCACTATGCTCTAGAGATGGTGAAAGACATGAGGAGCAGAATGAGTCTATTTGTTGTAGGGTTGGGTCACGCTTAAAATAAGGAAGGTAAGGATGCCATGTTGATAGGTGACATGGACATATCCATGATGATGATATATGTTCAACAAGTAGAGCAAGAGAAGGTCAAGGATAGAGAAGATTACCGAAGTAAGAAGGAAAAGACTGGGAATGAGTCTGGCCAACAGAAATGTTGTTCAAGCCGATCGCAATTCCAGAAATCAAAGAGACATGCACCATCATCTGCTAGTGCACCTGTAACCAGAAACCGAGGTTATTATAGCGGTTACAATTCGCAACACTTCAAGGCTACACCGGCCCAATCTCAAGGTAGTGTGGCAGAAAGAGGTAGTGGTAGTTCTGCATGTGGTAGATGTGGTAGAATCCACCCTGACAAATGTCATGATGTCCAGACATGTTGTTTCAAGTGTGGTCAAGAGGGTCACTTCATGAAATAGTGCCCTAATTATAAGCAAGGTGGTGAAAATCTGGTAAATACATCCCAATCTTCGTCATTTGATCCACCAAACAGGGATGCACCAAGAGAAGCCACGTCGGGTACCGGCGGAGGGGGAAATCGCATCTATACAATCAGTAGCCGCCAAGAACAAGAGAACTCTCCAGATGTTGTCACATGTATGATTAAAGTCTTTACTTTTGATGTTTATGCTTTATTAGACCATGTAGCAAGTTTATCCTTTGTTACTCCCTATGTTGCAAATAAGTTTGAAATTCTCCTTGAAAAGCTTTGTGAACCTTTCTGTGTCTCTACACCTGTTGGGGTGTCTTTATAGCGGAAAAAGTCTATCGTGATTGTCCTGTTTCTATCAATCACCAGAATACCATGGTTGATCTAGTAGAATTGGACAAGGTAGATTTTGATGTCGTTTTTGATATGGATTGGTCCATGCATGTTATGCATCAATAGATTGCAGAACTCGAGTTGTCAAGTTCCAAATTCGAAATGCGACAGTCATAGAGTGGGTTAGTAGTTCAGCAGTGCCTAAGGGTCGTTTCGTTTCGTACATTAAGGCGAGAGCGTTAGTTTCTAAAGGGTATATCTATCACTTAGTCAGAGTTAACGACTCAAGTGTTGAGGTACCTTCCCTTCATTCAGTTCCTATAGTCAGTGAGTTTCCGAAAGTCTTTCTTGATGACCTACCCGGAGTCCCTCCCGCAAGAGAGATAGACTTAGGCATAGACATCATCTCATATACACGTCCTATCTCTATTCTGACATACATAATGGCACCAACAGAGTTAAAAGAGCTAAAGCAACAGTTGAAAGATATGTTCGATAAAGGTTTCATCCGACCAAGTGTCTCACCTTGGGCCGCTCCGGTCTTGTTTGTTAGGAAGAAGGATGGGTCCCTTAGGATGTGTATAGACTACCGTTAGTTAAATAAGGTAACCATTAAGAATAAATATCCTCTTCCAAGGATAAATGATCTTTTTGATCAACTTCAGGGTGCTTCTTGCTTTTCCAAGATTGACCTCAGATCAGGCTATCATCAGTTGAAAGTAAGGGAATGTGATATTTCTAAGACAAATTTTAGAACAAGGTATGGGCATTATGAATTTTTGGTTATGTCCTTTGGTTTGACAAATGCACCTTCAGTGTTCATGGATCTTATGAACAAACTCTTCAAACCTTATTTAGATTTATTTGTCATCGTTTTCATTGATGACATACTGATTTATTCAAGGAATGAAGAATATCATGTTATTCACCTAAGGATTGTTCTTCAAACGTTGAGAGATAAAGAATTGTATGCCAAGTTCTCCAAGTGCGAGTTTTGGCTTAAGTCTGTGGCATTCTTAGGCCACATTATTTCTGGTGAAGGGATTAGAGTTGACACTCAGAAGATTGAGGCAGTCCAGAGTTGGCCTAAACCCACATCTCCAAAAGATATACGGAGTTTCTTGGGTTTGGCTGGCTATTATAGGAGGTTTGTTGAAGGATTCTCATCTATCTCTTCTGCTTTGACCAAGTTAACTCACAAGACAATCAAGTTTCAATGGTTCGAAGCTTGTGAGATAAGATTTGAGGAGGTTAAAAATAAACTGACTACCGCTCCGGTTTTGACCTTACCAGAGGGAACTCAAGGCTTCGTGGTGTATTGTGATGCATCAAGAGTTGGATTGTGCTGTGTGTTAATGCAGAATGGAAAGGTTATAGCTTATGCCTCTAGGCAGTTGAAGGTTCATGAAAAGAATTATCCAACTCATGACTTAGAATTGGATGCAGTAGTGTTTGCTCTAAAGATATGTCGTCATTATTTGTATGGTGTCATGTGGATATATTCACTAATCACAAAAGCCTCTATATGTGTTCAATCAGAAAGAGCTCAACCTCAGACAGAGAAGGTGGTTGGAATTACTCAAGTATTATGACATGAGTATTCATTACCACCCAGGTAAGGCTAATGTGGTTGCTGATGACTTAAGAAGGTTGTCAATCTGAAGCACTTCCCATGTCGAAGAAGAAAAGAGGGAGTAAGCAAAAGATGTCCACAGACTTGCACGCTTGGGAGTCAGACTTATGGATTCCACAGAAGGAGGCATAGTGGTGACCAATGGGGTTGAATCATCATTTGTGTTTGAGGTCATAGAGAGGAAAGACAAGACCCTATTTTGCTTGATTTTAAGGCAAGTGTCCATAACCAAAGAGTATTGGCCTTCGAACAAGGGGGAGATGGTGTGTTGAAGTATCAAGGTAGATTATGTGTACCAAAGATGGATGGACTCCAAGAGAGGATCTTCGAGGAGGCTCATACATCCAGATATTTCATTCATCCGGGTTCCACCTAAACCGTGATTTGAGAGAGGTATATTGGTGAGAAGGCATGAAGAGAGATATTGCTTAGTTTGTTACCAAATGTTCAAATTTTCAGCAAGTGAAAGTGGAACACCAAAGGACTGGAGGTTTAGCTCAAAACATAGAACTTCCGGAATGGAAGTGGGAGATGATTAATATGGACTTCATCACAGACTTGCCAAGATCGCGAAGGCAACATGATTCTCTTTGGGTGATTGTCGTTAGAATGAAAAAGTCAGCCCATTTCTTGCCAGTAAAGACTATCTATTCAGCTCAAGATTATGCTAAGTTGTACCTTCAATAAGTGGTAAGACTTCATGGAGTTCCAGTCTCCATTATTTTAGATAGAGGTGCACAATTTACTGAACAATTCGGGAAATCCTTCCAGAAAGGTTTGGGTTCAAAGGTGAATTTGTGTACTGCTTTTCATGTTCAGACAGATGGACAAGAAGAACATACTATCCAGACCTTGAAGATATGCTGAGAGCTTGTGTGATCGACTTTAAGGGAAAATGGGAGAAGGTGTAGATCTCCTATTGGGTGGTTCGAAGTTGGAGAAGCAGGATTGATAGGACCAGATTTATTTCACCAAGCTATGGAGAAGGTGAAAGTGATTCAAGAAAGGTTGAAGACATCACAAAGTTGCCAAAAGTCCTATACAGACGTTAGGAGAAGGCCTTTAGACTTTGAGGTAGATGATTGGGTGTATCTTAAGGTTCCACCTATGAAAGGAGTTATGAGGTTTGGTATGAAGGGGAAACTTAGTCCCCGGTATATTGGACCTTATATAATCTCCAAGAGAGTGTCAATGTGGCTTATGAGTTGGAGCTACCCCAAGAGTTGGCAGCGGATCATCCGGTATTCCATATTTCTATGTTGAAGAAATGCTTGGGTGATCCTTCATTGATAGTACCAATAGAGAATGTGGGGAGTAAGATAGCCTATCCTATGAAAAAGTTCTGGTTAAGATTTAGGATCGTCAAGTTCGCAAGTTGAGGACAAAAGAAGTTGCTTCAGTCAAGGTCCTTTAGAGGAACCAATTTGGTTGAAGAAGCGACTTGGGAAGCAGACAAGGATATGAAGAAGAGATATCCACATCTCTTTGAATCCGGAGAGAATTCAAATCAAGGTACTAAATTCTCTTCTTAGCACTTTATTAGACTATGTATGAACATATTATTACTTGTTGTTGTTGTTAAATGCTAAAATTATGTTACTACCCTTAGCTAAGAGAAAAAATTTGCATTCGAGGACGAATGTTCCCAATGGGGAGATATTTTAACATCTCGTATTCTAGAATAAACTAAGGTTAAGCTAAGAAAAACAAGAAAAAATCAAATTTGGAAATACGTAAGAATTTCCAAATTTCAAAGTGAGTTTTGGTCATTTTTAAACGGTCATAACTTCCATATCAAGAAGATTTTGGGTGAGTTCTTTATATGGATGGAAAGATCGTCGGAATATCTTTCCAACGCTTCAAAGTTTGCGAAATTACGAGGTCTTATGAGGGATATATGAGTCCCGAAAGTTGGGTTGTCGCGCAGAGGGAAAATCCAATCCGGATTATAGTAAGGGCAAAGTTGACTTTTCACCCTATTAATTCCTAATCCGTTTTAAGATTATTTAGGGGTAAATACTAAGTCCCAAATCAATTTTTACAAGTTTTGGAAACACTTAGGGCTTGGGAGAAAAAGAGAGAAGAAGAGAAGACCAAGAATCATCCAAGAACGCCAAGAACGTTGTGCGGATTTCGTCGGGGGTGATGCCTATCAAGGTATGTGAGATCATTCGGTGTTAGGTTCTTTCACCCACCCTCCAAATTGTTTCTTACAATAATTCAGAGTTAATTGAAAGTAAATTTTGAAGTTCTTGATGAAAAGTTTGATGTTCTCGTTGATTGATTTGTTGTTCATCTCTAGTAGTTTTGATTCTTGTTTTCTGATGGTTTTCGGGTCTAAACTATTGGGTAATGAGTTACTTAGGGATACTAAGTGTTTAGGGTGGGATCCATGGGAGTTTGGAAATGTTTAGAGATGAAAAATGAAGAAGAAAGTCAGAAAAACTCGTCTAATGGGCACTGGGGCACCGCGCCTCCAAAATGCCTCAGGATAGAGTATGTTCGTCAGGATCTGGCACGTCGCGCCTTCCAGAGCGCTTGAGGACAGCCTCTATCCGTCAGGATTGGCGCTCCGCGCCTCTTTGAGCGCCCCGACCCCCTTGAGAGCTCGTTCTTTCTCTATCTTAACGTACTACTTCCTAAGTGATGTACCCTTCAATCCTAGTTGATTCCAACACTCTAGATTACATCTAAACATCATGAAATCATCTATGAACATGAGATCATGATCATTGATTTCATAATTAAATTCAAAGGAAGCTAAGATCAAAGTCAAAGAAGTTAAGAGTCAAAGTCTAAGAATTAAGGAGCAAGTCAAAGAAAGTTTTTAAAGTTTTTAAAGAGTCATAAACAATCATTTGAATTTGATTTAAGAGTCAAGTTTCAAGATAAGTAAAGAGCAAGAGTTGAGTTCATTTCTCAAAAGTTATAAGAGAACTAAGTATACCCTAAAGGTTTACAAATGTTACACATTTGAATAAAAAGGGAACTAGAAGTTTCCAAAAGAGTTTTGAAAAAAAAGGGAACATTGATTTCAAGAGGAGCTTCTTAAAGCTAAAGGGTTTAGCAAATTATCTCAACCCAAAGAAAAGAAAGTGTCAATCAAAGAATGAGCTAAAGTACATTTTGGGAGTAGTATCGAGCACCGATGTGGGGACGAGAGTTCATATTAACTCAAGTCTCCATGTAAACCATGTAGCCACAATGGGAATTGATGGGTCATACTTTTTAGATGATCACGTAAGGAGAGTTAGTGGATCCACTAAGTTGAGTAAGGTCCCATATCGACGACAAAGTGTAGGATGGTCCTCTTGCAACATGAGGTAAGACGTTGTACCATCACTTAGGCTCATAGTGACGGTTGTTGGTTAGATAATCTCCCATCAAAGTTATATTACTTTTATATACAAGTAAAGTTGTGTTTGTTATTGCATTTCTTTAACGAACGGAGTTGTTTTACTATTTTATAAGCTTTACTGATATCTCACATATGTTCTAAACTGCTTTATATGTACATTCTTTGAGTTAAGTATATTATTGAGTTGAGCAGAGCCAAGGTAAGTTCATCTAATCCCCTCAAGCTTAACTCATCATTTAGCTCTCCAACTCTCATACTCGTACATTCAATGTATGATGTCAGTTGTCCTGCATCATTTTACGATGCAGACGCAGGTACCCAGGATCAGCACGCAGCGCTTCATTGATCTAGACCTAGTTCCAGAGTTAGTGGTGAGCCTCCTTGCATTCTGGAGGTAATCCTTTTTCATTGCTTTATTAGAAGCCTTTAGGATGTTTTGGGGTCTTTCCTAACATACCTCTTCAGTCAGTTTAGAGGCTTCGTAGGCAATAATATTTCAGTTTGGAGTTGTTTTCGGTTTTTGAGACCTAAGTGTCATTTTGGTCAGATTTATGATATGAAGTATTTTCCTTTAAACATGTCTTATTCTTGTTTAAGTTGAGTTTAGTCTTCTACTGAGTTAAGTAAGCCAGTACAAGGGTTCGCTTGAGGTCCAACAATGGTCTTCGACTGTCGGTTCTGCCCAGGGTGTAGGCTCGGGGCGTGACAGATGAGAAGAAATGTAATGACAACAATTGCAACTCAGATAAACAATAACAAATAAATTAAAACTAAAATTGAGTACCGGAAGTTGTTACTGTTGTTTATGTATTTAATCTCTTACTAAATTTAACAACTTGAGCTTCCTCTTGTTGATAAAGAAAGAGCAGATAAGTTTTTTTTTTTATTCCTCGGTTAGCTGCTTTGTATATCCCTATATGCATGTAGACCACCGGGTTATAAATTTATCATTGTAGTTATTAATTTTTGGATAAGATGCATACATTTCTTATTTGCTTCTACAATTTGTATGTTGCATGTATGCATGCAGATGTCTGGGACAGAAAGGCTGAACATACAGAACATTTGGAGCAAAAGAACAAACACTTATGTTTATTAGGTAGAAATACTGAAATGTTAATGAATCTCAATCTCAGTGTATATCTTTCTTTCCTCCATAACTCCAGTGAGCGCCGAATCTATTATGTTGTTTTGTGCTAATTTATAGAGTCAGGTTTTAGGACAACAAGTAATATCCTGTGAATTAATCTCTTTACTTTTGAGTTTTGTTTTGTAAGTATTGTATGGTTCTCTAACCAATCTGCTTAAGTACACGTGAAATCATTCAGGGGTAAGATTGAAAGCATGGTACATCTAGAACACTAATTTAATTACTATTTTGTTGTCATTGCATCCTATATTATTATTCATGTATGGCAGTGCAACATGTTAAACTAAACCCACCAAAGAGACTTCATTGACTTTAAGTGGTACTGCAAGGACCTTCCTGTAACCATCTATGCATATCTATGTATCTTTTGCTCTCTTTATAGGTGTTAGAATTAAAATTTCAAAAGAGACATGCTGAATGCAGTTGCTTTGTGACGAAGTGTATGTACCTTTTAGCTAAACTTTGCTTCACAATATTTCCATTTGTTATTTTGCAGATTGCGAGATATGAATAGAAGACAAGGAAATAATTTTTTTTATAGTTGATGAATAAACACTTCGCTGCAAGTTTAGTTCCTAAAGGTGTTCACTATATTTTTCTATGGTTTATCGATGATTACTCCGCAAATGCTCATACACGCAAATAGTTGTCGCCGCCAGAACTACGTCCTCTTATTTCTTAGAACTTTTGAACCATATATGATTGTCAACTCAAAACATCCTAGATACTTTATAGTGGTAAATTATGTCGTGCAATCATTTCCAAATCTTGAAAAAAAAATTACGACATCAATGACTACAAAAAATTGTTTTCCATGTCTCTGATCGTTATTCTAGTATTCTTCTTGTTGGTTGTATTTCAATGTCTCAATCATTTAATTCACATGATCACAGTTTCTTGAGATCCTTAAATCGTAACTACTCCTTTTCCTCTCTTTAAAGTTCATAAAAGTTCTTGTTGCGTACACAGATGAAAATATTAACTATTCATTATGGTGTAGTTGACTTTGTTGTATTAGAGAAGCTCTGCCTTGAAAATATAAGTTCTCACTCGGCTATGTAGGTTTGTTCAGGTAACTCTTGAGAAGCTTCCCTTAATTTCTTTTTATTTTGTTGACCCAAGTAACCAGACTACGTCTTATGTAATGATTTATTTGGTTCACTAACCTGATGAGAGTCTGGCTTAAGTTATTTGTCTTAATGTTATCATAGTAGGTTGCTTAAGTTTTGATTGTTAGACCTTTGAACCTTACAAGTACATTTGCATTGTTTTCCATAAATATATGTATGATCCAAAGGTGATGATCTTCCCCTACTGAGAAATTTGTAGTACTCACAATGTCTTGGATTAAAAAGATACAAAATGATGGAAATTGTTGGTACATAACGGCAGCAGGTTCTTTAGAAGCCTAGCAAGCAAATCTCTCATGCTTTTCTCAAGGTTAAAGACTTAAAGTTAAGACTAGAAGCTTTCATTCAAATACAAAGCCAAGTGGAAGTCAAATAAAATATATATAGAGCTGTTATTTATTTTTTTGAGATAGAAGCATACTTTTACCACAATTTTACGAGTGATCATAATTTGATTTCTATGTTGTTTTTCACTTAACTTTGTGGAGCTGGCTGCTCCTTTATTTCAAATAACACAAATATATACATACAAAGGCTTGGAAATTCAAGCCCAAAGCCAAAACACTAGGTAGCTTAGTTTTATTCATAGTAATGTATGTTTGTTCATAACGTTTGTACCTAACATAATTTTGTTTTGCTTTTTTAATCCTCTTGACCTCTCTACTGATGTATTGCGTGTACTGTAATTTTCCTTGTTTTAATTTGCAGAGAGGGTATTTATGCTTTATCCGTGTTCACAATCCCCATGCACTCTCTCACATGTTGAATCTGTGCTTGTGTTGAATTAATTATCTCATGTATTTCCTGTTTGCTGTCATGGGACCTTCCATTCTCTGCGCTATGTATTTAATACTTAAAGGATCTGTTTGTAGGACAAATTTTCTGTATTTTTTACCTTTGCAATGTCTGAGTGCTTAAAGAATTGCTATAATTTCCTGACACCCTCCTTCCAACCCTCCAATAACTTCGACAGCCTCATCCAAACATTTAACATGGGGGTTCTGGGGTAGGGGAGTAGTAGAGTCGATACCTGTTATCCTTTTGCTTTGATTTTTAGATTTTTTCTTTTGTTTTCCTTGTCGGAATCATTTGGAAATTGGTTGGTTGTGGAAGGTAAGTCAGTGGTTTACTTATTATTAGCTTGTGTCTCCATTGTATCCTCATTTTTTGAATTTTGATTTTCAACTCCTTCTTAATTGTTTGGTTGATCCTGCATAGAAAGATCAATGAAATTATTACAAGTCGGGAGTGCAGAATTAGTAGTCATACTTGTCTGATGAGTCTGCTTCTGTTGCAATGTTTGCTTAGGAAATTTTGGTCTGTCCATGCTATGTTGAACTGGTCTGTAAGCTTTCCTCTTTTGAGTCTTGTCATTCTTCATCAGCTTGCTTGTTTTTATTTCCTTGTTGCTGGTGTTGCTGGTATTATGAACTGGTGTTTCCATCCTCTCTATTCTTGTATTACATTTCCAGGTTTCTGGAATCTTATTTGCGTTGTTCCCCTTTATTTTTGTTCTTCCTATCAGCCTCCAACTCTTTTCTTATTTTTTTTAAAAAAATCCTCATCTCCTTGCTTAATAGTACATACATGTAACAAGTGTCCTTGGTGTTTACTATACATGTAGTAAACCGGAATATGCTCATATTCAATAGTTTGCCAGGTCCCTATGTTGAGATCCTCTTCATATAACCCCATCCACACATGAGAAGGTCTCACTTTGGTAAGATCGATTTGGACTTTGACCCTAGCAACTCTTCCTCTAAATTTTTGGATAGAAGCAGTGTCCAAGTACAAAACTTTGCAAATAGGGCTCAATAGGGATGACAATATGTCCTTGTGATAGCAATGCCAAGGTAGCTACGGTAGAGGAATCCAAATAGGGACTATAGGTGATTCCTCCTCAGGCCTAAAAGTAGGAGTCCACTTTTGAATTCGCATCAATTGTCAATGGGTATGTTCAAGTGTCTAAGTCTTGCTATAGTAAGTAGCCTTCCAATGCTATGCTTCTCATATCCTGGTAGTTTCCCCACAAGTATTCTCTACATAGTCTATAAACTTCTATTAGAACACAGCTCCCCAAAAGCTATGAATTGGCAGGACCTTTGTTCTTCCCTCTTTAGATGTTTTTTCTCACTTGTACTTCTCTAAGTTCTATGGATTAATTTGTGATTGTTGAAGAAGAAATGGGTTCACGTAAGACCCTAAATTTTCTCTTGTTTTGGGTCCAAAACTGCTCAACATACCCCCATCACCTATCCAAGAAAAATCCATTTATCGATCTTCACCACCTGTTGCTGCCTTTATTGATTTTGGTATCTGATTCTCATACTATTATTGTTTCTCTTTTCTTTGGCTACAGAGTTGCTGTCTATTTGAGTTAATCAGATTTTTGCCTGTGTTAAAAATGTTAAATAGGGGTGGAGGTACTTTGATTGTGAACTCACTAAGATGAGTTATGGGTTTTGTGTCAATTCAGAATTCATTTGTTGATAAATGTTCTATATGATTTGCGCATATATATATATATATATATATATATATATATATATATATATATATATATATATATATATATATATATATATATATATATATATATATGGATTGGTTGGCTTACATTAAATACTCTCCAATTATGCACTTTCACATCTTTTATTGTTATGAATTGGTTTGGCTTACTGCGAATTTAAGCATATTAAATACATGATTTATTTCACTAACTTAGAATTTTATTTTGAATGTGCAGGAAAATGTCGATAATTGAATTTGAATTTTGGCCAGAAGTAAACTCGATCTACTATAGTGAATGATGAAGAATTTTTGTCCTATTGTCATATATGTCTGAATGTATTTGGTTTTATGGAATTTATTGATATAGATATCTTTAAGCAATCACTTTCTAAGTATTTTTTGTACAAGACATGTGTCTCAAAGTTTATTTGAAATATATAGCTTCGATTTAATTATTAGTTTATTTTGTACTTTCGATCACTTGTATATTTAATTATTTGATTATTGAATATATGCAAATAAAAAATTATAGCTACAAAATTCTACACAATATTGCCACACTTCAAAAATGTTGTTGTAGGACATCCGATGTTATCTTGTACATAGGAAAACTTACACTTTATAAAAGGCAACACTTTTGAAGTGTGACCAATAACAAATCAAAGACAACACTTTTAAGTGTATTATAATAATAAAAAAAGGTGTCGCTAATGCATCACTACAAAGTGTGCCCTTATACCTTTTGGATACGCTTTATAAGTGTAGCTTTGATGGCGACATTTAAAAAGTGTTGCCTAATATCAAAGGTTATTCTTCTTTATGTCACCTGTTAAAAAGTGTTGCTTAAAGTAAAAAAGTGTAGCCTTTAATCAAAGACCACACTTTTGCTAGTTAAGGCTATACTTTACTGGGGTGTCCGTAGGCCTAGAATTTTGTAGTGACTGCTCATTGGATCAACGGTGCACTGGGTGTTCATCCTATTTACCTGCGTTTTCATCATAATATGATGCAGGCCAACTGACATCAGTACATTAAATGTATGAGTATGCGAGTTGAGATGCTAAAACAACATAGGCTTGAAAGTCATTATGAAAGAAACACTGACCTTTGCTCTTCTGAACTCATAAATACTTAGCTGAACTCATTTCATTATAAAGCAGTTTTAAGCAAGTGTAATATAAAGAAAAGGAAAACTTTTTAAAACAAGATGTCAACTCATAATCATAATGTCATAAAGACATATCATGCTTCCTGTCAAAGTCTACTTGTGCAATGCATGAATAAAATCTCATACCCCCATTCATACTATGCAGAACCCCTTGAGTAACAACACAATTACTACTACGGGAGTTTCTCTAATCGACAACCATCACTTAAGATCTATAGTGATGATACATCACTTTACCTCACGCTGCCAAGGAACATCCATACCTTGCCGGGGGTATAGGAAGTTAACTCACTAAAGGGATTCACTAGTCTATGCGAAAAGGATTCATTTAAAATGTATGACCCTTTTCTACCCATGACGACTACGTGGTTTATGGAGACTTAAGTTAATATGAACTCGCATCCCCGTAGTGATGCTCAATACTACTCCCAAAAATATACTTCTCTCATATGTTTTAAAAACAACTTCTTTGTGTTATTTGAGATTAGTGCTCAAAAACTTATCTCAAAACCTATCTTGGAAATCTTAGTTTCCCTTCTTGCTTCATTTATAAAGCTATTACTTTTTTATGAAAACTAGCTCGAAGGCTCATTGGAAATCTCAGTTTACGTTCTTATTTAAATATAAAGACGGTTTAAATCTATTTTGAAATACATAGTCCCCATATACTTATTTGAAGAAAGAACTTCAACTTTTACTCTTTACTGAACTCTAAACTTAAGTCTTAAATAAAAGTTAAAACGTTTGTAAAAGACTTATGAAAACTTGAAATGAACTTTTCTTACTTGACTATTGAATTCTCTTGATTCTGATCTTAATTGCTTTTGACTTGATTCATAACTGATCTTAACTTGATTCTTAACTGATCCTTAAATTTAATTATTGATTCAAGGATTATGATTTGTGATAGTAAAGGTCTTTTGATGTTTAGGAATGATTTGGAATAGCTAAACTTAAGAAAAGTTACGAAATCACCGTCTTGGAACAAGTTCGCGACTCGGAGATGCTCCTAAATAATTATTCATGAAATTTAATTTTGAGACAGAGGAGTATGCGTCCTCTCCATGAAGCGGATATGACTTTTACACAGTGAAGGAGCAGGTCCTCATCGTGATAAGGCAAATGTTGTGGCAGACTCTTTCAGTCGAAAAGCGATAAGTATGCAAAGTTTATCTCAGCTGAGTGGAACCAAGCAAATGTTGGCCGAGGAGATTCAGACCTTAGAGTCTATGTTCGTGCAGTTGGGCATCTCTGAAAGAGGTGGGTTGTTAGCTAGTGTTTAAGCTAAGTCCATGTTCATAAAGGAAATCAAGGTTAAGTAATTGGAAAATAGAGATTTAGATGAGCATAGAACAAAGATTGCAAAATGGGTAAGTCTCAAGGAACCACTCTAGATGCTAATAGTGTGCTCAACTATAAGGGAAGAGTGTGTGTTCCAAGAGTTGATGATTTTATTCTAAGGTTGTTGGCGGAGGCTAATGGCTCACGCTATTCTATTGATTTGGGCGTGACACAGATGTATAGAGATATGAAACGAGTATATTGTTGGTCGGGTATGAGACAAGACATTGAGAAGTTTGTAGCGAAGTGTAAGAATTGTCAACAAATGAAGTATAAAAATCAAAGGCTTGCGGGGCTACTTCAAAGGATGCCAATTACGGAATGGATGTGGGAAAGGATAGCCATGGATTTTGTGGTTGGGCTTCCTAAGACTCATGGGAATTGTGATTCTATTTGAGTTTTAGTTGATATATTGACCAAGGCAGCCCATTTTACTCAGGTAAGGGTTGATTACAATGCTTAACACTTAGAAAGGACTATACTATTGTAGGAGTACATGTTGCAAGCGTGTGTAATTTACTTTGGAGGCATTGGGATATGTTCCTACCCCTATATGAGTTCTCCTATAATAATAGTTACCACTCTAGCATTCATATGGCACAATTGTAGGCGTTATATGGGACGGGATGTAGATCGACCATGGGTTAGTTCAAATCCAGAGATGTAAAACCTTTGGGGGTTGACTTAGGGAAGGACACTCAAGATAAGGTGACGAGAATTCAAGATAAACTTCAAGCCGCGCAGAGTAGACATAAGAAGTACTCGGATCACAAGGAGATAGACATGGAATTCATGATGGGCGAGAAGTTCTTCTCAAGGTATCACCCACGAAAGGGGTGATGAGATTCGGTAAGAGGGGTAAGTTGAGTCCTCACTATATTGGTCCTTTTAAGGTTCTTGAACGTGTAGGGCCGGTGGCGTATAGATTAGCACTACCTCCAAATTTGTTCGGTGTACATACCGTATTTCATGTTTCCATGTTGAAGAGATATCAAAGTGATGGTGACTATGTCAATAAGTGGGACTCAATAATATGAGGAGGAAACAATTGTTGCTCTTGATCGCGATGTTTGTAAGTTGAGGACAAAAGAGATTAAGTTCGTAAAGGTTCAGTGGAAACATCGTCTAGTGAAGGAAGCTACTTGTGAGACCGAGAGGGATATATGAGACAAGTATCCACAATTGTTCGTCAAATAAGGTACTACCTTGTTCCTTTTCTAGCCTACCTTTCCCTAGTTGATCACTGGGGGATGAGTGATGGGTAAATTTGTATTTATTGTAAAGATCGGGTTTCGTCGTTATAGAAATACCAAGATGGAATAATTGGGTTTGGAATAACGTTTTCATAGTACAAGGATTTTCTCCTCCTTGTCCAGATTTGGAAGAATTTAGAGTCATCAAGTTAAGGAAATCTGGTAGCAATCGGGTGGACTAAATATGAATTTGATTACATAATCGGTTAGATAACTCGTTAAGGAATCTGTCCGACTTTATGGAATTTAATTTGAATAAGTAGATCATCGGGAATTGATCATGGCGTTATGGAAACTTTCTGAGCATAGTACATTAACAATGTCTTGTAAAAAGGGAGAAGATGAAAATCTATTGTAAGCTCACTGCTTCACTTCATGACGCTGCAACGAGATTCTTGCCGCTGCAATGACACCGCTACAGCAGAATGGATGCCGCTGTAGCGGGTGAGGCTGAAAAAAATTAAGGAATTTTGGGATTTTTCAACACAATCTCACTGTTTTTCTTTGTGCCACTGCAGCGACGCTGCTACAGTGGGATGTTATTTTGTATTCGTGCCGCTACAGTAAATAAAACCCTTAAACAAAGTTATTTTGTATTTTTTGACTTTTTGAGTTAAGAGACTACCCTGGGCTATTCCAACTCATTTTTCACCATTCTTGAAGTTAGAAGTAAGCTTTTCACTCTTCGAACTCGTTTTTCGATCAGTAGAACATTTTAGAATGGGTCAATAATGATGGGGAGGTTCTCTTGAAGAATCCTATGGTTGAATTAACCCTAATTGACTAGTTGGGGTCATGGGTTTTGAACTAGGGTTCATAGATTGTGTGTTTTCTGGAAATTTAGTGTTTCTTTATTGATTTCCGTGTATAAATTGTTAATTTTAAACCATGAACAAGTAGAACGAATCCAGAAAGTGAAAGATCAAGTTGTCTAGGGTTTCAACCTTGTTTCGAGATAGGTGATGGTTGTGATTCGATAATAATGTGATTTACATTTTCTTTGCTTCGTTGTGATACTTGTATATGTATGCATGTTGAAATATTGATCATAGATGTTGAAATGTAATATATGAATATTCATACCATGAAATCATGACTTGAATGTATGATCTTGATGTGTTAATGATGAGTGATTTGGATTGGCTGCCACGTTCTGGCACTTTATCTTGGATCAGATTTCCACATTTCGGCATGCTAACTGGGATCAGCAGCCACGTTTCGGCAAAAAATAGGACCGCATTTCCACGTTACGGCATGCTAACATTTTAACTTTGGGTTCTGTGAGAGGACCAACTATGTGATGAAGCATGCGAATTGTGATATTGATTGTTATTATAAGATTGATTATGTTGATATTTATGCATGTATTATAATGTTGTAATTGCTTATTTGTGTTACACTAGTGGGATTGCCTGGTGATTCTACCATTTTACGGTGGTTGTGTACTGATTATGCACTTGTTCTTATTTTTGTTGAGTATAGGGCATCTTTACGCGACGGTTGACAAACCTTACTTAGGAGATTAGTGATTGCTTCTAGTTCAAGGGTGAACGACATTGTTAGGGCTACCATGGAATTCTCTTTAGCCTATATCCACCATTTTTGTACATAGACCTTGATTTAGTTAGTTGATAATTCGTTAGTAATCTTTTTATAGATACGGATATCGTTATAGTTTTGGTACATTGACTTTCAGATTCTAGGTTTATCTTCCGCATTGTTAGTTAGTATTAGCTCTTTATTTAGTAATGGAACATTGTCTTTAGTTATTTAAATCTCTTCCGTAACTTAAATACCTTAGCTTTAGATTTCTTTCTTTAGTTGGTTCTTAGTAGTGGTTCTCGCACCAAATTATGTGTGGGTGCCAATCACAATGGTCCGGGTCGTGACAGTTATTACTAATTATTGCAATGTTATTTACACTCGTTAACATTCTTTAGATATAAGATTGTAAATTCACATAGTTATTACATTAAAATTTTTATCAATCATCTTTTCTTATCTTAACTTATTGATCAATAATTTATCATATTATAATACTACTGGTATACATGCGATAACATATTGTTGTTATTTTTCCTTAAATAAATCATGCTTTATTGAATAAATTAAATTTTTTTACAATTATATGAACTAAATCTTTGTTGGGTGTAAGATAAAATGTTATTATATTAGATTTCACAGATAAAATATATTCTTTAATTTTAACTTTTAGTTTTTCGGTTAAAAGAAGGAAACATTTCTTAGATTTGATTCATTTACACAATCAGTTGGGACGTCAATATGAGAGTCAACAACAAGAACGTCATTTATTATGTCATAAGTTATAAAATATAAATTATTATACAAAAATTATTTCAATAAAATAAAATATAGCAGTTCTCTTCACATGTTCATATGACATCTGAACACTTTCATGTGACATACACGTGCAAATACATCTGGTTAGATGACAAGAAGAATACACAACAAAAATTATTGAGATACGACCAATTACATAATTGAACCTCAGCAAACTGAAATAAATATATGCATTTAACTAATAAAATTTTTAATTGACCATCTTCATAGGTTCGCGTGAATAAGATATATATATATATATATATATATATATATATATATATATATATATATATATACACACACACACATTGAACATTCACAAAAAAAATCTCCAATATTATTTTGTGCGAAACTTATTATTGAAATCTTTGGTTAAATAAGCAATACTATTTACTATAAAAAATACTTTATGAATTGGTCAGCACATGCAATGCACTTGTCGAGAAACTAGTTTGTGTATATATTTATATATATGTTATAAAGCTTGGGCCACAAAGTTACTTTACTTTACCACTAAGTTTACTTGGACACAATATATATTGTGTGTACATCTCCATTTTGCAACAATTATATGACCTGATGTTAATGGTTGTTTTTTTGGAAATGTGTAACAGGGACGCAATAATACATTCTTATATTTTTTACTCATGTAGTAGTACAATCTATTCATAAAATGAAATCTTCTTGTATGGTAAGACATTATATATAAAATTTGAAGTTGATAAATGACAACAATATCCATCAAAACATAAACACATTTATATAATCCACCAGTCTTTAATAATACATCAAAAACAAACTACTTCAACAACCATTTTCTTAAAAGGCACGTCAAAAATCAACTATCTCAAAAATAAATTGTCACAAAAATAATCTATCAAAAACTAATTATCTCAAAAAATAATTGTCTTACTATCAACCACGAAAAACTAATTATCTCAAATACAAATTATGTTAATAATCAACCACACAAAACTAATCATTTCAAAAAAGTATTGTCTTATAATCCACTTCATAAACCAATTTTCTTTGAAAAAAATAATCAATAATCACAAATGTGTTACTCATCACCATTGAGATCAATAACAATAGCCATCATGTCCACTGTATTTTTATCACTGCCTCCTTTTCCTTCTGAGCCAAGCCTTCTTCAACATTCTCTAACTTCTCATGTTCTTCTTCTTCTTTCTATTGCCAATCTGCGTTTGAAAAACTAGAATTACTGATTCCAATAAACTTTGCAGAAACAGGAAGTAACCAAAGTTTACTGAACCAGTAAGAAAGATGAACAAAAATTTAATTCACAAAAAACTAAAATCTGTAAGCGTACCAGAATCTGAAAATTAAAATAGGAAAAATATCAAGCCCACTGAATTCACAGTGTCCCCTTAAGGATATTATTCCACTCTAGTATCCGAGGTTTGATTTGGAATATGTCCTCCCAGGATAGAATGATCTCAATCACCAGCGTATTGATAACCTAAACTCTGGTGTCAGCGAACCACTCAATAGCAGTAAAGTACACGAAGAAACTTTTGTGGAGAAGAAGAATAAGAAATCAGAAAAAATTGTAAGGAAATTTTTTGAAGAATAAATGGTATTTATAGGCAAGAGAAACGGGTTTCGAAATGTTGCAACCCTTTCAGAATCCCCACGACCATTAATGAAAGTTTGCAACCTTTCAAACGGTCCTGGTTGTTCCTGAAAGTTTCAACCTTTCAAAACAACCTACTTCCAAACGGTGAAATTTAAATAAAACAGGAAAGATTTTAAATAACACAGGTCGCGCGGATCTGAGTCGGGTCGGGAAAAAAGTTAAAACGTTTCGGTTAATCTCAACTAAATAATTAAAAAAAATTCTGTTATGAATTAATTAATTAAAAATGTTTTGGCCATTTAATTTAATTTAATTAATTAAATAAATAATTAAAACAAACTTTGTCCAAAAAATAATCTCTCGATCGATCATTGTCAAAAGTCGTAGCCGAGCCAAGCGAGCGACGATGACGACGGCGCGTGGGGGGTCCCTCTTTCCAACCCTTTTATCAATTAATAGGAGTGTTTGTATATTTAAACTCTCATAGTTTTCTTTCCACCACCGATGAGGAGCAAATACTTTTTCACTAAAGCATAAGAGGACTTTTCAAGTTCCCAACTCTTTAAATTCCCAACTTTTCAAGTTCCTCTGTTTTCATCTTCCCTCAATTTCCCATTAGTTCTTGCTACATACCCAACAATCACCTACATTAATGAGGAATGATTATAACATAGGAATGCACGGGCAAGTGTTTACTTTACAGGCAAAGATTAATTGCATCTGAATAAGTAGGTTTCCCTTTGGACTTTCCGTAGTGAACATATGTCAGATATACTCGGTCAATCGGTAGATGCGATATCTTTGAACCATCGAGCTTTGGTGTATACCTAAAAAAATATATGTCATGCAATTAACTCTTTACTGTTTATTGTTCTTGTTGTTGTTTTCGTTTCAGCCGTGAACACTCGTGGTTTCATGAGTGTATAGAGAATAGGCTTTTGACATAAAATTCTCTTTGAAGCGGCTTACACTTCACACTCACATAGGTGATTTATAACTGTTTCATCTTGTAGATACATTACATGGTCAAATCTGCCAAACTTAGCAGATCATTAAAAACTTTAAGCTTTATTAACTCATTGTCAATCCTTAAAGTCTTAACCTTGTTCCTGAACATTGTCTTCATCATGAGAATGCATTGAGTTAATTGACAATGTCGAACCGTCAGTCATAACTTTGTTTTTCTCCTTGAATCTAGCTCTTGGGATCTCCAGGGAACCTAGGCCCGCCAACATGGCGCCACCACAAACAAGGATTCCCTTTTGAAGTATTTATTTCCAAAATTAGCTTTCTTTCATAAAAAAATTGTGACTTTTATGAGAAGTTCCAACATTTCTGAAAAGTTGCGACTTCTATGAAAAGTTAAAACTTTTACGAAGAGTTGGGACATTTATGAAGAGTTATAACTGTATGAAGAGTTGCGACTTTTGTGAAAAGTTGCAACTTATATGAAAAGTTGTGACTTTTATGAAAGGTGTGACTTTTTCAAAGAGTTATGACATTTCCGATAAGGCACAATAAATATTTATTGACACTACCCTTTGTTGTCTATAAAAATAGGGACTTCCTCTCATATTGAAACAACGTATAATTCTAAAATTCTTCTCTTGCTTCTACACAATTAAAGTGTGTACTTTGCTCCTGTTGAGTGGTTCATGAACATTATGGTTTTTGTATCAATACTATAGTGAATAGAAGTGTTCAATCCTTCGAGGATCTATTCCTTTATACCTCGGTAATTAGGAGAATAATTTCCTTAAGGGGACAATGTGCATGAAGTGAGCTCGATATTTTCCTTTCTATTTCATTCTTTTGTTACAAGTCCTTTTTAATGGTTTAGTCATTAATTTATGTTTGTGTTATTAATTGTTATTTTTGAGTACATGTTTTAAACTTTGTAGTTTATGTTTATGATTTTTATCATTTTGTTGAAGTAACAATATGTTAGTCAAGAGTTTGATGTAATCATTAGACTATTGGTGTCATGTAGATTAAAATTCTTGAACTTATAAAATAAATGACTTTGATCTTTATAGAGTTTTCAGTGGCTAAAAAATTCATGGGATGTCCAAGAAGGGACTTTTGAGTGTTCAGAAGTTATGGTGGTTCCACTCTACCATGGAGTTTTAGTTATAAAATTTCTATCTTATCCAGGCATTTAATCGATTAGTGATGTTCAAAAAATAAAGGAATGTAGTGGGATGATAAGTATTGTACTCAACCCTAATTTAAAGTTTGGGGTTCAAATGTTGGATTGAAGTCAATGAATTACCCCTCAAAGTTGGATGAACCCATATTAATTAAAAATTAAAGATATAATTATCTCTTTATAAATATTAGATTAAAGTTGCCAAAAATAATGTTTCAGCCATATATATCGAAATATAAACAATAAAATATGTCTTTTGGCTATTAAAGTAGTGACATAGACTACAAAAGATTCTGAATAAAGAACTTTGCAAGACTTTATTTAATCCAAACTATTTGAATGACATACATTAATTCATTGAACTCCAAGAGACGTCTTTAAATTTTTTTTCCTTAACTTATCAAGAACACAACTAATTATATAAGATGTATAATATTTAGATTATTTATTTAGAGGCCTTGAATAGGAGAAAATCTCTCGCAATTGATGTATAAAATGTTTGTACAATTTTTGAAAAATACAAATATAGACAATGAAATAATTAACTATCTTTTCTAAACATTTTGGTTATAAATAACCACAATATAATGAAGAATTACTAACATGCATAAGAACTTAGAATCAAATATTTTTGATTTGAAGATTAAAAAATAATTTATTTCTTCTTTGGATAAAATATTCTTGACAATATATCATTGGGTTGTACTTACTCGAAAACACCCATATTATCAAATGTTCAGAAGAAGATTATTGACGTACTTCACCACCACACGAAGTGCAAGCAATTTACCTCGTAATAAATAAGTTTATACCTTTCTACTTCTTTGTTTGTACTAAATGGATCACCTTCAATAATATTATCGCTCCTTTCGTGTGGAGTCTAAGTAAACATTGAATGGAAAAAGGAGAATCCAAGGACTTCTTAGCATAATTACCAAGATGAGGAAAAACCTCATATATCCAAACCTGAAATTTATAAAATAAAAAAAAACTAAAGAGAGACTACGAAATACTATATAAAATATAATCTTTTAAAAATAAACCAAGTACATAATTGATAGTAAGTACTAGAAATGACAAGGGGAAGTCATACAGAGCAAAAAATTCATTCCCTCTTTTATTGTAGACTTCACTCTGCTTCTTCAAATTGATTTTGTTCTTCAAATACATCTCTGTTAGATCAAAATACTCTTTCCCCTATGGGTAACTCTTGAAGAAATATGAACCATTCAGCATCTTAATGTGTTTTAAATCCACAATATTAGATCAATCATGGGCAAGCAACATCGAGTGGACGAACCAAATGAAAGACCAATTCAACTTTTTCTCCTTATCCA
Source organism: Solanum lycopersicoides (assembly GCA_022817965.1). Lineage (NCBI taxonomy): Eukaryota > Viridiplantae > Streptophyta > Magnoliopsida > Solanales > Solanaceae > Solanum > Solanum lycopersicoides. Next base: position 17,592,360 of record CM040627.1, read on the forward strand.
ATATGGTACCCTTGATCAAATTCATCAACTTTGTAGCAATGATGTTCTCATTCTTTGTCACTTTATGGTGAAATTGCTCACCTTTCTCAAGTACTTTTGTTATTTTTGCATCACAGGGGTATGCTGCGTAATTCAGCCCCGTAATCCATGCAAATTCTAACCCAAAATAAGAAGGTGTATCGTTCACACAAAACCACATTTCATGCAAAAAAAGAATTTAATCATTTTTCACATGTCAAAGAAACATATAATGGACCATATTACCTTTGAACTTGAAATATTTAGTAATATGCCTCAAGTGTCCAAAACATGTACCTTTAAAGTCATTATAATTTTTTTCTTGAACTAAAAGTTTTCAAAAATTACGATAAAAAACTATCCTTTCTCTCACAAAAAATTTCACTGAAAACGATCCAAACTCATCTATTCATCTCGTTAGACTATATGACATACCAAAGATTTCTCTAGCACAAATTTGCAAGGATAGGGGATCATAATCGTTATCTCCATTATCTCGGATATCTCTACTATCATCCTCATCTCCATTGTCAGGTTTTTCATCTTTAGATTCAACGTCATCACTAGTCAGGGCGCTACTGTCATCGTAGTTGTCAATCTCAACCATTGTATAAGAATATGAGTTAGACTTAGGTTCTTCAACTACCATTTTTTTCATTTTTGAAGATTTGAAAATTTCTTCAGCCTTTTTTTAAAAAATAGAAGCCTTAGGAGAATCTCGTTTAACGATGCCGCCTCTATTTTTAGCCATACTGGACGATATACTAAAACATAATTTCATATCAAAATATCAACCAATAGTGTATTAATACAAACATAGTAATGCTAAAAAATTATGCAAAACAGTAGCAATTTCGACAAAACTTGACTGTGTCATTGACATAAGCACAATTAAAGTTGACCTAAATACAGTAAAATCTTTCAAATTGATAGACCAGATAAACATAAAAAATCAAAAATTCCTATGCATTATCCGAAGAAAAATCTCAGTAATTTTTTCGAATAAAATGCATAAACTTTGCTACACTATCACAAACAAAATAAAAATCAAATAGGCAAAGAGTTGAAGGCTGAATTTTTTTTAATGTTGAAATATTGGGATGAACATGATATTTTGTATACTTGCATTTTTATCCCCAAGTTCTGTAAGTGATGAAAAGGTCCATGACCTCACAACCCAATCCCACTTTTTCACTTTTTCTAACCCTAACCCTAACAATTAAATTAATAAGAAATTGGGTGGCTGTTTCTCAAATTAAAATTTGGGAGTTCCCTCTTGTCAATTAAGCTCATGTAACTTTTTTGTAAAAAAAAACCATCAAACTTGTGTTCTCTAATTTTTTAGTCGCAAATCTTGTTGTATTTCACTTTTGGATGGATTTATGATTTAGAATAGGAGAAAGCAAGTTTTTGAAGCCGGAAGAGATTCAAAGGCATCCAGGAAGGATCTTAATGCACAAGCAATTGTAGACACAACTGCAGAAGCAGGAGTTGTAACCGCAAAGGCAGAAGCTATTATTACTGAGATAGAAAGGGTTGTTACAATGGCAGAGGAAGCACTTTGCAGGTAATCCTTTTCTCTCAACATGTTAAATTCGTAATCCAAATCCATGAGAACTTTCTGTAAAAAAAAAAGATCATACCTTAGTAATCTTTGGGAAAACAGATCTCGGCATGTTAAATCTGCCATTAAGCTTCTTTTTGCGGCGTCGCTCGGCCATCAGATTCTTAGCTGGAAGTCCCTTCTTCATACCCTTTTGATCACCACCACTTGCAGTGCTGGCTGCATTTGAGATGTTTTTTCCTATCTTGATCCAATCTTCCATTTTGTTTGAGATGGGATGAAGATAGGAGAAACAACACAAATGCAGCCAGCCCTGTAAGTGGTGCTGATCAAAACGGTAAGATCAAGGGACTTCAAGCTAAGAATATGATGGGTGAGAGACGTCGCAGAAAGAAGCTTAATGACAAGCTTTACATGCTGAGATTTGTTGTCCCAAAGATTACTAATGGTTGAAATTCCTTATTACAGAAAGGTCTCGTGAATTTTCATTACGAATTTAACATGTTTAAGCGAAACAATAATCAATTCTGTTTCATTGCTTTATTTTTTTGAAGAAACTACCCTTGTATATCATTAAGGTTACAACAAGGTTTATATGAAAAAACATTGTGCTTTTGAATTGAAATATATATATATATATATATATATATATATATATATATATATATCAAATGTTATCAATTTTAAAAAAAAAGTAAAACTAAACCAACTAGAACTCAGAACTCTCTTTCTATATGGTTGATTGAAAAATATAGTAACCCAACTAGGTTGAAGTCGAATCCCGTAGAGAGCGTGGTAGAGTTCTTATATAAGTTAATGTCGGGATTCAAATTAGTAACTATCATTGGAAAATGGGATTTCTTTTATGAGAATCTGCTAACTACTTTGACAATTGTGATTTGCGTCAATAATAAATGTGAAATACGGTTTAAATTATTAGATAACAAAACTCAAACAAATATTTGACTATCAATTTATTCACGTTTGTTTAATGTGAAAATTTGACAAATGCACTTGTGTATCAAGTAAAATTTCCCATTCATCAAAAGTCTCTGATAAACTATCCTCTCTCGAGCTTATGTTATTAGATTGTGGTTGCCACGTAGCACCAAATCCCTACCAATGATCATTTTACCTAATCTTGACCTCTTTTGTCTTACAAGTTAGAATATATTCAAGTTCTTTTTAATGTTGTCGACTATTTAATGAAAACTTCCATTGCGGAAGGAGCTTAATACACAATCATCACCCCTTCATAAGAAAGTTATTTTTATTGTAAATACTTTATTGTTGTCATCCCTACTCTAAGTTCGATAACCCTAGTTATGAGTTTATATACTTGTAAATAGTAGTAAATAATAACTATAGTAATTTACACTAATCGATAGCATAAATACAATAGAAAGTACTATGAACCTTTGATTAATGCAATACTCGCAAGATAATTCTTTTCATTAAACAATAATCTACTAAAACTTGAAAGTAAAATCTGAAAACTAAGCACAATTAATTCTAATATCTTGTAGTAATTCCAAACCCGTAGCAATACTTCATAACCCTAGATGTGTTGTCAAAAGACGTATATATTATAATAGTATCAAAATCTTATTCTCGATTAGACTCTAAATTGACTGGGTAAAACCCATTCCAATAAATAAGATGGTCAGAAAGTGGGGCTCATTGTGAGAGAGACTACCTCACATCGCGGGGTCCATTTCTCAAATCCAGCCTCATTTTGTTGAGTCTTTACAGGTCAATTCTTGTAAAGGTATGGTGTGAGGCCTATCTTTTAGTCCTTCTTGCACCTATTCTTGCTTCATCCTAGTATGTATTATTGCGCATTGTGTTCCAATCCGTCATATGAGACTTTTCTTTCTATTTTTGGCCTAAAATTGCGATTGAGAGTTCTAACCTCTGCAATCGCGACGGTTTGTTGTCATGAACCAATTTACACCTTAGACGAGACATGGTGTGGGAGACACCGAGATACCCTACACAAGAAACTTGATATACACATACACAATATAATAGATAAAAACAAAGAGTATCATACAAATAAAACAGTTTGAACTTTAGAAGTTGAAGTCTAACAAAGTCTTGAAAAGTCAACTATTACCTCAAGAGGAGTGGTCAACACGAAACTTGTACATGACATACTAAAGAGAAATAGAAGAACTGGATGCAGATCGACCTTTTGTATTGATTAATGTGTTGGCCTTTATATAGGCAGTGTACTCTATACAAGGCTGAGAATAAAATAAAAACTTACAGAAACCTACGTAATTACACTTCTAAAGATTAAAAATAAGTTGATAAACAAAATAAAAATAGTCCTACAACTAAGAAAAGTCCTACATGTAACATTAGTCTTAGATGCTAGACGTTATTACAACCCCTTAAGTTCGCGTCGAGGTTTACTATTCCCAACAAGAAATTGCAAACAAAATTAGTACCTTGGTGTGCATTTTCTCCGGATTCAAAGAGATGTGGATACCTCTTCTTCCTACTCCACTTTAACTTCTCAAGTAGCTTCTCTACAAAATTATTTGTCCACGAAACTTTGACTTGATGCTTGTTTCTTTGTTCTGAACTTGCGAACATGCGATCTAGATTCTGAACCGAAACCTCCTCATAAGACAAACTATCCTTGATTCAAATATCCTCAGTTGGTATGATATGTGAAGTATCTCCCATGCACTCCTTCAACATGGAGATGTGAAACACCGGATGGATGACTACTAACTCTTGTGGTAGTACAAATTCATATGCTACGTTGTCAATCCTTTTGGAAATCTTGTAAGGACCAATATACTAGGGGTTAATCTTCCCCTTCTTACCAACTCTCATAACAACCTTTAGGGGTGAAGCTTTTCAAGTGACTCAATCATATACCGCAAACTCTAATTCCATTCTCCTAACATCGTTGTAGCACTTTTGACGACTCTGCACTGTTTCAAATATCTCTTGAATAAAATTTATTTGCTCCATAGCTTGATGAACTAACTCAGGTCCTACAAACCTTGCTTCACCAACTTCAAACCATCCAAAACGAGATATGCATTTCTCCCCGAAAAACTTCATAAGGAGCCATTTGAATGCTAGAATTGTAACTATTCTTGCAAGAAACTCAATGTGATATAGGTAATCATCCCAATTACCCTTGAAATCAATCACACAATCTACCTCGATTCCTGAAAATACCATATCCCCCTTCTTCAGAATCTATTACTTTTTTTCTTATGAACATTTGCCTTTAATTCAAGCAAGATAGGGTCTTTGTCTTGCTCACCTTTGACCTCTCATACTAATGATGACTTAGCCCCATTCGTCACCACTATTCCTCATAATGTGTAATCCATTAATTGAACTCCTAATCGTGCAAGTATATTCACCTCTTGTGCTAACTCATTCTTACCTTCCTAAAAATTGGTGGTGCTACATAAAGACAACCTGCTTAAAGAATGAGCAACAACATTAGCCTTACCTGGGAGGTAAAGAATACTCATGTCAAATCCTTGAGCAACTCTAACCACCTTCTCTGTTTAAGATTAAACTCTTTCTAACTAAACACAAACTGAAGACTCTTGTGAATGANTCACAACTAAAGTTCTAAATCAACTGAGGTATAAAAGGGATGCAGAAAGTCCATACCAAGAATGACAATGGAAATCTACCATATCTAACTTAATTAAATCGGCCATGGTACTCTTGTGATTGACGGAAATGGAACAATCACGATAGACTTTGTCTACAAGAATAGAATCATCAATAGGTGTAGAAACACTGAATGATTCATTAAGTAGCTCAAAAATAACATTAAAATTCATAGCAACATAAGGAGTACAAAGGATAAACTCTCCCCTAGATATAACAAATAAAAAATAGTAAAGTCAAAGACATGAATCATACCAACGACCGCATCTGGCGAATCCTCTTGCTCTTGGCGACTAGCAATATCATATAAGCAGTTTGTTCCACCGCCAATACCATTTCCATGAATTTTCTTTTGATACTCTTTCTTGAAGTGACCCTCTTCTCCACACTTGAACCAAACTGTCTAGCCCTCACGACACTTTCCAGGTGGGTTCTACCACACCTAGCACATGCAAGAGCCTAATAACCTCCTTGTGCCACACTATCTTGAGACTATGCAAGTCTTGCTCTAAAGATATTTGAATTATGTCCGGTATACTAACCTTGATTCCTAGGTGCAGGTGCACTAGAAGATGATGGAGAAGGTCCCTTTTGTTCCTATTGGAAAGATGACAAGTTGGCATTACTCTTCTACTGCACGGACTCATTTCATGTCTTAGCCCTCTTGTCTTAGCCCTCTTGTTCTTGAACTCCTCTCTATCTCTAAGATTCTCGTCCTCTAATTGCTGCACATAGACCATCAACATCGAAATGTCCATTTCCCCAATAATCATTGCTACCTGGACCTCTTTTCTTGATATATGAGACAACCCAACAACAAACAAACTCATCCTACTCCTCATGCTCGCAACCAATTCTGGAGCATAGCGAGACAGTTGGGTGAATTTTAACCCATACTCATGAACACTCAAAGAATCTTGCTTAACGGTGAGAAACTCACGTACCTTCGCCTCTTTTTGTTGTCAGGGAAACAAACACCCCAAGAAGGCCTCCCCAAAACAAGCCCAAATCGCAGGTGGTGCATTCTCATCTCTACCTTCTTTCCACCAATCAAACCAAGTTCTAGCAACACTATTGAGTTGATATGCAGCTATCTCAATTTTCTCAGTGTCAGCAACATGCATCATCTCAAATACCTTGTTCATTTCCTCAGTAAAATTCTCTGGATCCTCAGTAGGGGCTCAAAACAGTTAAACTTGGGGGATTCATCCTCAAGAACTCACGAATCCTGGAAGTGTCAGCCCCTTCTTGTACTTCTCCTCTTTTCTAACCAACCTTGTTAGTCACAACCTAACTCAACATCCTAATTGCCTCTTTGAATTTTGCATTAGTAATGTCTCCTTGGGGTTGCACTTCAGGTGCATTTGGAACCCCTTGTTACTCAACATTCCACCTAGCTGGAGGACCTTTGAATTCTCTTCGTGGAGGCATGATTCACTGATAACACGTGAAGGCACGAATTAGAATGAAACTTTTTAGCGATGACACTCTAACGCACAAAAAGAGTGTGAAAGAAGTGAAGAAATTCCTAAATGTTGAAGTCTTCTCATTATAGATATGGCATGCTTCATACTAATAACTAGTACTCTACAGACACGACTTCATACACTCCCTAGGACTCTTGAACTCTTTGCTCTGATACCAAGTTTGTCACACACCGAGCCTACACCCTGGGCGAGACTGGCACTCGAAGATCATTTTTGGCACTGATCGGACCCTCGGTTTTGCTTACTTACTCAGTGGAAGACTTAAAACCTTAATACAAGTATTAAAATTCAATTACTCAAATGTTTAAAGGTTAACTTAGAACGTTTTAAAAATAAAAAATTCAACTTAGGAAAAATGGAAACTAAAGTTTTAGTACATAATATATGATAATGAAAAGAATCAAAAGACTAACATCTGACTGTTTATGAAGCCTTTAAAAACAATTGAGATAGATGTTGGGACAAACCCCACAACATACTAATGAACTACAACTGATATTGAATTCACTATAAATGGATCTTCTAAAAAGCAAGGAGGCTCACCAAAAACCTCTGAACTGCTCATTGGATCAACAGTGTGTTGGTGCCGATCCTAGTTACATGTGTCTTCATCATTATACGATGTAAGATAACTGGCATCAGTACATTGAATGTACAAAGTATGCGAGTTGGAATGGTAAAACAACATAATCTTGAAAGATATTTAGAAAGAAACACTTACATTAGATCTTCTAAACTCATGAATACTTTGCTCAACTTATTTCATTATAAAGTACTTTAAACAAGTGCAATATAAAGTAAAGGAAAACTATTTGAAACATGATGTCAACTCATAATCATAATGTCATAAAGACATACCATGATTCCTCTTATAGATTACTTGTGCAATGAATGAATGAAGTCTCATACCCCCATTCATACTAAGAAGAACCCCTTGAGGAACCATGCAATTACTACTTCGGGAGTTTCTGTAACCAACAACCATCACTCAAGAGCTATAGTGATGATACAACACTTTACCTCACGCTGCCAAGGACCATCCTATTCCTTGTCGTGGGTATAGGAAGCTAACTCACTACATGGATTCTAGCCTATGCGAAAAGGATTTTTCTAAAAAGTATGACCCTTTTCTACCCATGACGGGTACATGGTTTATGGAGACTTAAGTTAATATGAACTTGCATTCCCATATCGGTGCTCAATACTACTCCCAAAAATATGCTTAGCTCATAGGTTTTAAAAATAACTACTTTCTGTGATTCGAGATTAGAGCTGAAAAACTTAGCTCAAATGCTACCTTGGAAATCTCAGTTTCCCTTCTTGCTTCATTTATAAAGCTAATACTCTTTTTCGAAAATTATCTTGAAGGGTCTTCAAAATCTCAGTTTCAGTTCCAATTAAAATGTGAAGACGATTTATATCTCTTTGGGAATGCATAGTCCCCATATACTTCTTTGAAGAAAGAACTTCAAATTTTACTCTTTAGTGAACTCAAAAATTAAGTCTTAAATCAAAGTTACAACATTTGTAAAAGACTTACGAAAACTTTAAATGAACTTATCTTACATGATTGTTGACTTCTCTTGATTTTGATCTTAACTGCTCTTGACTTGACTCATAACTTATCTTAACTTGACTCTTAACTGATCCTTGAATTGAATATGGATTCAAGAATTCTGATTTGGATAGGAAAGGTGTCTTGATATTTAGGAATGATTTGGAATAGGTAAACTTGAGAAAAACTACGAAATCACCGTATTGGAATAAGTTCGCGATGCAGAGATGCTCCTAAATAATAATCACGAAATTTATGTTCTTTTTTTGATTCCTCGGTTAGCTTCTTTGTAGATCTATATATGCATGTAGACCTCCGGGTTATAAATTTATCATTGTAGTTATTACTTTTTGAATAAGATGCACATATTTCTTATTTGCTTCTACAATTAGTATGCTGCATGTATGCATGCAGATGTCTGGCACAAAAAGGCTGAACATACAGCACATTCGGAGCAAAAGAACAGACACCTATGTTTATTAGGTAGAAATGCTGAATTGTTAATGAATCTCAATCTCACTATATGCCTTTCTTTCCTCCATAACTCCGGTGAGCGTTGAATCTATTATGTTTTTTTGTGCTAATTTACAGAGTCAGGTTTTAGGACAACAAGTAATATCCTGTAAAGATTTCTCCTCTGGTGATACAAAACAGATAATGTGAGAATACTAAACAAATCTTACAATGGATTAATCTCTTTAGTTTTGAGTTTTGTTTTGTAAGTATTGTATGGTTCTCTAACCAATCTGCTAAATTACACGTGAAATCATTCAGGGGTAAGATTGAAAGCGTGGTACATCTAGAACACTAATTTAATTACTATTTTGTTGTCATTTTATCCTAAATTATTATTCATGTATGACAGCCAGCATGTGAAACTAAGTCCACCAAAGAGACTTCATTGACTTTAAGTTGTACTGCAAGGACTTTCCTGTAACCATCTATGCATATCTATATATCTTTTGCTCTCTTTATAGGTGTTAAATTAAAATTTCAAAAGAGACATGTTGATTGAAGTTGCTTTGTGACGAAGTTTATGTACCTTTAGCTAAACTTTGCTTCACAATATTTCCATTTGTAATTTTTCAGATTGGGAGATCTGAATAGGATACAAGGAATTCTTTTTTTATAGTAGATGAATAAACACTTCGCTGCAAGTTTAGTTCCTAAAGGTGTTCACTATCTTTTTCTATGGTTTATCGATGATTACTCCGCTGATGCTCATACACGCAAATAGTTGTCGCCGCCAGAACTACGTCCTCTTCTTTCTTAAAACTTGTTGAACCATATGTGATTGTCAACTCAAAACATCCTAGATACTTTATAGTGGTAAATTATGTCATGCAATCGTTTCTAAATCTTGAAAAAAAATCCATGACATCAATGACTACGAAAAATTGTTTTTCATGTCTCTGATCATTATTCTAGTATTCTTTTTGTTGGTTGTATTTCAATGTCTCAATCATTTAATTCAGATGATGACAGTTTCTTGAGATACTTATATCGTAACTACTCATTTTCCTCTCTTTAAAGTTTATAAAAGTTCTTGTTGCGTACACATATGAAAATATTAACTATTCATTATGGTGTAGTTGACTTTGTTATAGTAGAGAAGCTCTGCCTAGAAAAAACAAGTTCTCGTTCGACTATGTGGTTTTTTCAGGTAACTCTTGAGAAGCTTCCCTTAATTTATTTTTATTTTGTTGAACCAAGTAACAAGACTACGTCTTATTTAATGATTTATTTGGTTCACTAACCTGATGAGAGTCTGACGTAAGTTATTTGTCTGAATGTTATCATAGTAGGTTGCTTAAGTTTTGATTGTTAGGCCGTTGAACCTTACAAGTACGTGTGCATTGTTTTCCATAAATATATGTATGATCCAAAGGTGATGATCTCACCTAGTGAGAATTTTGTTGTACTCACGAAGTCTTAGATTAAAAAGATACAAAATGATGGAAATTGTTAGTACATAAAGGCAGCAGGTTCTTTAGAAGCCTAGCAAGCAAATCTCTCATGCTTTTCTCAAGGTTAAAGAATTAAAGTTAAGACTAGAAGCTTTCATTCAAATAAAGCCAAGTGGAAATCGCATAAAAGATATATAGAGTTGTTATTTTTTTTTGAGATAGAAGCATACTTTTACCACAATTTTACGAGTGATCATAGTGTGATTTTTATGTTTTGTTTTTCCTTAACTTTGTGGAGCTGGTTGTTCCTTCATTTCAACCAACACAAATATATACGTACAAAGGCTTGTAAAGTCAAGCCCAAAGCAAAAACACTAGGTAGCTTAGTTTTATTCACAGTAATGTATGTTTTTTCATGGCGTTCTATACCTAACCTAATTTTGTGTTGCTTTTTTAATCCTCTTGACCCCTCTGCTGATGTAGTGCATGTACTGTAATTTTCCTTATTTTAAATTGCTGAGAGGGTATTTTTGCTTTATCAGTGTTCACAATCCCCCTGCATTCTCCTGATAGTTGCTAATTTATCTGCTAGTTTGTTATCCTCTCGAAACACATGTTGAATCTGTGGTTGTGTTGAATTAATTATCTCATGTATTTCCTGTTTCCTGTCATGGGACCTTTCATTCTCTGCGCTCTATGTTTTTAATACTTAAAGAATCTGTTTATAGGACAAAATTTCTGTAGTTGTTACCTTTGCAATGTCTGAGTGCTTAAAGAATAGCTATTATTTGACACCCTCCTTCCAAACCTCCAATAACTTCAACAGCCTCATCCAAACATTTAACCAGGGTTTTGGGGTAGGGGAGTAGTAGAGTCAATACCTGTGATCCTTTTTCTTTGATTTTTAGAAATTTTTATATTGTTTTCCTTGTCGGAATTATTTGACAATTGGTTGGTTGTGGAAGGTAAGTCAATGGTTGGCTTATTAATAATTTGTGTCTCCATTGTATCCTCATTTTTTAATTTTGATTTTCAACTCCTTCTTGATTGTTTGGTTGATCCTGCACAGAAAGATCAATGAAATTATTATAAGTCGGGAGTGCAGACTTAGTAGTCATACTTGTTTGATGAGACTGCTTCTGTTCCAATGTTTGCTTAGGAGATTTTGTTCTGTCCATGATATGTTAAACTGACTTGTAAGCTTTCCTCTTCTGAGTCTTGTAAGTTCTATGGATTAATTTGTGATTGTTGAAGAAGAAATGTGTTCGCTATACACATGAACGTGTTCACTTTAACGTGTTTATTTCAATGACGGACAAAGATGCATAATGGCGCAAACTTGAATCGAAGGTCGAAGATTTCAAACCTATTGAAAAGAGGATTCCAATCGAAGAAAGGAGGATTTCAAGTCGAAGATTTCAAACCTATTGAAAAGAGGATTCCAATCGAAGAAAGGAGGATTTCAATTATTTCTAAACCTACTGGGAGGAGGAAAACTGACTTAATGAAGGAAAACTGCATTCTAGTTGGTTAAGGAAAGGAGTAGTGTAATTTGTTATTTGATGCGGCAAAAACAAATAAGAAGTCCAAGTTGAGTTCAACTAGGATTTGCTGAATTTCTGATCTATAAATAGGGAGCTATTTTCATCAGAAAAATTTGCGCACTTACATAGAGAGAAAATCAAAACACTATCAAGAGGTTTTTGAAAGAGTTTTGATATTACTTAGGAGTGCTGCGAGATAGAGTATTTAATTGTAAAAGTTGTATTCAAGACTCTTGTTACAATCTTAGTGTTGTGAGTAGGAGTTGCTTAACAAGTTGAAGAACTTGAAGAGAGTTAGAAGATACAAAACTAGGGAGTAGTTTTGTGTTTTGGGGTAGAAGGAATTAGAGTTTATAATTACGTAGATTACATAGTTTTGTAATCGTTGTATTGTTTGAAGTTTATAAATAATACAAAGTGTTACTCGAATTATTTATTGTTAAGGTTCATACAAAACAAAAATACATTGCCAATACGTGTTCTTTTGAAGAATTCTAACAAGTGGTATCAGAGCAGGTTATCTTAATCAAGAGTCTAATAACTCAAGATAAAAGATCACCATGAGTTCTGCACCTCCTCTTGGACATGGTCAAGGACAGCACATTAATAGACCAACCTTGTTCAACGGACAATATTATTCATGGTGGAAAGCTAGGATGGAAGACTTCATTCAAGCTGAAGATTATTAATTATGGGTAAGATTACTGATGGACCCTTGATACCGACTATTAAAGATAGCGAAGGTAAAGATATTCCCAAGCCCAAGGCTCAATATGGAGATGCTGATTACAAGATGCTAGGGAAGAATGCCAAAGCTAAATGTATCTTGGTGTACGGACTAGGGCCGGATGAATTCAATCATATCTCTGCATGCACTTCTGCTAAACAAATCTGGGATACTCTGCAAAATGCACATGAAGGTACTACTCAAGTCCGAAAGTTCAGGATTGCTAGACTAAGCACCAAATATGAGTCTTTCAAGATGAAGAATGGAGAAACACTTCAGGATATGATTACTAGGTTCACTACTTTGATAAACGAACTAAATTCACTAGGAATGATATACACCACAGAGGAACAAGTAGACAAGATTCTTCGAACTTTACCAAGGTCATGGGAAATCAAAGTAACAGCAACAAGGGAGGCTAAAGATTTAACAAATATGACTTTGGATGAATTGGTAGGAAACTTAAAAACCTACGAGATGAATGTTGAAAACACTAAAGAGAAGTGAAGGCAGTAAAGAAAAAAATCTCGCTCTCAAGGTCACTGATGAAAACGATGAATCAGATTTAGATGACGAGGATATAGCCTTAATAAGCAGGAACTTCAAGAAACTTTTTAAAAAGGGAATGAATCTTGGAAAGAAACCTGCATCCACCAAGGAAAGAAACGCAGAAAAGACCCAAAACGGTGGATGTTACAAGTGTGGAAAAATTGATCATCAAATTAAAGACTGCCCTATGTGGGAAATAGAATGGAAAAAGGAAAGGGCTGAAAAAGAAAAAAGAGAACTCGCAAATAAAAGGAAAGGGAAGGAAAAGGAGAACAATCAAGCTATGTATGCTGGCTGGGGAACAGGTTCAGATAACGCTGATGAAGAAGAGGACATTGCTTTAATGGCCATAGAAGACTCAGAGCATGAATCTGACTCTGAACATGAAGAAAATCAGGTAAATCTCTCTGATCTAAAGGATAGATTAAGTTCATTCTCTAAGAAAAAACTTTCCTCACTTGTGCTAACATTCATAGGAACTATACAAGATTTAAATAGTGAAAAGAGTCAACTATTAAGTACCATGACTAGTTAAAAATTCGAGTACATTGATCTTGAAAAATCAAACAGCAATCTAAAATAGAAAAATAAACTTTTATCTGAAAAGGTGAAACAAGTCGAGTCTTGTAGCATATCATTAAAAGCTGAATCCTTGAACCAAAATTCACTAGACAGAAGGAATGCTTGTGAACAGGAAGTCATAAAAATAAAAGGAGAACTACTAGCAGATAAAGAAAAATCTAGGAGAATGAGTCTTGAACTACTAAAAAACAACAACGATTTAAATCAAGCAAACAAATGGACACACTCGTCTATGATTGTGAAACAGTTAGGAAGTAACACCAGAAACAATAGAGTTGGCATAGGGTATGAAAAAGAATTCCCTACACTTTGCTCTTTATGTGGAAAAACAGGTCATTTGAAAATTACCTGCCTTAGAAACAAAGTTAATCTTAACATAAACAATGGAAGAGACTTTAACTATCAGTCAAGGAATAAGTCTGCGTCAAAAGTAAAACCTCTTCCAAACTGGGCAAACAAAGATTTAATCCATCCCTTTTATAATAAGAAAGGACCCAAGTTAATCTGGGTGCCTAAAACTAACCTCTAAATTCTTTTTCAGGAACAAGTGAAGGGAAGCAAGCAGAATTTGTATATGGACAGCGCCTGCTCAAGACACATGACAGGAGATAGAACAAAATTCCTTTCACTTGAAGAAAAGAATGGAGGACTGGTAGCATTTGGTGGTGGCAAAAAGGGACAAATTAAAGGCATTGGGGAAATCAGAATGACCAGTGAATTTTTGATAAAAAAAGGTCTATCATGTAGAAGGTCTGAAGCACAACCTTTTTAGTATCTCTCAACTCTGCGACAAAGGAAACAAGGTGATCTTCCACTCGACTAGTGTAGAGGTAATCGATCTAACAACATGAGATATAGTTCTAACTGGACAAAGGAACAAACATGTTTATACTGTAGATACTTCAAAACTTCCTACAGAAAAACTCATGTGTCTAAGTGTAATAGAAAAAGATCCTCTTCTATGGCATAAACGACTAGGTCATGCAAGTCAAGTACAACTGAATAAACTTATCTCTGAAAACTTGGTTATAGGACTCCCTAAGACTAAGTTCAAAAGTGATAAGGTTTGTGAAGCATGTACTCGAGGAAAACAAGTTAAATCCTCATTCAAATCTAAACAGGTAATAAGTACAACTAAATCACTAGAGCTAATCCATATGGATCTCTGTGGACCTATGAGAGTTAAAAGTAGAGGTGGAAAAAGATACGCATTTGTGCTAGTCGATGATTACACTAGGTACACTTGGATAATGTTTCTTACTTCAAAAGATGATACGTTTGAGGCCTTTTGCTCCCTGATAAGAAAGCTTGAAAAGAAATTAGAGAACAAGTTGGTTGCAATCAGATCTGACCATGGAACAGAATTTGAAAACTCCAAATTTATTCAATTCTGCTCTTCTCAAGGCATTGAACATAATTTTTTCGCTCCTAGAACCCCTCAACAAAATGGGGTAGTAGAAAGAAAAAATAGAACCCTACAAGAGATGGCGAGAACAATGATGTTTGCTAACAACATAACCAATCAATTTTGGGCTGAGGCAATGAACACCGCTTGCTACGTTATTAATAGATATATGCCTAGATCAATTATCAATAAAACTCCCTATGAGTTGCTTAAAGGCAGAAAACCTAACATATCACATCTAAGATCCTTTGGATGTAAATGTTTTGTTCACAATAATGGATAGAACTTGTTGGGAAAATTTAATGCTAGAAGTGATGAAGGAATCTTTCTAGGATATTCTTCACATAGCAAGGCGTATAGGGTCTTGAACAAAAGAACAATGTGTGTAGAAGAAAGCATTCATATAGTCTTTGATGAAAGCAGTAATCTCGATGTACAGGATGATGATGAGCTATCCAAAACATTGAGTGAAACTGCACAGGAACAGGTTGAAGAAACAGGTACAACAACTTCAGAAAATACCGTCACTGATTCACCCACAAATCTAGGAGACCATATTGCTGCTGATCAAGAAGAAGATAAAAATAATGATACAGAGGGAAACAAAGAGCTTGAAATAAAGGGATATAAGTATAAAGTTCCCACCATTTGGATAACATACTTACTGATCTTACCTCTGGAATTACTACCCGTTCAGGACTTAAAAATCACTGCGCATTTAATGCATTCCTATCCATGGTAGAACCAAAGAAGATTGGTGAAGCTCTGCAAGATACAGACTGGATCATAGCAATGGAAGAAGAACTGAACCTATTTGAAAGAAGTAAAGTTTGGCATCTCGTACCCAAACCAGCAAACAGAACCATTATTGGTACAAAGTGGGTGTTTAGGAACAAGTTAGACGAACATGGTACAGTAACAAGAAAAAAGCAAGGTTGGTAGTCCAAGGATACAATCAAGAAGAAGGGATAGATTATGATGAAATGTTTGCACCTGTGGCCAGGTTAGAGGCAATCAGATTACTCATAGCATTCGCATCACACATAGAATTCACCTTGTATCAAATGGATGTAAAAAGTGCATTTATCAATGGGTTACTAAAAGAAGAAGTGTTTGTCAAACAACCCCCCGGCTTTGAAAACAATGATTTTCCCGATCATGTTTACAAGCTTGACAAGGCTCTTTATGGGTTAAAACAAGCTCCAAGGGCATGGTACGAAAGATTGTCAAAGTTTCTTCTAAGTCATGGCTACTCAAGAGGAAAAATTGACAATACACTTTTTCTCAGAAACAAAGGAAAGGACTTGTTGGTCGTACAAATATATGTTGACGACATCATATTTGGATCCACAAATAAGTCTCTTACTAAGGAATTTGCGATCCGTATGAGTAACGAATTTGAGATGAGCATGATTGGAGAATTAAATTACTTCTGGGGCTCCAAATAAAACAAACACCTGCAGGTACACTAATTCATCAACATAAGTATGTCAAAGAGCTACTCAAGAGGTTCAAAATGGAAGATGATAAACAGATTGACACACCAATAGCAACTGCTACAAAATTAGACCTAGAAGGAACAGGTTCGTCGGTAGATCAAAAATTGTATAGAGGTATGATTGGGTCACTCTTGTATCTTACAGCCAGTCGGCCTGATATTGTGTTTAGTGTGGGATTCTGTGCCAGATTTCAAACTAATCCTAAAGAATCCCATCTTCAAGCTGTGAAAAGAATTCTTCGATACTTAAAGGGAACCACAGATTTAGGACTATGGTACCCAAAAGGAAGTAATTTTGAACTAGTTGGGTATGCTGATGCCGATTATGCAGGGTACTTAGTTGATAGAAAGCGCACAACTGGGATGGCTCACTTCCTAGGTTCATGTTTAATTTCTTGGGGATCAAAGAAACAAAATTCTGTTGCTTTGTCTACTGCCGAAGCTGAATATGTAGCCGCTGCTTCATGTTGTTCTCAATTATTGTGGATCAAACAACAACTCAAAGATTTTGGACTAACAATCGATTGTGTACCAATTTTTTGTGACAATACAAGTGCAATTAACATTGCAAAAAATCCTGTCCAACATAAAAGGACGAAACATATAGATATTCGTCACCATTTCTTAAGGGATAATGTAGAAAAAGGAAAGATCTCCATGCTATTTTGTGATACTGAACAACAAATAGCCGACATAGTCACTAAAGCATTAGCAAGGGATAACTTCGAAAGGAACAGGTTGGAGTTGGGTCTAATAAGGATCACATGAAAATTTCAATGAAAGGAAACTACAAACAACTTATGTGCTATAACTGTATGTTTCAAAAGGTTTTTTCAGGTCAAAGAAGAGAAGTTAAAATCAAAAATTCCACAACCATTATTTGGAAGTCAGGCTCAGGTACGTACATTCACTTTAATTAACCAAAATAAAATATTAGAAGTACAAATTCGTACCACATATTCCTTTCTCACACGGCTAACTTGTAATGATCAAATCTACCGCCAAAAAGCTGTCTTCCATCAAATCACTTCTTCTTCAAAGAAAACAATTAAAACTCTTCATCTTCTCTCTTTCTCTCTCTCAACCACTGGCTGTTCAAAAACTCCAAAGCAAACCCATTCACAAGAAAACCTTCACAATCACATTCTTCTCCAAGATACCATTGACTCCACTCTCCTACCAAGAGCTAACACCGAACTAGCCATAGTACCTTTTCAATACTCTCCAGAAATCTTTAAAGAACCCCAAATACTATACATCGATGACACATGGGTTTCCCACTGTGCTTACCCAGAAGATGAAGTTGCTATCACTCAGGGGGAATCTAGAGAAAGAGGGGGTTTATATACTAAGAAGGGTTCAGTTCTTGGGGGTAACGGTGAAAAACAGGGGGAATATGATAGTTTTTCTCAGAGTAATACTCACCTCAACGATGATGCTCCCATTGTTCAACTGTTATCTAAGCGTTTACAGTCTCGTCTAAAGAAAACTTCTAGAAAATTGATTTCTAATTCTGCCAAAGAGTCACCAGTACAAGTGAAAACCTCTGTTGCACTGCCTGTGCGTGTTACCCGCTCCACCCAGAAAGTTCTCGACAGAGGTCTCGAAATCTTGGTGTCCAAAACTCCCCGGTCTGCAAAAGGTAACATCTTGCTTCCCATTGATCCTATTATTCTTGATGAATCGTCGGACTCTGAAAGAACTCGAAAAGGTAAAAGAAAAAGGGTAGTATCTATACACAAGAAACATGTTAGAACTAAGAAAAAAAAAGGGTTTCTGACTATCGTAGTTTGGTTGATATAGATACTGATAATGAGGAACTTGGAAATCGGTCTGAATCATCTAAACATGTAGGAGTTCAAAAGCTTAAAAAGAAAAAGGGAGGGTCACATTTAGGGGGAAATACTAGGAAGAAAATAGTAAATACTGATTTAGGGGGAAATACGGAGCTTGTTGATGCACGAACAAACAGAATTATTAATTTTGCAAAACGAAGGGTATTGAGGGGTCGTGTAATCACTGGATTTGGAGGTACTGATATGCAAGAACTAGTGCAATTACTGCAAGTACAGGGTTGGTCGAACTTGTTTCTTCAAGGGGCAACAAGAAAGAAAATGTGTAGACAAGAAATAAGACAATTTTATACTAATGCGTCTGGCACGATTGGATCAATAGCTAGTATTGTGAATGGGAAAGCTATAGTTTTAACAGCGGATCTTATTTCTCAGTTACTTGGCATACCTAATCATGGTTGGTGTCACTTTGTCAAAAGAGATTGGCCGCCATTGGATGGTTTACCAAGTGCTATTGAAATTTCCCGTAAGTTTTCAAATGATCCTACCCTTGAGTCTCACTGTAGTGTTCATAAGACTGCTATGAAGCCTCTGCACAAGCTATTGTTTGATGTGGTTCACAAAATAATTGTACCTCGGAAGGAGAAAAGAACTGAAGCGAATTATCTAGATCTTACTCTCATGGAATTGTTACTCTCTAGGCATCCTATTAACTTACCTCGGCTAATGATGTGTCACATTCTTCACGTTTTTCTTGAAGATGCGAAGCTACATGCTCTAGGGTATGGGTTTTGGTTAGGTGAGTTGTTTGAGAAGTTGGAGATACCAGTCAAAGCTTGGCAAGAGCAAACTCTGTCAGATGTTATTGGTGAAATACATCAAGCGGTTGTTCCTGCCCTTCAAAGGAGTGCAAATGGAGCTTTGCAACGAGTCAGGTCTGAGTTAGCTGATAGGGAGAGGGAACTTGAGGCTCTGCAGGTATCACATGCTGCAACTATTGAAGAAATGCACTTGGTGTTTAAATCTAAAGAGGCTGAACTCATTGCTGAAAATGAAAAGCTGAAGAACGAGCTGTTACAGACTAAAATGTCCTTGGAGTCTGCACACATAACTAATTCGGTCCAGTTGAAGAATATTGTTGAGATGTTGCAGACACATCAAAATTCCTTGGCTGGCCCTTCTTCTAAACCAACTTAAATATTTCTTCTTAAGTTTGTGGTTACAGTACTTCTAAAGTTTGTTTTTGTTTAGTTTCAGTGATGTACTTGTCTAACTGATGACTATATATTGTTTTGTGGATGTTTGGTTTTGCTTTTCTTTCTAGTCTAGTTAAACTATGAACACTGTAATAGCTAACTATGTTTCATTCCTTTCTGATGGTGTTAATTAGTGGTTGCTTGTGTCTTATTCAAGTTTTTATGATGTCAAAAGGGGGAAGGTGCATACATTGTGCATACATTATGCTTTGGTTTGTCATCATCAAAAAGGGGAAATTTGTTCGCTATACACATGAACGTGTTCACTTGAACGTGTTTATTTCAATGACGGACAAAGATGCATAATGGCGCAAACTTGAATCGAAGGTCGAAGATTTCAAACCTATTGAAAAGAGGATTCCAATCAAAGAAAGGAGGATTTCAAGTCGAAGATTTCAAACCTATTGAAAAGAGGATTCCAATCGAAGAAAGGAGGATTTCAATTATTTCTAAACCTACTGGGAGGAGGAAAACTGACTTAATGAAGGAAAACTGCATTCTAGTTGGTTAAGGAAAGGAGTAGTGTAATTTGTTATTTGATGCGGCAAAAACAAATAAGAAGTCCAAGTTGAGTTCAACTAGGATTTGCTGAATTTCTGATCTATAAATAGGGAGCTATTTTCATCAGAAAAATTTGCGCACTTACATAGAGAGAAAATCAAAACACTATCAAGAGGTTTTTGAAAGAGTTTTGATATTACTTGGGAGTGCTGCGAGATAGAGTATTTAATTGTAAAAGTTGTATTCAAGACTCTTGGTTACAATCTTAGTGTTGTGAGTAGGAGTTGCTTAACAAGTTGAAGAACTTGAAGAGCGTTAGAAGATACAAAACTAGGGAGTAGTTTTGTGTTTTGGGGTAGAAGGAATTAGAGTTTATAATTTCGTAGATTACATAGTTTTGTAATCGTTGTATTGTTTGAAGTTTATAAATAATACAAAGTGTTACTCGAATTATTTATTGTTAAGGTTCATACCAAACAGAAATACATTGTCAATACGTGTTCCTTTGAAGAATTCAGGAGGGTAGAATTCTAACAAAATGGTTTCACGTTGCTGCCTTTACTGATTTTGGTATCTAATTCTCATACTATTATTGTTTCTCTTTTATTTGGCTACAGAGTTGTTGTCTATTTGAGTTAATCAGATTTTTGCCTGTGTTAAAAATGTTAAATAGGGGTGGAGGTACTTTGATTGTGAACCCACTAGGATGAGTTATGGGTTTTGTGTCAATTCAGAATTCATTTGTTGATAAATGTTCTATATGATATATATATATATATATATATATATATATATATATGGATTGATTGGTTATGCACTTCCAAATCTTTATTGTTATGAATTGGTTTGGCTTACTGTGAATTTAAGCATATTAAATAAATGATTTATTTTACTAACTTATAATTTTATTTTGAATGTGCAGGAAAATACCGATAATTGAATTTGAATTGTGGCCAGAAGTAAACTCGATCTACTATAGTGAATGTTGAAGAGTTTTTGTACTATTGTCATATGTGTTTGAATGCATTTGGTTTCGTGGAATTTATTGATAGTAGAGATCTTTAAACAGTCACTTTCTAAGTATTTTTTGTACAAGACATATTTCTCAAAGTTTATTTGAAATATATAGCTTCGGTTTAATTATTATTTTATTTTGTACTTTAGGTCACTTTTATATTTAATTATTTGATTATTGAATATATGCAAATAAATAATTGTGGCTACAAATTCTACACAATATTGCCACACTTCAAAAGTGTTGTTGTATTACATGCAATATTATCTTGTACATAGGAAAACTTACACTTTATAAAAGGCAACACTTCTTAAATGTGACTAATAACAAATCAAAGACAACACTTTTAAGTGTAGTATGATAATTAAAAAAAAGGTGTCGCTAGTGCTTCACTACAAATTGTGCCCTTATACCTCTTTGGATACACTTTATAAGTGTAGCTTTGATGGCGACATTTAAAAAGGGTTGCCTAATGTCAAAGGTTACTCTTCTTTAGGCCACCGTTAATAAGTGTTGCTTAAAGTCGAAAAGTGTAGCCTTTTATCAAAGGGCACACTTTTTGCTAGTTAAGGCTATACTTTACTAGGGTGGCCGTAGGCCTAAAATTTTGTAGTCACTGCTCATTGGATCAACGGTGCACTGGGTGCTGATCCTAGTTACCTGCGTCTTCATCATAATATGATGCAACACAACTGGCATTAGTACATTGATATAGGAGTATGCGAGTTGGGATGCTAAAACAACATAGGCTTGAAAAAGATTATGAATGAAATGCCTACCTTTGCTCTTCTCAACTCATGAATACTAAACTGAACTCATTTCATTATAAATCAGTTTTAAACAAGTGCAATATAAAGAATAGGAAAACTATTTAAAACAAGATGTCAACGCATAATAATAATGTCATAAATACATATCATGCTTCCTGTCAAAGTCTACTTGTGCAATACATGAATGAACTCTCATACCCCCATTCATACTATGCAGAACCCCTTGAGGAACCACGGAATTACTACTGCGGGAGTTTGTCTAACCGACAACCATCACTTAAGATCTATAGTGATGATACATCACTTACCTCACACTGCCAAGGAAAATCCTATACCTTGCCGGGGGTATAGGAAGCTAACTCACTAGTCTATGTGAAAAAGATTCATCTAACATGTATGACACTTTTCTACCCATGACAACTACGTGATTTATGGAGACTTAAGTTAATATGAACTGGCATCCCCGTATCGGTGCTCAATATTACTCCCAAAAATATACTTAGCTCATATGTTTTAAAAACAATTCTTTCTATTATTTGAGATTATTGCTCAAAAACTAATCTTAGAAATCTCAGTATCCCTTCCTGCTTCATTTAGAAAGCTATTACTCTTTTCTGAATACTAGCTTGAAGGCTCATTGGATATCACAGTTTCCGTTCTTATTTAAATATAAAGACGGTTTAAATCTCTTTTGGAATACATAGTCTCCATATACTTCTTTGAAGAAAGAACTTCAACTTTTACTCTTTACTGAACTCTAAACTTAAGTCTTAAATAAAAGTTAAAACGTTTGTAAAAGAATTATGAAAACTCTAAACTTCTCTTGATTTTGATCTTAAATGCTCTTGACTTGATTCATAACTGATCTTACCATGACTCTTAACTAATCCTTGAATGTAATTATGGATTCAAGGATTATGATTTGTGATGGGAAAGGTATCTTGATGTTTAGGAATGATTTGGAATAGCTCTTGAGAAAAGATACGAAATCACCGTATTTAAACAAGTCCGCAACTCGGAGATGCTCCTAAATAATTATTCATAAAATTTAATTTTGAGACAGAGGAGTTCGCGTCCTCTTCGTGACGCGGATATGACTTTTACACACTGAAGGAGCAAGTCCTCATCGCGATAAGGCAAATATTGTTGAAGACGCTTTGAGTCGAAAAATGATAAGTATGGGTAGTTTAACTCACCTGAGTGGAATCAAGCGACTGTTGGCCAAGGAGATTCAGACCCTTAGAGTCTAAGTTCGTGCAGTTGGGCATCACTGAAAGAGGTGGGTTGTTATCTAGCGTTGAAGCTAAGTCCATGTTCATAGAGGAAATCAAGGTCAAACAATTTGAAAATAGAGATTTAGATGAGCATAGAACAAAAAATGCAATTGGTAAGTCTCAAAGAAACCATTCTAGATGCTAATAGTGTGCACTACTATAAGGGAAAATGTGTGTTCCAAGAGCTGATGATTTTATTCCAAGGTTGTTGGCGGAGGCCCATGGCTCACACTGTTCTATTTATTTGGGCATTACACAGATGTATAGAGATCTGAAACGAGTATATTGTTGGTGGGGTATGATACAAGACATTGCGAAGTTTTTGGCGAAGTTTAAGAATTGTCAACAAGTGAAGTATAAAAATCAAAGGCCTGGGGGGCTACTTCAAAGGATACCAATTATGGAATGGAAGTGGGAAAGGATAGCTATGTATTTTGTTGTTGGGCTTCCCAGGACTCAGGGGAAGTTTGATTTTATTTGGGTTGTAGTTGATAGATTGACCAAGTCATCCCATTTTATTCAGGTAAGGGTTGATTACAATGCTTAACATTTTTCTAGGATCTATCTAAAATAGATAGTGAGGCTGCATGATGTGCCCCTTTTATCATCTCAGATCGTTATACCCTTTTAACTTCAAAGTTTTGGGGGAAGTTACATGATTAGTTGGGCACGCCACTCACTTTTAGTACAACTTTCCATCCCCACACGGATGGACAATCATAAAGGACTATACAAGTGTTGGAGGACATGTTGATAGCTTGTGTAATTTACTTTGGAGGGTATTGGGATATGTTCCAATCCCTATATGAGTTCTCCTATAATAATAGTTATTACTCGATCATTGATATGGCACAATTTGAGGCGTTATATGGGAGGGGATGTAGATCGCCTGTAAGTTGGTTCACATCCGGAGATGTAAAACCTTTGGGGGTTGACTTAGTTAATGACTCTCAAGATAAGGTGAGGAGCATTCAAGCTAAAATTCTAGCCTAGCAGAGTAGACAAAAGAAATACCCGATTCACAAGGTGAGAGACATGGAATTCCAGATGCGAGAATGTTCTTATCACGGTATCACCCATGAAGGGGGTGTGATATTTGGTAAGAGGAGTAAGTTTAGTCCTCGCTATATTAGTCCCTTTGAGGTTCTTGAACGTGCAGGGTCGGTGGCGTATAGATTAGCGCTACCTCCAAATTTGTCCGGTGTACATCCCATATTTCATGTGTCCATGTTGAATAGATATCACAGTGATGGTGACTTTATCATTAAGTGGAACTTAATAGTGCTATACAAGGACCACCAATATGAGGAGAAAATTATTGATGTTCTTGATCGCGATGTTCGTAAGTTAAGGATCAAAGAGATTAAGTCCGTAAAGGTTCAACGGAAACATCGTCCAGTGGAGGAAGTACTTGGGAGACTGAGAAGGATATGCGAGACAAGTATCTGGAATTGTTCGTCGAATAAGGTACTACCTTGTTCCTTTTCTAGCCTAACTTTCCCTAGTTGATCACTCGGGGATGAGTGATGGGTAAATTTGTATCTATTGTAACGACCACATTTCGACGTTATAGAAATGCTAACGGGGAAAAATTGAGATTGGAAGAACTTTTTCATAGTACTAGGATTTTCTCATCCTTATCCAGATTTGGAGGAATTTAGAGTCATCAAGGTGTAAGGACTTCTAGTAGAAATCGGGTGGACTAAATGTGAATTTGATTAAATAAACGGTTAGATAACTCGTTAAGGAATCCGTACGACTTTACAAAATTGAATTTGGATAAGCAGATCATCGGGAATTGATCTTGGCATTAAGGGAGTTTTTGAGAGTAGTGGGTTAAGAGTATCTTGTAAAAAAAAGAGAATTGAATATTCTATTGTAAGCTCACTGCCTCGCTTTGTGCCGCTGCAGCGGGGTTCTTGCCGCTGCAGCGGGCGAGGAGGAAAGGGAATTAAGGATCTTTGTTTTTTTTCTTGACAAGCTCACTGATTCGCTTTGTGCTATTGCACCGTGATTAGTGCCGCTGCAGCGATGCCGCTACAATGGGATGGGTGCCTATGTAGCAGGATGATTGGTTTAAAATTCGTAACTAAAACTCTTAGACAACCTTATTTTGTATTTTTCAAATTTTGAGTTAAGAGATGACCCCTAGGCTATTCCAACTTGTTTTCCATCATTCTTGAAGCTAGAGGTAAGATTTTCACTCCCCAAACATGTTTTTTGATCCGTAGAACATTTTAGAATGGGTCATTATTGATGGGGAGGTTATCTTGAAGAATCCTATGGCGGAATTGACCTTAATTGACTAGTTGGGGTTATGGGTTTTGAACTGGGGTTCATAGACTGTGTGTTTTCCGGGAATTTATTGTTTTTTTATTGATTTCCGTATATAAATTGTTGATTGTAGATAACGAACAAGAAAAACGAGTCAGGAAAGGGAGGGATCAACTTGTCTAGGGTTTCAAGCTTGTTTCGAGGTAGGTGATGGTTGTGATTCTATGATTGTGTGATATACATTTGCTTTGCTTCGTTGTGATACTTGTATATGTATGCATGTTGCAATATGGTTCATAGATGTTGAAATGGGATATATGAATATTGATACCATGAAATCATGACTTGAATGTATGATCTTCATGTGTTATTAGGATAGACTGCCACGTTCCTGCACTCTAAATTGGATAGGATTGCCACGTTCCGACATGCTAACTCAAATTGGTTGCCACGTTCCAGCATAAAAAATGGATCAGATTGCCACGTTCTGGCATGCTAACAATTTGACTTCGGGTTTCGTGAGAGGACCAACTATGCAATGAAGCATGTGAATTGTTATATTGATTGTTATGATAATATTGAATTTGTTGATATTTATGCATTTATTATAATGTTGTAATTGCTTGTTTGTGTTATACTAGTGGGATAGCCGCGTAATCTTACCAGTACACGGTGGTTGTGTACTGATTCTACAATTGCTCTTATTTTTGTTGAGTAAAATGCATCTTAACACGACTGTTGACAGACCTCGCTTAGGAGAACGGTGATAGCTTCGAGTTCAAGGGTGAGCCACATTGTTCAGGCTGCCACGAAATTCCCTTTAGTCTATGTCCACTATTTTCGGACATAGACCTTGATTTAGTTAGTTGATACTAATATCTTGTTAGATACGGGCATTGCTATAGTTTTGACACATTGACTTTCAGATTCGAGGTTTATCTTCCGCATTGTTAGTTCGTTCTTATCTCTTTATTTAGTAATGGAACCTTGTATTTATTTATTAACTTGCTTCCGTAACTTAAATATATTAGATTTAGATTTGTTGCTTTAGTTTGTTGTTAGTAGTGGTTCTCCCAGTGAGTTGTAGTGTGGGTGTCATTCATGATGGTTTGGGTCATGGCAGTTATGACTAATTATTGCAAATCCTATTTACACTCTTTAACATTCTTTAGTTATAAGATTATAAATTCTCATAGTTATTACATTAATTATTTCTATCAGTCATCTTTTCTTATCTAAACTTTTTGATCAATAATTTTTCATATTATAATACTACCTCTTTATATATGATAACACAATGTTGTTATTTTTCCTTAAATGAATCATGCTTTATTGAAAAAATTGAAAATTGCTTACAATTTTATGAACTAAATCTTTGTTGTGTGTAAGATAAAATGTGATTATATATATGATTTCACATATACAATATATTCTTTAATTTCAACTGTTAGTTTTCCGGTTAAAAAAAGGAAACATTTCTGAGTTAACTATGGACAGTCAGATAACTAGCTTTGATTCATTTACATAAACAGTTGAGAAGTCAATATAAGATCCAACAACAAGAATGTCATTTATTATATAATACCTTATAAAATAAAAATTATCATACAATAATTATTTCTATAAAATAAAATGTAGCGGTTCTCTTCACATGTTCATATGAAATCTGAACAGTTTCATGTGACATGCATGTGCAAATACATCTGGATAGATGACAAGAAAAATACACAATAAATATTTTCTAAAAGGTAATATTATTGAGATACGAAAAATTATATGATTGAATCTCAACAAATTGAAAAAATTATATGCATTTAACTAATAAATATGCATATCTCATAGGTTCGTGTGAATAATATATATATATATATATATATATATATGATCCACATTAAACATTCACAAAAAATCTGCAATATTATTTTGTGCAAAGCTTATTATTTAAATCTTCGTTTAAATAAGCAATACTATTACTATAAAAAATACTTTCTGAATTGGTAATCACATGCAACGCACGTGTCAAGAAACTAGTGTGCGTGTGTATATATATGTTATAAAACTTGGGCACAAAGTAACTGGCCACAAAGTTACTTTACTTGACCACTAAGTTTACTTGGACACAATATATATTGGGCATAATACATATATTAGATCCTAAACTTGGCTTCAAATTTTAACTTTGACCCCCAACTTTCATAGTGCACAAACATGAACTTTAACTATCCAACCTTTTAATAGATAAACACGCGAGTTCTACCTGACAAAACGCTTGATGTGCACGTATTTTGCACGAGTTATGAGTAATTTGTGAGGCCAACAACGGTAAAAAAATGCAAGATGACAATTCTACCCTTAATGAATCCTTTTATATATATTTTTATATTTCCAAATCAAAATCTCATTTTATTTTTTTTAATTCTAAAATGGACGTGTAAAAAATTTAATTAGTTGGAAGCCATTGAGTGGCTCACTAATACACGTGGGAGCGTTTGCATTTCACTCTCATTGGCTCCAAATATCGCGTGTTTATTTATTTAATATTAGGATAGTTAAAGTGTCTGTTTGTGCACTATAAAAGTTAGAGGTCAAAATTAAAATTTGAAGTCAAGTTTAGGGTCCAATATATGTATTATGCCATATATATTTTGTGAACATCCATTTTACAACAATTGTATGGCATGTTGTTAATGGTTGTTTTTTGGAAATGTGTAACGGAGACGCAATAGTACATTCTTATATTTTTACTCATGTAGTAGTACAATCTATTAATAAAATGAAGTCTTTCTTGTATGGTAAGACATTATATATACAATTTGAAGTCGATAAATGACATTATTATATATACTACTTCGACAACCATTATCTTAAAAGGCACTTCAAAAATCAACTATCTCAAAAATAAATTGTCATAAAAATCAACTAACAAAAACTAATTATCGCAAAATCTAATTGTCTTACTAATCAACCAGCAAAAACTAATTATCTCAAAAACCAATTATCTTAATTATCAACCACCAAAAACTAATCATTTCAAAAATTTGTTGTCTTAAAATCCACTTCAAAAACCATTTTTCTTTAAAAAAATAAATAATTACAAATGTCTTACTCATCACCATTGAGCTCCATAACAATAGCCATCAGGTCCACTGAATTTTCATCACTGTCTCCTTTTCCTTCTTCTGCCAAGCCTTCTTAAACATTCTCCTCCAGCTTCTCATGTTTTTTGTCTTCTTCTTTCATCTCTTCTAGCTTCTCCTACTCTTTTTCTTCTCTTCTTCTTTCTCCTCTTCTTTCTCTTCTTCTTCTCTTTCTGCCATCAACTACTGCAAGATTATCGTCTTAACAATCTTTCAAATAAATTGTTTTACACAAATAGTATATAAATAGGTCTACCTTTATTTTTCTTGTTGTTTTGACTTCTCTTCAATTTGTCATCTCGTATAAAACAATAACTTCCATCATTGATTGTTTAAGGGTTGCAACACGCTCACAAAAATTATCATCTTTAAATTACTCGGTATATGTTTCTGTTCACTTGAAACATAATTCTTAAAACATTGGTTAGAATTGTTATCACCAAATATTTTATCAACCTTGTTCTCTACTGCTGAAGTTAGGCATGTGACACCTTTCAAATTGTTCTTTAAGGCATCAATGATTGTGTTCTTCATTTCGCCCATATATGCGTTAATGTTCCATGTCATTTTGTATTGTCTCACGTACATTAGGTGTGAGGTATGAGTGCAGAATCTAAAAAAAATAATATAAATACTACATTACATTCACTAATTTGATATATATATATATATATATATATATATATATATATATGAGAACCTAGGACCGCCAGCCAGCTTTTATGAAAAGTTGCAATTTCTATGAAAAGATACAACTTTTACGAAGAGTTGTGACTTTTATGAAGAGTTGTAACTGTATGAAGAGTCACGACTTTTATGAAGGATTGCGATTTTTGTAATAAGTTGTAACTTTTAAAAGGTTGTGACTTTTATGAGATGTGTGACTTTTCCAATGAGTTATGACATTTCCGATAAGGCACAGTAAATATTTATTCACACTATCCTTTGTTGTCTATAAATAGAGGGACTTCCTCTTATTTTGAAACAAAGCAAATTTTGAACTTCTTCTTCTTGGCCTTCTGCACAGTTAAATATTTGTGTACTTTGCTCCTGTTGAGTGTAGGCCTATGGCAACGAGACCTATGACAATTCTTGTCTATCGGTTGTCATAGCATTGATATAGCAACGTTTCAATGTGTTGCATAAGGTCCACGACTCTATTAACACATTGTATCTATCAAACCATGGCAATAACATTGGAACCGTCGCCATAGATTGGTGTAGTTTAGTGAATATTGACAACCGTTGCAACAGATTTGTATTGGCAACGGTTTGTATTTATTTTGCTACGATTGTTATTTCCATCTTTATTTTCCCCCAAATTTCACTATACCGCCGAAATGGATCTACAATTTTTTTCTAGAAGTTATAATTTTTTCTTCTCCCAAAATAATAAAGCACACTTAAAAAAAATCATCGTCTAAAACAAAATTGCAGGTATCAAAATCAATGAGAACTCGCAGGACTAAAAATCGCTGGGCAGAATCGTGTTCAGTTCAATAAAGAGACCTTCAGTTTACTGCTCCATGTTGTTGTTGTCGTTGATTTTCACTGTTCTAATCTCTTCTTCAGTTCACTGCTATTTTTGCTACTCGAAGCCCTAAAATATTTGGTGTGTGTTGATTCTGCTTCACCAGAGCTTCGATAATTGTTGTAAGACTTCATAAAGCCCTACTTTAAGGTTATCATCTAATTTTTTCTAAAGTTTATTTTGTATGCTCTTCCTCTCTGAAATATAAAGTCACTTGGGTTGATCTTTTAAATTATAGATTTTGATATTGTGTACATAAAGATATTGACACTAGTAAAGGAAGAATTTGTTGCTGGATATTGTTGGGGGTATGGTCTTCTCATTTCTTCATAATCCTTCATATTATTGAGTTTGTGCATATTTATGATTGTCTAGTTAACATATATTTTTCTGATTTGCTGATACACTTTCTATGGAACCCTTTTTTCAATCATATATGAATGTACAATAAGTTTGTCAATATTTTTTATGATTGTCCAGTTTGTGTATAGCCTTATGTGACGTATCGCCACAATTCCAGCCTGATTCGCATCCGGATAGGGGCAGAATGTTCTAGAGTTGTGCGGAGGACTATAGAACCCTTTGGAAGTATCAAGAAGGCTAGGGAAGGTCCCAAAGCATTGTAGAATTATCTAGAAAGGGGACCAAAGTGTAAATATCTTAGGGATTTGTCAAGTAAATATTAATTGCACTTTAATCCCTAGGAAGTAGTATAAAATAGAGGTGCCCCTCATTTCCAAAGGCACCAAGCAAGTTGTAAAGCATTCTCCAAGCATAATACAAAGCCTTCTTCAAAGCTACCTTTTTTGTTCTTTCTAAGTCTTTCAAAGCATTCTCTTAGCGATCTAAGTCTTAAAGGCATCCTTGAGCTTACAATACTTTGAAAGATTAGTGAGTAAGTTGTCGAGGGCCGCACTGAACTTTAGTGAATACTCTAAGTACGTGACAATATGGTATCAGAGCAAAGTTTGATACTAAGGTAATGGCTACCGAAGGAGACTTAAATGGCGCTATCACCACCAACGTATGTATGGATGGTGGAAAGAAGAACATAAAGGGGAAGAAACATCAAAAGGGTAATGAAGAGGTGCTGATCGATCCCACACCTAGCGAGCACTAACATCTCATCCGCCCTTGATTATCGAAGCAAGTGATGATGAATTGGGCGAAGACGCCACAAACATCACTGTTGGAGAAGAATGGGTCGCAAGGGTGGAAGTGGCAAGGCAGGCAGTTGAGATATTAGGCCGGCGCATGAATGTTGCCGACGGCAAGTTCAAGACCCTTGAGGACTTCACCATTGAGGAGACAGAGAACATCCGTAAGGAGTTGGAGGGTCTCCAGCGGGCCGAGTTCAAGATGAAGGAGGCCATCACATCCTTGGAGTGTCGGCTTATGGACGCGATTAGCACGATCAAGACGCTGAAGGCCAATGTGAAAACACTCAAGCAAGGCATGGTGGTTGGAGGATCTACATCACCCGACCGTGATAGGGAGGACAAGGTCGAGGCTCCCAAGACACCCATATTCAAGGGCATCTGTGATGCTCAAGAGGTGGAAAACTTTCTATGGCACTTGGAGAATTACTTCAAGAGTAGTCAGGTGAGAAGCAACGAGAATAAGATCAACACTTCTGTGTTGTATCTGTTCAAGATGGCTATGCTATGGTGGAGGCGCAAAGAGGCCGAGATTGGGAATGGGACGTGCACCATCAACACGTGGGAGCAATTCCGCGAAGAATTCGAGAAAGCCTTCTTCCCTAACAACGTCGTGTACAAGGTTAAGCGCAAGTTCCGGGAATTGAAGCAAATGGGAAGCATTCGGGCATACGTGAAGGAGTTCACAACTCTAACGCTTCAAATTACCAACCTCACAGACGAGGACATGTTGTTCCACTTCATGGACATACTGCAGAATTGGTCCAAGACGGAGTTAGAGTGGCAACAGGTCAAGACCATAGATTAAGCCATCACACAAGCCGAGTCCTTGACGGACTTCAAGGATGAACGATATGACAAGGCGAAGGGCATGGATGCAAGAATTAGTCATGCCAAAGGTGGGGGAGATCGTGGCCGAGGCAAGGAGCAACAAGCACACCCCAAGCATCAGGACCCCCACAACCCAAACAACAAGTTGTTCGTACACTAGAATTACACGGAGAAGCGGGTGCAGACCAACAAAGGAGATGGTTGCTACATATGCGGTGGACTGCACGGCTATGCCATGTGCCTCGAGATGAAGAACCTTGGTGCCATCCTATGAGAAAGGAAGGAGAAGGACGCACAAGAGCAAGGGTAGGATGCGGGAATGACGCAATTAGGCATGGTAGGACTATGCGGCGCGATAGCCCAGCAGACAGAGAAACCGGGAGACTTCAGCACGCAGTATATAGACATCTCCATAAATAGACGACCGTCTCGTTCCATGGTAGACTCCGGAATCGAATCAAACATCATGACCAAGACAGTAGCAAAGCGGTTAGGGCTGAACTATGTGCCAAGCAACACCCACTTCAAGACTGTTAACGCCCCACTGACTCCCGTGTGCCGGGTCGCCCAAAGAGTAAGCATCACGTTGGGGAAGTGGAAAGGAAAGACGAACTTTACCGTCGCTCCTCTAGATATATTTGATATCATTATCGGGCATAAGTTCTTCCAGAGCTGTCACATGATGATCGACCCCTACCTCCTACGACTCATGGTCATGGAGCGGGATGGGTCATGCATGGTACCTCTAGTCAATGTGCCGAAGAAAGAAGGACATGCTCACTTATCGGCCATGCAAATTGTGAAGGGCCTAAAGAAAGGAGAATCGACGTTTCTGTCTACCATTGCAAGTTCAGGAGAAGACAATGGTACTATGGAGTCCTTCCCACCGATCATAGAGTAGGTCTTTGAAAAAAATAAGGACATGATGCCGGACAAGCTGCCAAAGACTCTACCTCCGAGGTAGATCTCAGGATGGAGTTGGAAGTCGGATACAAGCCACCCGCACATGGACCTTACCATATGGATCCACCCGAGTTAGAGGATCTAAGGAAGAAGTTGAAGGAGCTCCTCGAGGCCGGTCACATCCGTCCATCCAAGGCACCTTATGGCGCGCTAGTGCTGTTCCAAAAGAAGAAAGATGGGTCATTACGCTTATGCATTGACTATCGGGCGCTCAATAAGGTAACAATAAAGAACAAATATCATATCCCTCTAATTGAGACTTAGGCAGAAATACTTCACAAATATGGATCTTCGCAAAGGCTACTACCAAATGCGCATCGCAGAGGGGGACGAGCCGAAGATAGCGTGTGTGACAATATATGGAGTATACGAGTGGTTGGTGATGCCATTGGGCTTAACCAACACACCCGCCACCTTTAGGACGCTGCTGAACAAGATATTTCATCCCTACTTGGACCAGTTTGTGGTTGTGTACTTGGATAACATAGTCATCTATAGCAGCACATTCGAGGAGCACGTGGAGCACTTGAGGAAAGTCTGCCAAGTCTTATCGGAGAACCAGCTTTATGTCAAGCGGGAGAAGTGCGAGTTCGCCCAGCACGAGGTTTACTTCTTAGGCGATGTTATCAGCCAGGGCGATCTACGGATGGACGAGGCAAAGATTCGAGCGATCCAGGAGTGGGAGGAATCCACGAAGGTGACAGAACTACGATCCTTCCTTGGACTTGCGAACTACTATCGCAGGTTCATCAGTGGCTACTCCGCTAAATCCGCTCCGCTGACCGAGTTGTTAAATAAGAATAAGCCGTGGGTTTGGCGCGAGGAGTGCCAAAGAGCATTCGAAGGTTTCAAGGCCGCAATGAAGGAAGTGTCGATCTTGACGCTGCCCGACTTCTCCAAGACATTCGAAGTACATACGGATGCATCAGACTTTGCCATTGGGGGAGTCTTAATGTAGGATATACACCCAATAGCATTCAAAATCCGCAAGCTAAACGAGACCGAACGGCGTTACACGGTGCAAGAGAAAGAGATTACGTCCATTATACATTGCCTACACACATGAAGACACTACTGACTGGGCTCCAAGTTCATGGTCAACACCAAAAACGTGGCCACTAGCTTCCAGTCACAAAAGAAGATCATCCCGAAGCAAGCTAGATGGCAATATTTTCTGGATGAATTCGACTATGTCTTGGAGTACAAGCCAGGAAGAGGCAACGTCGTGGCCGACACACTAAGTAGGAAGGCTGAGCTTGCAGCCATCACTATATCTCACTGTGACATTCAATATGCAATCAAGGATGGTATGCAACACGATCCAGAGGCCAAGAAGATGATGTAATTAGTTGCCCGAGACAAAACAAGATGCTTTTGGGTAGAAGATGGACTTTTGCTCACTACTGGCCGAAGGGTCTATGTACCCAAGTTTGGGTCTATCAAGTATCGCATCATTAAGGAAAGCCACGATACACTGTGGGCTGGGCATCCGGGGCAGCAACGTACGAGAGTGCTAATCGAGGCTATTTACTTCTGGCCACGTATGCGGGACGACATCGAGTGCTATGTGCAGACTTGTCTAGTGTGCCAACAAGACAAGGTGGAGCAAAGGCAACCGGGAGGGTTACTAGATCCACTACCCGTAGCCGAACACCCATGGGAGAGCGTGACTATGGACTTCATCACTTCCTTGCCAAAGTCCGACGTGATTGGTACGATCATGGTCGTGCTGGTTTCAAAGTATCTACCTTCATGCCCTCCACAGCTAGATGCACCGCAAAGGAAGATGCTCGATTATTCTTCAAGAACGTGGAAAAATATTGGGGGCTGCCGAGACATATCATTAGCGACCTAGACCTCCGCTTTATCGGGATATTTTGGAAAGAGTTCTTCGAGGTACTTGGCATGGAGCTTCACTTCTCCACAATTTTTCACCTGCAGACCGACGGCCAGAACGAACGCGTCAACGCCCTATTATAGTGATATCTAAGGCATTATGTTAGTGCGCATCAGAAGGATTGGGCCAGACTCTTAGACATGACTCAATTTTCCTATAATTTGCAGAGTAGTGAGTCCACAGTCTGCTTTTGAGGGAAAGAGTTTGGTTCCTACCATCTTACCAAAGGATGGGAGAAGTAGCTTGACACTGGCAAGTCCTACATGGAAAAGGCAGCCAAAAGGATGAAGAAGTTTGCTGACCGCAAGCGTCGTCCCACGGACTATAAAGAAGGCGACGTGGTCTTGGTGAAATTCAATGCAATACAGTTCAAGGCACTAAGAGGCGTCCATCAAAAATTAGTGCGCAAATATGAGGGTCCGTTCAACATAGTTGCCAAGGTGGGCGAGATCTCGTACAAGTCGGAGTTACCTCCAAACTTCAAGATCCATCCAGTGTTTCATGCGAGCGTTCTCAAGCCGTACCACGAGGACAAGGAGGATCCTAGCCGGATACGATCACAACGGGCACCCATTACTGTCACCGCCTCGCACGACCGGGAGATTGAGGCTATCATAGATTATCAAGCCAAACGGAAGCGAGGTCAACAAGCCAGCGCCATGTTCCTGGTGCATTGGATGGGACAAACTCCAGAAGAGGCCACATAGGAGAAATATGAAGACTTGTGGCAATTCAAGGACAAAGTCCAGGAGTTTTGCAGCAATGTGCCGCGGTCGTCGCATCATCAGGTGGGGGAACATGTGACGTCCCGCAACAATTCCAGTCTGATTCCACATCCGGATAGGGGCAGAACGTTCTAGAGTTATGCGGAGGACTCTAGAACCCTTTGGAAGTCTCAAGAAGGCTAGGAAAGATCCAAAGCATTGTAGAATTATCTAAAAATGGTACCAAAGTGTAAACATCTTAGGGACTTGTCAAGTAAATATTTATTGCACTTTAGTCCCTATGAAGTAGTATAAATAGAGGTGCCCCTCATTTGCAAAGGCACCAAGCAAGTTGTAAAGCATTCTCCAAGCATAATACAATGTCTTCTTTAAAGCTATCTTCTTGTTCTTTCTAAGTCTTTCAAAGCATTCTCTTAGCGAACTAAGTCTTAAAGGCTTACTTGAGCTTACAAGACCTTGAAAGATTAGTGAGTAAGTTGTCGAGGGCCGCACGGAACTTTAGCGAATACTCTAAGTCAGTGACACTTATGTCTTTATTATAAGTTTATCAATCAACTAAGACTGTACTTTTCTGAGTTGTATCCCATTGACTGATTACGTATGCTTTTCAATCAATTATGATTGTGTATTCTTATGAGTTTTGAAACTATGTCGATTATACTAATTAATATTCAAACATTTATATATCAACATGACTCCATATAAAGTAGAGTAATGAAAGTGTGACGACCTCGTTTGTCGCTTTATAGGTTAACACACAATTGTGATTCAAATTGATGGATAACATAATTTTGCTTTTGAGTTATCTGAATGGCCTTTGGATCAGTTTATCAAAATATATGAATGTACTCTGGCTAAGCTGCAGTCTAGACTGGGGTTCTCTTGGATTGTCCCTATAGAATCATATCGATGTCTTGTTTTTCTAAATAAGAAAAAAAAAACAATTTTCTCCAATTTACCTTAAATAACTAGAAAACCATCGATTATAAAATCACTTTGATAAGAAGAATATAATTTTATGAAATAAATTTAATAGCTAGCGGCCACATCAAATTGAAATCATAGTACTTAAGGAACATCTCATTGTGTCACATCATGCTAACAGAAACATAATGCAACATTCATACCAAAACGAATATTAATCATATTGATCAGTGTGGTTCAAAATACTGCCCATAATGCTTCGAGCCCTCATTCTAAAGGATGACATTTTTATTTCATCAATTTTTAATTGTTTCCTTCATTTGGTAAATGCCTCATAGAGAAATATCATGTATTTAGTAAGTATAGTTTCATGCATGACTAGCATATCTTTTGCATCTACTCTGTACATTTTAAATCAATGTTTGAAATTTTTGTAGTGATTTAGCCTTCCCAGTTTCATCTGTACAACTAGCATAGAGTCCAACTCACGAATTAAGTTGTCAAAAATTCTATTCACAATACCATCAAACTCCCAAAAATGGCAAATCTACGTACATATAGAACAAATCATTGCACAACTTCAGGATCTTAATCTAGATTTAACGCTTGATGCTAACACGCTAAGATTCCATGCTCGTTTTCCCGGAGATGTGGTTGCTCTACTAATCAATCGTTTGTCTATTGTAGTAACAATCAAGGTCAATACTTTTTTCGTCTTCCTCCTCCTCTTTTATTCTTCTGTTCATTTTTTTGTCTTATACTCGATTTCAAGTAACTGAGTGGTCATAATTTGAGTTCGTGTATAGGAATATTAAATCTATATACAAACACATAATCTTCTATAAAACTAACAACAACATAGTCAAATAATAATAATATGCTACTGAAAGGAGGTAGTGCTCAACAACATCCTCATAATCATTATAATTCATTTAGCTACATGTACGATACATTAGTCCTTACTACATGATGATCACTAGTAAAAACACATTGGTAAATTCAAGTCTTTACAAAATTGGATATGATGGGCTATTAACTAAGGTTTTCCTAGTCATGTTGTGGAGTCAGGGGTTTTCGATTCGGTGCCAGTTGTTCAAGGTCAAGTGGCACAAAAGTGATTTAGTATGTTTGGAGTAAATATTATCTCTATTAACTTGTGTTTGCACTTCATTTGTATTTGCTTGTACAATGTCAGTATTATCTTCTGTTTGCACTCCATTTGTATTTATGATCACATATAGACACAGATTGCCTGTTAAGAAAGTCGTAGGTATAGTATCCTAATTTCCAAAATCTTTCGATTTTCATTGTTTTTACTGTCTAGGTGACCATAGTGGTAATATCATGAACTTCATTTTGTCTTGCTTCATCTTATTTCTGTCCATGTTTCATGTCTTTTAGGTAATTTACACTTATGTGCTATTGAATTATTTGGCTTAAATGATCTGTTTGTGAAGTGATGGGGCTGTAATAATTTTCTTGTATATATATATATATACATGTGTGGTGCTCAAGATAATGTTTTCGCTGGTAGATACTTGATTTCAACATATACTTCCCCTGCATTTGTTTTTTATACTATACAGTTACAAGTATGTAGCATTAAACACATTATAAACATCTTCTTTCCCTTAAAACAAAGAATTTAAGATTCAAATTACCAATAATAATACAGAAACGACAATATTCCCTGTTGATGAAATCTATTACAACAACAAACTCCTTTACATTCTCCAAAAATTACTTCAAACGCCCTTTGAAGAAGAAAATAGATTTTTGCATAAATATTTCTTTTCTTTTCTTTTTACAGACATTGCATCAATAGATATGTATAATGTTATGTGTATGGTAGTTAGTCCAAACACACCCAAAATTATTTTAGAAATATATTGTTTATGTTTTATTATTGTGGTGATAGATAGGCGAAAAATGTTAGAAATTTTATTGAGTGGTTGAAAATAACATTGGTATGTCATTGCAAACAAAAGTAGTACGTCTTTTGAATATCATCTCTATGCTAGATTTCTCTTATTTATTCAAAAGACATTAAACTTTTCTGACTTGTTATCAAAATGATATATTGGTGCATTGTATGACATCATTTATGATCTTTTTTAGGTGTTAAAAATGAAGAAATGAGAGAAGATACAATGATGATGATCTTGATATAACTTGAGAAGATTTTTGAATTGTTGATAGATGTTCTAATATTCTTTTTGCTATCAAACATTCTGCTAATTTTTTATTTTAGGGTATATATTACTAGTGGATCCTAGATGGGTTGTTGGATATTATAATTTATCATATATGTAAATATTGTTTTACAACTGCATGGAATTGTCGTTTTATTTGGACCATTATAATATTTCACTAGAACTGTTGCAGTAGGTATTGTTGCATTCGATAACATAAGTGTTGCAATAAGCCATATAAACATTGCAATAGGTCCTTTAAATCATTAAATTATTGAATATATCCGTTGCAATAAAGGTCTATGGCAACGGTTATGAACCGCTGCATAAATCAGATACCTCCGTTGCACCAGAGAAATTAATAACCGTTGCTATAGGGGAATGCTATGGTGACGACCGTTGTGAACCGTCGCATAAACCATTGCATAAACCCTATGGCCACGCGAGCTTATGTAACGCATTATAAATAGTTGGGATAGCTCTATGACAACGGTTTACATATTTATTGCGACGGTTTCATCTGCATTGCAATAGGCCTATTTTCTAGCAGTGACATTCACTAACATTATTGTTTTTGTATCAATACTATATTGAATAGCATCGTTCTATCCTGAGAGGATCTATTCCTTTATACCTCGGATAATATAGGAGAATAATTTCCTTAAGGGGACAATGTGCATTTAGTGAGCTCGATATTTTCCTTTCTATTTCATTCTTTTGTTACAAATCCTTTTAGATTTTTTAAGTCATTAATTTATGTTTGTGTTATTAATTGTTGTTTTGAATACATGTTTTAAAATTTGTCATTTATGTTTATGGTTTTGGTTATTTTGTTGAAGTAAAGATATGTTAATCAAGAATTTGATTTAATCATTAGACTATTGGTGTCATGTAGATTAAATTCATTGGCTAAAAAAATCATGGGATCCAAGAAGGGACTTTTGAGTGTTCAGAAGTTATTATGGTTCCACTCTACCATAGATTTTTAGTTATTAAAATTTCTATCTTATTGAGGCATTCAATCGATTAGTGACATTCAAAAAATAAAGGAATGAAGTGGGATGGTAAGTATTGTACTCAACCTTAATTTAAAGTTTGGGGTTCAAATGTTGGATTGAAGTCAATGAATTACCACTCAAAGTTTGATGAATCCATACTAATTAAAAATTAAATAAATAATTATCTCCTTATAAATATTAAATTAAACATTGCAAAAAATAATGTTTCAAACATATTGATGAAAACATAAGCAACAAAATATGTCTTTTAGCTATCAAAGTAGTGACATAGACTTCAAATTATTTTGAATAAGGGACTTGGAAACACTTTATTTAATCCAAACTATTTGAGAGACATATGTTAATTCATTGAACATCAAGAGATATTTTTTATAAAATTTTTAATTAACTTATCAAGTACACAACAAATTCTATAAGATGTATAATATTTAGATTCTTTATTTAAAGGCCTAGAATAGGAGTTAACCTCTCACAATTGACGAATAAAATATTTGTACAACTTTTGAAGAATACAAATATAGACAATGAAACAATTACCTATCTTTTCTATACACTTTGGTGATAAATAACAACAGTAAAATGAAGAATTACTAACATGCATAAAAACTTAGAATCAAATCTTTTTTATTTTAAGAATAGAAAAATAATTCATTTAATCTTTGGATAAAATATTCTTGACAATTTATCATTGGGTTGTACCCACTCGAAAACACCTATATTATCAAATGTTCAGAAGTAGATTATGGACGTACTTCACCACCAAGCGAAGCACGAACAATTTACCTAGTAATAAATAAATTTAGACCTTTGTACTTGTTCGTTTTTACTGAAATGGATCACCTTCGATAATATTATCGCTCTTTTTCGTGTGTCATCTAAGTATAAAGGGAATGGAAAAAGGAGAATACAAGGACTTCTTGGAATAATTACCAAGATGAGGAAAAACCTCATATATCTAAACCTGAAATTAATAAAATAACAAATAAACAAAGAGATACTATGAATTACTAAATAGATATTTAAGCTTTTAAAAATAAACCAATTACATAATTGATAATAAGTTCTAGAAATGACAAGGGGAAGCTATACAGAGCATAAAATGCATTCCCACTTTTATTGTACACTTCATTCTGCTTCTTCAAATTGATTTTTCTCTTCAAATACATCTTTTTTAGATCAAAATACTCTTTCCCCCTATGGGTAACTCTTGAAGAAATCTTAATCATCCAACATCTTAACGTGGTTTAAAACCATAATCTTAGATCAATCATAGGCAAACAATATCGAGTGGACGAATCAAACTAAAGACCATTTCACCTTTTCTCCTTATTCAATATGGTACCCTTGATCAAATTCATCAACTTTTTAGCAATGATGTTCTCATTCATTGTCACTTTATGGTTAAATTACCAACCTTTATCAAGTACTTTTGTCATTTTTGCATCACAAGGTTATGCTGAGTAATTCAGCCCCGTAATCCATACATATTCTTTTAACCCAAAACAATAAATTGTCCACATCTCATGCAATTGTTTTTATTATTTTCACACATCACAACAACATATAACGGACCATAGGTCCATTGAACTTGAAATATTTAGAAATATGCCTCATGTTTCCAAAACAAGTACCTTTAAAGTCATTATAATTTTTTTTGAACTAAAAGTTCTCTAAAATAACGATAAACAACTATCCTTTCTGTCACGGAAATGTTAGCTGGAAACCATCCTAACTCATCCATTCATGTCCTTAGATTTTACGACATACCAGAGATTTCTCTTACACAAATTGGCAAGGATAGGGGTTCATAATCGTCATCTCCATTATCTCGGGTATCTCTACTTCTCTCCTTATCTCCACTATCAATTGTTTCTTCTTTAGATTCAACATTATCACTAGCCAGGGCGCTAGTGTCCTCGTAGTTGTCAATCTTAACCATTGTATTAGAATCTGAGTTAGACTTAGGTTCTTTAACTACCATTTTTTTCATTTTTGAAGATTTGAAAAATTCTTAGCCTTAGTTTTTATATAGAAGCCTTAGGAGCATATCGTTTAAGATGGCGCCTCTATTTTAGCCATATACTAAAACATAATTTTCATATCAAAATATCGACCAATAGTCTATTAAAAATTATGCAAAGAAGTAGCAATTTCAAAAAACTTGACAATGAAATTGACATAAACATAATTAAATTTGACCAAAATACACTAAAAACTTTCAAATCGATAAGCCAGATAACATAAAAATTCAAAAATTGCTACGCATTATCCGAATGAAAACCACAGTAGTTGTTCCGAATAAAACGCATGAACTAAAATCGGTAAGATTATGTGAACTTTAAGAAAAAATCTAAATATTTCTACACTATCTCAAACAAAATAAAATTCAAATTGGCTAAAATTTATTGAAAGATTCAACCGAACTTGGGGAAGATGATTAATGAAAAAAAGACACACTCCACTTCGTTTTTAGTAACGATTACATGATCTCACTTTTTTCTATGTTTTCAATAATGGAAGATGGATTTATTGGAGAATGATCAATTTTATGGAGGTTCATGATTTCGATAAAACAGGTTTATGGAAGACAAAGAGTTCTCTGAGAGCGTTTGAGGTTTCCTCGCAAAATGTTTACCCAATATTATTAAATATTTTTTTCTAGGGAAAAAGGTCTCAAATATATCCGAACATTGACCGAAATTGTTGTAAATAATACTAAACTTTGAAAAGGACATTTTACCCACATGAAATTTTTAATAGTCTATTTTAAATGTATATATAGGCCTACGTGGACATCATAAATATTGCATAATTATAAATATTAATGTGTCCACGTGGGCACATATATACCTTTAGAATACACTATTAAATAGTGCATGGGGTAAACGGTCCTTCATAAAGTTTAGTATCATAACAACAATTTCGGCAAAAGTTTGGAGTATTTTTAAGACCCTTTGTCCGTTTTTATATTCCTTGGGATTGTAATTTAATTTTTTTGAGGGATGAAATTTTTTTAATGTTGAAATATTAGGATGAAAATGATATTTTATATTAGGGGTGTCAAATGGGCGGGTTGGGTTGAAACTGAAAATATTTAAATGGGTTGAATAGGAATCGGGTTGGGTCTTGACCCGCCCAAGTTTACTTTGGGCTCAAATGGGCTAAAAAAATGGGTTGGGTCTTGACCCGTCCAATTTGACCCAATTAATCTCAATAATTTAACATATTGATATTTAACCTTTATAATCACAATTTGAGTTTCGCTCAAGAATTTTTTGTTAAAAAAGTAATAAATTGATATATAAATCCTAAAAAATGTTAAATAGATAATAATTCATACCTTCAATATAGCAACATATCCTAATAAAAAGTTTTAAAACAGGTTGAAATTGGAAATTGAAAATTGAATTGGGCTCAATTGAGAATTCTCTTCAAATAGGTTAAGCTTGAATTAGTTGAGATTGAACCAATTCAAATTATGTTGAGCCCAACCCTTAAAATTTTGGGCGGGTTGGGCGGGTTACCTATGTTTGTGTTCATTTTTGATACCCCTATTTTATATACTTGCATTTTTATCCCCATGTTCTTAAAGTGATGAAAAGGTCCATGACCTCACAACCCAACTCCACTTTTTCACTTTTTCTGACCCTAACCCTAGAAATTGAAAGAAATTGGGTGGCTGTTTCTCAAATTAAATTTTGGGAATTCCCTCTTGCACACTAATCTCATGTAACTATTTTGTAAAAAAAGTCCATCAAACCGCGTTCTCTGATTCTGTAGTCGCAAATCTTGTTGTATTATCAATTTAGGATAGGTTTATAATTTGGAATGGGAGAAAGAAAAGTTTTGAAGTCGGCAGAGATTCCAAGGCAGCCACGAAAGGATCTTAACGCACAAGCAATTGCAGACACAATTGCACAAGCAGAAGCTGCAATCGCAAAGGCAGAAGCTATTATTGCTGAGATAGAAAGGGTTGTTACAATGGCGGAGGAAGCACTTCTTCTAATAAAAATTCACGAGAAATTTCTGTAAAAAATTCATACCTTAGTAATCTTTGGGAAAACAGATCTGAGCATGTAAATCCTATCATTAAGCTTCTTTCTGCAGCGTCGCTCGGTCATCAAATTCTTAGCTGGAAGTCCCTTTTCATACCATTTTGATCACCACCACTTACAGTTCGGCTGCATTTGAGATGTTTTCTCCTATCTTGATCCCATGTTCCATTTTGTTTGAGATGGGATAAAGATAGGATAAACAACACAAATGCAGCTAGCACTGTGAGTGGTGTTGATCAAAAGGGTAAGATGAAGCGACTTCAAGCTAAGAATCCGATGGCCGAGAGAGGACCCAAAAAGAAGCTTAATGACAGGCTCTACATGCTGAAAATTGTTGTCCCAAAGATTACTAATTTATGAAATTCTTTTTACAGGAATGTCTCATGAATTTAACATGTTTTAGCCATACAATAATCCATTCTGTTTCACTGCTTTCTTTCTTTGAAGAAACAACACTTGTATATCATT
Source organism: Solanum lycopersicoides (assembly GCA_022817965.1). Classification (NCBI taxonomy): domain Eukaryota; kingdom Viridiplantae; phylum Streptophyta; class Magnoliopsida; order Solanales; family Solanaceae; genus Solanum; species Solanum lycopersicoides. Next base: position 17,636,632 of record CM040627.1, read on the forward strand.
AAGGTTACAACAAGGTTTATAGGCAAAACATAGTGCTTTTGAGTTGAAATATATATATTTACCAAATGTTATCAATTTTTTTAAGAAAGTACAATCAAACCAACTAGAACTCAGAAGTCTATTTCTATATGGTTGATTGAAAAATATAGTAACCCAACTAGGTTGAGGTCGAATCCCGTAGAGAGCGTACTAGAGGTCTTATATAATTTGATGTTGATCCAAATTAGTATATATAATTGGAAAGTTGGATTTCTTTTATGAGAATATGCTAACTACTTTGACAAGTTGGATTTCCGTCGATAATAAATGTGAACTACGGATACAATTATTAGATAACGAAACTCAAACAAATATTTCACTATCAATTTATTCAGGTGTGTTTATTGTGAAAATTTTGCACTTGTGTATCGAGTAAATTTCCCCATTCATCAAAAGTCTCAGATAACCTATCCTCTCTCGAGCGTATTTTATTAGATGGTGGTTTCCACATAGCACCAAATCCCTAGTAATGATCATTTTACCTAAATTTGACCTCTTTTGTCGAACAAGTTAGAATATATTCAAGTTCTTTTTAATGTTGTCGACTATTCAAAGAGAACTTCCATTGCAAAAGGAACTTAATACACAATCATCATCCCTTCGTAAGAAAGATATTTATTATAAATAATTTATTCTCATCATCCTTACTCTAAGTTCCATAACCCTAGTTATGTATTTATATACTTGTAAATAGCAGTAAATAATAACTATAGTAATTTAAATGAACAGATAGCATTAGTACAATAGAATGTAATATGAACCTTTGATTAATGCAACACTCGCAAGATAATTCTTTTCATTAAACAATAATCTACTAAAACTTGAAAGTAAAACATGAAAACTAAAAACAATTAATCTAATATCTTGTAGTAATTCAAAACCTGTAGCAATACTTCATAACCCTAGATGTGTTGTGAAAACTCTCATATAAAGATTTTGACACTATTATAATATATATATATTTATATATATATATTATAATAGTGTCAAAATCTTTATCTCGATTAGACTCTAAATTGACTGGTAAAACCCATTCCAATAAATAAGGTGGTCAGAAGGCGGGGCTCATTGTGAGAGGGACTACCTCACATTGCGGGGTCCATTTCTCATATCCGGCCTTATTTTGTTGAGTCTCTACAGTTCATTTCTTGTACAGGTATGGTGTGAGTCTATCGTTGAGTCCTTCTTGCATCTATTCTTGCTTCATCTTAGTTTGGATTATTGCGCTTTGTGTTCCAATCTGTCATATGGGTATTTTCCTGCTATTTTTTGCCTAAAATAAACCTAATCATATCCATTAACTCATGACAACATTTAATCATTAAACACATGAATATTCACCGGACTATACTCAAAATGTGGCTAAAACATGGGTAAGATATGGTGTTTGAATGCGTAAATTCACTCTTGATCACCACCTCACACTTGAAAACCTTTTTACATCCTCGAAAAATTAACCCTATTCTTTATAGACCCAGTTTAATATAATTCCAGGTTCAAACAAGACTACTCACCAACTCTATGTAATGACCCAATATAATATAATTCTTTTTTGATGCATTTTGCTCATCGTTTAGAGTCTTCCTGTAGTGACCCTAAGTCATTTATGACCTATGGGAACTGAAAATCTGGTCCCGTAATTTTTCTTTTGTTTTTTATAAGAATTTATGTGTTTTGTAGTTTTTTTGAACCTTGAATCGAATTTTGTTTAGAACAACCCTTCATGCGGATCTCGAGGCTCTCGTGCTGATTACAAACCCCTTATGGATTTTGGCTTAAAATAGAGTTTGGGTGTGGGATCCATTTTTTGCCAAGATGACCTCGGATGGAAGTTTCAACTTCTTGATTGGGTGTGGAATAATGAATTTCGTAGGGTAGCATATGTCATTTAAGTGCACGGGGTTCCGAACAAATTCTTAATAGTGTACCGGATATTTAAAACTTTCCAAAACCCGCTAATGCACATCATCTGGTGCAAGTAATTTTACACTTGGTGTTCAGGGGCCCTTGGTATCGTTTTTTAGGACCTGGTACCTTATGCTTTATGTACGTGTGGCCCTTGGCCACGATAGCGATAAAGGGTTGACTGAGTTCATATTCTTTGGTCATTGCGATTAAGAGTTGTCTGTTGTGATGAACAAAAGTAAACCTTAGATGATACATGGTGTGGGAGACACTGAGAGACCCTACACAAGAAACTTGACATACACATACACAATATAATAGATAAAAGCAAACAGTATCATACGAATAAAAGAGTTTCAAATTTAGAAGTGTAAGTCTAACAAAGACTTGAAAATTCATCTATTACCTCAAGATGAGTGGTCAAACGAAACTTTTACACCACATACGAAAAAGAAATAGAAGAATTGGACGCAGATCAAACTTTTGTATTGATTACTGTGTTGGCCTTTATATAGCCAGTGTACTATATACAAGGCTGAGAATAAAATAACAACTTACTAAAACTTACGTAATTACACTTCTAAAGATAAAAAAGAAAGTTGTAAGCAAAATAAAAAGATTCCTACAAGTAAGAAGAGTCCTAAAGGTAACAATAGTCTTAGATGCTAGCCGTTATTAAAACCCCGCAAGTTGGCATCTAGGTTTACTATGCCCAACAAGTTATTGCAAACAAACAACATGATCATTCATAATTTAGATAGTACTAAGAAGAAAATTAGTATCTTAGTCTGCATTTTCTCCAGATTTAAAGACATGTGGATACCTCTTCTTCAGATCCACTTTAGCTTATCAAGTAGATTCTCTACAAACTTATTTTTCCACAAAACTTCTACTTGATGCTACTTTCTTTGTTATCAACTTGTAAACTTGGCGATCTAGATTCTGAACCGAAACCTCCTTATAAGACAAACTATCCTTGATTCCAATATCCTCATTTGGTATGATATGTGAAGTATCTCCCATGCACTCCTTGAACATGGAGATGTGAAACACCAGATGGATGGCTGATAAATCTTGTGGTAGTACTAACTCTTAAGCTACGTTGCCGATCCTTTTGGAAATCTTGTAAGGACCAATATATACTGGGGTTTAGCTTCCCTTCATACAAAATATCATAACACCCTTCAGGGGTGAAACTTTTCAAGTGACTCAGACATCTACCTCAAACTATAATTCCATTCTCCTAACATCATTGTAGGACTTTTGACGACTCTGCGCTCTTTCAATTCTCTCTTGAATGACTTTCATTTTCTCCATAACTTGATGAACTAACTCTGTTCCTATCAACACTGCTTCACCTACTTCAAACCATCCAAAATGAGATCTGCATTTCTCCCCTGAAAGCTTCATAATGAGCTATTTGGATGCTAGAATTGTAACTACTGTTGTAATCAACTCAATGTGATATAGGTGATCATCCCAATTACCCTTGAAATTAATCACACAATCTACCTCAATGCTTCAAAACACCATCTCCGCCTTCTTCAGAAGCCATTACTTGTTTTTTCTTACGAACATTTTCCTTTAATTCAAGCAAGATAGGGTATTGGTATTGCTCGCCTTTTACCTCTGACACTAATGATGACTCAGCACCATTCATCACCACTTGTTCACCTTATGTGGAATCCATTAATATAACACCTAATCGTGCAAGTCTATGCACCTCTTGTGCAAACTCATTCTTACCTTCCTAAAAATGGGTGTACAACCCATAGACAACCTGCTTAAGGAATCAACAACAACATTAGCCTTACCTGGGTGGTAAAGAATACTCATGTCAAATCCTTGAGTAACTCTAACCACCTTCTCTTTTTCAGATTAAACTATTTGTAACTAAACACAACTGAAGTCTCTTGTGCTCGGTGAACATATCCACATGAACACCATTAAAATAACGACACCACTTTTCAAAACAAACACTATAGAAGCCAACTCTAAGTTATGGGTTGGGTAATTCTTCTCATGAACTTTCAATTTTTTGGAGGCATAAGCTATAACTTTGGCATTCTACATTAGCACACTACCCATGTAAACTCTAGATGCATCACAATACACCACAAAACCTTGAGTACCTTCCGATGAAGTCAATTGTATTGTAGTCAAAAAATTTCTCAATTCCTAAAAGCTTTTCTCACAAGCTTCAGACCATTGAAACTTAATTGTCTTCTAAGTCAATTTGTTCAAATAAAACCCTTATCTAGAAATTCCTTCAACTGTTCATTCAACTATGCTCGTGACATTCTGTAAGGCGTAATAGAGATAGGATGAGTATCTGGAATGATGTCTATGCCGAAGTCTTTTTCTCTCTTAGGAAGGACTCCGGGTAGATCATCTAGGAAGACTTCTAGAAACTCTTTTACTATTGAAAAAAACTGACTGAATTGGAGGTATCGCAACACTAGAGTCATTAACTCATACTAACTTATAGACACACCCCTTGGAAACTAACTTTATTGACTTAAGGTACAAAATGGAAAGACCCTTCGGCATTGCTGAACTACTTTTCCATTCTAAGACTGACTTATTTGGAAACTCAAACTTGACAACTCGAGTCCTAAAATCAACTGAGGCATAACATGCATGAAGCAAGTCCATACAAAGAATGACAATTGCAATCTACCATGTCTAACTTGATTAAAACTGCCATGGTACTCTTGTGATTGACGGAAATGGGACAATCACGATAAACTTTGTTTGCAGCAATAGAATCACCAATAGGTGTACAAAAAGTTATTCATTAAGTAGCTCAAGAATAACATTAAAATTCATAGCAACATAACGAGTTACAAAGTAGAAACTCGCCCCTAGATATCACAAAGAATAAATAGTAAAGTCAACAACTTAGATCATAGAAATGACCGCATCTGGCGAATCCTCTTGCTCTTGGCGACTAGCAATATCATATAAGCAGTTTGTTCCTCCGCCAATATCGTTTTCTTCCATGTTCTTTGGACACTCTTTCATGAAGTGACCCTCTTGTCGACACTTGAAGCAACATGTCTAGCCATCACGACACTTTCTGGGTGGGTTCTACCACACTTAGCACATAGGAGCCACGTTACGTTCTTGTGACACACTATCCTAAGACTGTGCAGGTCTAGCTTTGAAAATCTTTGAATTCTGGCTAGTATACTCACCTTTATTCTTAGGTGCAGGTGCATTAGCAGATGATGGAGAAGGTCCCTTTTGTTCCTATTGGAAACATGACCAGTTTGCATTACTCTTCGGTTGCACGGACTCATTCCTTGACTTAGCCCTCTTGTTCTTGAACTCTTCTCTATCTCTAATCTTCTCGTCCTCTAATTTCTGCACATACACAATTAATATCAAAATATCCATGTCCTTAATAAGCATTGCTGACCGGCCGTCTTTGTTTGATAGACGAGACAACCCAGCAACAAACAGACTTATCCTACTCCTCATGTCCGCAACCGATTCTGGAGCATACCGAGACAATTGGCTGGATTTCAACCCATACTCATGAACACACAAAGAATCTTGACTAAGTGTATGGAACTCATGTACCTCGGCCTCTTTCAGTTCTCGAGGAAAGAAACACCCCAAGAAGTCCTCCTCAAAACAAGTGCAACTCGCAGGTAGTGCATTCTCATCTCTATCCTCTTTCCACTAATAAAACAAAGTTCTAGCAATACCCTTGAGTTGATATGCATGTAGCTCAACCCTCTCAGTGTCATCAACATGCATCATCTCACCTTTTTCAATTTTTCAGTAAAATTCTCTGATCCTAGTAGGGATCGAACCAGTGAAACTTGGGGGATTCATCCTCAACAACTCAGGAATCCTCGAAGTTTTAGCCCCTTCTTGTCGAGCTCCTCTTTGCTGACCAACCTATTTTGTCACAGCCTGACTCAACATCCTTATCGCCTCTCTGAATTTGGATTAGTAACTTCTCCATGGGGTTGCACTTCAAGTGTATTTGGTATCCCTTGTTTCTCAACATTCTTCCTAGCTGGACGACATTTGACTTCTCTTCGCGGAGGCATGATTCTCTGAAAACATGCGCATGCACGAATAAGAAGGGAACTTCTTAAAGATCAAACTCTAACGCACGAAAAGAGTGTGAAAGAAGTGAAGAAATTCCTAAATGTTACAGCCTCCTAATTATAGATATGGCGCGCTTTACACCGATAACTAGGACTCTACAGACACACATTCTTAGACTCCCTAGGACTCTTGAACTCTTTGCTCTGATACCAAGTTTGTCACACCCCGAGCCTACACCATGGACGAGACTGGCACTCGAAGACCATTGTTGACCCCGAGAGGACCCTTGGCCTGGCTTACATACTCAGCGGAAGACTTCAATCATTAATACAAGGATTAAAATGCACTTACTCAACTATTTAAAGGATAACTTAGAACGTTTTAAAGATAAAACATTCAACTTAGCAAAAATGGCAACTAAAGTTTAGTACATAATAAATGATAATGAAAAGACTCAAAGGACTAACATCTGACTGTCTATGAAACCTCTAAAAAAAACTAAGATGGGTGTTGGGAAAACCCCCACAACATCCTAATAAACTACAATAGATACTGAAAGCAATAAAAATGAATCCTCCGGAAAGCAAGGAGGCTCAACATTCAGTGAATTTTTTCTATAGTGTACACAGCTTACCAGTCAGATTAGTTGAACAACCTACAATACAAGAAGTCTACCCTGCAAAGTGGCTTCTCACTTATCCCTATTATCGAATGAGGAGATCCCACGTCAAGTGCAGGAATTCCTTCCAAATGGGCGGTAGAGTCTCAGTCCATGCTCAATGCCTGCGTTTTAAATGTATGAGGCAGACAACAAAGAATTCACTATAAGCATAAGCAATACCCTGCATAAGTTATTACAGAGAAAGTGCCAACTGACAGAACCTTAGGAAGTAAAGAAAATGGATCAGCAGAAATGTAATGATAACATGTGCAACACAGATACACAATAACAAATAAATTAAGATTAAAATTGACTACAGGAAGTTGTTACCATTGTTTATGTATTTGATCTTTAACTAAATTCAACAAAATGAGCTTCCTCTTGTTGATACAGCAAGAGCACATAAGTTCTTTTTTTAATTCCTCGGTTAGTTGCTTTGTAGATCTCTATATGCATGTAGACCTCCGGGTTATAAATTTATCAATATTGTAGATATTGCCTTTTGGATAACATGCACACATGTATTATTTGCTTCTACAATTTGTTGGCTACCTGTATGCATGCAGATGTCTGGGACAAAATGGCTGAACATACAACACATTCGGAGAAAAAGAACAAACACCGATGTTTATTAGGTACAAACGCTGAAATTTTAATGAATCTCAATCTCAGTATATACCTTTCTTTCCTCCATAACTCCAGTGAGCGTTGAATCTATTGTGTTGTTTTGTGCTAATTTATAGAGTTAGGTTTTAGGACAACAAGTAATATCCTGTGAATATTTCTCCTCTGGTGGTACATAACAGATAAGGTGAGAATACTAAACAAGTCTTACAATGGATTAATCTCTTTAGTTTTCAGTTTTGTTTTGTAAGTATTGTACGGTTCTCTAACCAATCTGCTAAAGTACACGTGAAATCATTCAGGAGTAAGATTGAAAGCATGGTATATCTGAACACTAATTTAATTACTATTTTGTTGTCATTTCATCCGAAATTATTATTCATGTATGACAGTCCAGCATGTGAAACTAAGCCCACCAAAGAGACTTCATTGACTTTAAGTGGTACGGCAAGGGACTTCCTGTAACCATCTATCCATATGTATGTATCATTTGTTAGAATTAAACTTTGAAAAGAGACATGCTGAATGAAGTTTCTTTGTGACAAAGTGTATGCACCTCTTAGCTAAACTTTGCTTCATAATATTTCCATTTGTTATTTTGCAGATTGCGAGATCTGAATAGAGACAAGCAAATTAAAATTTTGTATAGTTGATGAATCTACACTTCGCTGCAAGTTTAGTTCCTAAAGGTCTTCGCTATCTTTTTCTATGGTTTACCGATGATTACTCCTCTTATGCTCATACACGCAAATAGTTGCCGCCGCAAGAACTACGTCCAATGCTTTCTGAGAACTTGTTGAACCATATATGATTGTTAACTCAAAACATCCTAGCTACTTTATAGTGGTAAATTATGTCATGCAATCATTTCCAAATCTTGAAAAAAAATTGTTTTCCACGACATCAATGACTACAAAAAATTGTTTTCCATGTGTCTGTTCGTTATTCTAGTATCCTTCTTGTTGGTTGTATTTCAATGTCTAAATCATTTAAATCACATGATGACAGTTCCATGAGATCCTTAAATAATAACTACTCTTTTTCCTCTCTTTAAAATTCATAAAAGTTCTTGTTGCACCGATGAAAATATCAACTATTCATTATGGTATAGTTGACTTTGTTGTAATAGAGAAGCTCTGCCTAGAATATACAGGTTCTCGCTCGGCTATATGGTTTTGTTCAGGTAACTCTTGAGAAGCTTCCTCAATTTCTTTTTATTTTGTTGACCCAAGTAACCAGACTACGTCTTATTTAATGATTTTTTTTGGTTCACTAACCTGATGAGAGTCTGGCTTAAGTTACTTGTCTGAATGTTATCATAGAAGGTTGATTAAGTTTTGATTGTTAGACCTTTGAACCTAACAAGTACATTTGCATTGTTTGCCATATATATATGTATGATCCAAAGATGATGATCTTCCACTAGTGAGAATTTTGTTGTACTCACAAAGTCTTAGATTTAAAAGATACAAAATGATCGAAATTGATGGTGACTAAAGACATCAGGTTCTTTAGAAGCTTTCATTCAAATGCAAAAACAAGTGGGAGTCGTATTAAAGATATATACAGCTGTTATTTTTTTTTATATAGAAGCATATTTCGACCACTATTTTATGAGTGATCATAGTTTGATTTCTATGTTTTTTTTTCGTTAACTTTGTAGAGTTGGCTGCTCCTTTATTTCAACCAACACAAATATATACAACAAAGGATCAGAAATTCCATCCCAAAGCAAAAAAACTAAGTAGCTTAGTTTTATTCACAGTAATGTATGTTTGTTCATGGCGTGTTGTACCTAACATAATTATGTGTTGCTTTTCTAATCCTCTTGACCCCTCTACTGATGACACGTCCCTATGTTGAGATCTTCTTCATTCAACCCCATCCACACATGAGGAGGTCCCTAGCTAATTTTGGTATCTGATTCTCATACTATTATAGATTCTCTTTCATTTGTCTACAGAGTTGCTGTCTATTTGAGTTAATCATATTTTTTCCTGTGTTAAAAATGTTAATAAGGGGTGGAGGTACTTTGATTGTGAACCCACTAAGATAAGTTATGAGTTTTGTGTCAATTGAGAATTCATGTGCTGATAAATGTTCTATATGATTTGCGCGCGCGCACACACACATATATATTGATTGGATGGCTTACAGTGAACACTCTCCAATTATGCACTTCCAGATCTTTATTGTTATGAATTGGTTTGGCTTACTGTAAAGTTAAGCATATTAAATACATGATTTATTTCACTAACTTATAATTTTATTTTTAATTTTTAGAAAAATGCCGATAATTGAATTTGAATTATAGCCAGAAGTAAACTCAATCTATTGTAGTGAACGTGAAGAGTTTTTGTACTAGTTTCATATATGTTAGAATGCATTTTGTTTTGTGGAATTATTCAATAGTAGAGATCTTTAAGCAATCACGTTCTAAGTATTTTTTGTACAAGACATGTTTCTCAAAGTTTATTTGAAATATATAGCTTCGATTTAATTATTTTATTTTGTGTTTTAGGTCATATGTATATTTCATTATTTGATCATTGAATATATGCAAATAAAAAATATTATTCTTACAAATTCAAGATTGTTGCTACAAAATTCTACACGATATTGCCACACTTCAAAAGTGTTTTTGTAGGACATCCAACATTATCTTGTACATAGGAAAACTTACCGTTTATAAGTATTGATCTACATGGGATATAAAAGGCAACACCTTTTAAGTGTGAACAATAACAAACCAAAGATAAAACTTTCAAGTGTAGTATAATTTTAAAAAAAAAGTGTCGCTAATGCATCTCAACAAAGTGTGCCCTTATACCTCTTTGTCTACGCTTTATAAGTGTAGATGTGATGGCGACATTTAAAAAGTGTTGCCTAATGTCAAAGGATACTCTTCATTAGGCCACCTACTTAAAGTGTTACTTAAAGTACAAAAGTGTAAATTTTTTTTATCAAAGGTCACACTTTTTGCTAGTTAAAGCTATACTTTACTGGTTCCATAGGCCTAAGATTTTGTAGTGATTGTTCATTGGATCAACAGTGCACTGGGTGCCGATCCTAGTTACCTGTGTCTTCATCATAATATGATGCATGCCAACTGGCATCGGTACATTTAATATTTTAGTATGCGAGTTGGAATGCTAAAACAACATAGGCTTGAAAGAGAATATAAAAGAAACACTTACCTTTTCTCTTCTCAACTAATGAATACTTAACTGCACTTATTTTATTACAAAGTAGTTTAAAACAAGTGCAATATAAAAAAAGGAAAACTATTTAAAACAAGATGTCAACTCATAATCATAATGTCATAAAGAAATACCATGCAGAACACCTTGAGGAACCACACAATTACTACTGTTTCTCTAACCGAAAATCATCACTTAATAGCTATAGGGATGATACATTACTTTATCTCACCCTGCCAACGACCATCCTATACCTTGTCGAGGGCATCGGAAGCTAACTCACTAAGTAGATTCACTAGTCTATGTGTAAAGGAATCTCTAATAAGTATGAACCTTTTCTACCCATGAAAGCTACATGCATGGTTTATGGAGACTTAAGTTAATATGAACTCGCATCCCCGTATCGGTGTTCAATACTACTCCCAAAAATATACTTAGCAGATATGTTTTAAAAACAACTTCTTTGTGTGATTTGAAATTAGTGCTCAAAAACTTAGATCAAATGCTATCTTGGAAATCTTAGTTTCCCATTTTGCTTCATTTAGAAAGCTATTACTATTTTTTGAAAACTAGCCCGAAGACTCTTTGGTAATCTCAGTTTTCGTTCTTATTCAAATGTAAAGACAATTTATATCTCTTTGGGAATATATAGTCCCCATATACTTCTTTGAAGAAAGAACTTCAACTTTTATTCTTTACTGAACTCTAAACTTAAATCTTAAATCAAAATTAAAACGTTTGTAAAAGACTTATGAAAACTTTAAATGAACTTCTCTTACTTGACTCTTGACTTCTCTTGGTTTGATCTTAACTGCTCTTGACTTGACTCATGACAAATCTTAACTTGACTCTTAACTAATCCTTGAATTTAATTATGGATTCAAGAATTATTATTTATGATAGGAAACATCTCTTGATGTTTAGGAATGATTTGGAATAGCTAAACTTGACAAAATTTAAGAAATCACCGTCTTGGAACAAGTACGTGACCCGGAGATGCTCCTAAATAATTACTTATGAAATTTAATTTTGAGGCAAAGGAATTTGCGTCCTCTCCGTGACGTGGAGATGATTTTTATACAATGTAGGAGAAGGTCCTCATCGCGATAAGGAAAATGTTATGGCAGATGCTTTGAGTCAAAAAGTGATAAGTATGGGTAGTTTAGCTTACGTGAGTGGAACCAAGCGACTGTTGGACAAGGAGATTCAGACCTTAGAGTCTAAGTTCGTGCAGTTTGGCGTCTCTGAAAAAGGTGGGTTGTTAGCTAGCGTTGAAGCTAACTCCATGTTCATAGAGGAAATCAAGTCCAAGCAATTTGAAAATAGAGATTTAGATGAGCTTAGAACAAAGATTTCAATAGGCAAGTCTCAAGGAACCAGTCTACATGCTAATGGTGTTCTCAACTATAAGGGTAGAATGCGTGTTCCAAGAGTTGATGATTTCATTCCATGGTTGTTGCGGAGGCTCATGGCTCGCGCTATTTTATTCATTTGGGCGTGACCAAGATGTATAGAGATCTGAAACGAGTGTATTGCTTGTCGAGTATGAGACAAGACATTGAGAAGTTTGTGGCGAAGTCTCAGAATTATCAACAAGTGAAGTATAAAAATCAAAGGCTTGTGGGGCTACTTCAAAGGATGCCAATTCTGGAATGTAAGTGGGAAAAGATAGCCATGAATTTTATGGTTGGTCTTTCCCAGACTCAAGGGAAGTTTGATTTTGTTTGGGTTGTAGTTGATAGATAGACCAAGTCAGCCCGTTTCACTCCGATAAGGGTGGATTACAACGCTTAACAGTTGTCTGAGATTGATAAACAAAGAGATAGTGAGGCTACATGATGTGTCCATTTTTATCATCTCAGATCGTGGTACCCTTTTAACTTCCATGTTTTGGGGGAATTTTCATGATTAATTAGGCACACAACACACTTTTCGTACAACCTTCCATCCCTAGACAAATGGACAATCAATAAGGACTATACAAGTTTTGGAGGAGATGTTGAGAGCTTATGTAATTGACTTTGGAGGGCATTGGGATATGTTACTATCCCTATGTGAGTTCTCCTATAATAATAGTTATTACTCGAGCATTGATATGGCACAATTTGAGGCGGTATATGGAGGGGATGTAGATCACCTATAGGTTGGTTCACATCCGGAGATGTAAAACCTTTGGGGGTTGACTTAGTGAATGACTCTCAAGATAAGGTGAGGAGAATTCAAGATAAACTTTTAGCCGCGCAGAGTAGACAAAAGAAGTACTCGGATTACAAGGTATCAACCACGAAGGGGGTGATGAGAATTGGTAAGAGGGGTAAGTTGAGTCCTCTCTATATTTGTCCCTTTAAGGTTCTTGAATGTGTAGGGCCGGTGGCGTATAGATTAGAACTACCTCCAAATTTATCTGTTGTACATCCCGTATTTCATGTGTCCATGTTGAAGAGATATCAAAGTGATTGTCACTATATCATCAAGTGAGACTCAATAGTCCTAGACAAGGACCACTATTATGAAGAGGAAACAATTGTTGTTCTTGATCGCGATGTTTGTAATTTGAGGAAAAAAGAGATTAAGTTCACAAAGATTCAATGGAAAAATCATCCAGTGGAGGAAGATACTTGGAAGACCGAGAAGGATATGCGAGACAAGTATCCACAATTGTTCGTCAAATTAGGTACTACCTTGTTCCTTTTCTAGCCTACCTTACCCTAGTTGAACACTCGGGGATGAGGGATGGGTAAATTAATTTTTATTGTAAAGACCTGATATCGCCTTTATAGAAATTGCAAGAGGGAAATATTGGGACTGGAAAAACGTTTTCATAGTACTAGGATTTTCCACCCTTGTCCAGATTTGGAGGAATTTAGAATCATCAAGTTATGGAAATCTGGTAGCAATCGGGTGGACTAAATATGAATTTGATTACATAATTGGTTAGATAACTCATTAAGGAATTCGTACAACTTTACTAAATTGAATTTGGATAAGTAGATCATCAGGAATGTATCTTGGCGTTATGGGAACTTTTTGAGCGTAGTACATTAAAAGTATCTTGTAAAAAGGGAGAAGGTGAAAATATATTGTAAGTGTAACAACCCTAAAAATGAATAGGATCAAGACTTAGGTTGTCAAGAATGCTTGCGATTAGACCAAGGTTCACACAGATTAATACGCGTAGAACCAGACCTCAGAACCCTTACTACGACCAAGCCAACTAACTTGGGGAGTTAGTTGAGCTTGGAAAGGTTGGAACCAACCAAGTAAGGCTCTCAAAAATGAAGATTTAATCGAAGGAGTCTTTACCGCACTTAAAAAGAAGAAATTTTAAGTTTTGAGGGTCTAGGGGTAAAATGGTCTTTTACAGGCTAAGGATGATATCGTAATTACCCTGAATATATATATAATTAATTATTTAATAAAATGGAGGGGCAATTTTGAGAGAGAGAGCCGAATTTGAGCTCTAAGAGTGGAGTCTTGCTCCACCCGGGTTCGAACCTAGGTGGAAGCAATGATTTAAATTGTTTTTATTTAAGATTGATAATTTAATTTAATTAATTAATATTTATTAGATGATTAAATAAAAAGGAAAATCAGATTTTTAAATATTAAAGAGAGTCCTAAATTGACTAAGTCATCCCCTTATCCTAAACAACTACACACACGTTTCACTCTCTCTCAAATCTCTCTCTCACGTTTCATCACTCTCTCTCTCTCACGTTAGTTATGCCAAGAACAACAAAAATCAGAAATATTCATCAAGAGTTCTACACACTTAAAGAACTCACCTGAAATTTTAAGAAAAACCAAGTACCCAAAAACGTCAAGGCAAAGAGAGGTTGTCCGTCGAGTGGTGTGTACGTGAGGTGAATTGGGCGTGGCTTGGAGGGACGTTTGGGCAGAAAATTCAGGCTTGAACAACATCAAAAAGGTATGGGTTTCTTCTCTCTTGGTCCCTTTCCCAAGAGGCCCCTTACGATTCGAGATATTCACTCCGAAACTAACGTTGTTCCCCATTGCATGTCCTTGTCACTAGCTCCCAAATGATTTCGTAGGTTGGGTATTTTGTGCTGGTAGATTTAGGCATGTATGATGTTTTTATGTTGAATGTAAATATGTTATGTGCGTGATATCACGAAAATGATAACTAAGGTGTAATCGGAAAAAAAAATGTGTATGTGTACACGTTGGGCAGTGAGGTTTAGTCACTGTTTTGGAGAAGTAAAGAGGCATGTTATTGCTTGTATTTTATGTGCTAAACTTGTGCATAACATGATGTTCATATGGTGTGTGAAATGGTTTTGAGTGTAAACGTTTGACTAAATGTAATCCGTAAACCACACCTAAATTACATACTAAGTGGTTGGTGAAATGCCCTAAGAAACTAATAAGAAAAGTTGATTTAAGGAAGGTAAGAATTATGAAATAATTTCCAGATTTGTCTACTCCACAATCAGGTTAAAAATCTGGGTTTTAAAGGAAGAATAAAATAAGTGAGGTCAATGGGAATTGAACCCAAGACCTCACATGATAAAGAGGCTGAAAAATTAAAACAAAACGTAAAGGGGCTAAGGGGAATCGAACCCCTTAGCTACTGTTGTCGCGAGAAAAGAAAAAGAAAAATGGGGCTGGGGGAATCGAACCTGGCTACTGGAGTCGCGACAAAGAAAAAGAAAATGGGGCTGGGGGGAATCGAACACGCGACGCTGGGGGTGAAAGAAGAGAAAAATAAATCAAACAAATGAATGGGAGGCGTGGGATTCGAACCCACGACCTCCAGGCAGCGAGGGAAAGAAGAGGAAAATAAAGAAAAGAAAGTGTGAGGCATGGGAATCGAACCCACGACCTCAGGGATGGAAATGGGAGGAGCGAAAATTAAATAAGAAAAATGAGGTGAGGCTGTGGGGGCTCGATCCCACAACCCCACTGCCGAAATTTCTAGCCTAGCGAAATTAAATAAAAAGAAAGATAGGAGGCTGTGGGGGTTCGAACCCACCACCTCACAGCCTCTAGCGAATTTAAGTTAAAATATGGAGGTTGTGGGGGTTCGAACCCACAACATCCCTATCCCAGCGCAAATTTAAGGAAAAATCAAAGAGGCTGTGGGGGTTTGATCCCACAACCTCTTGGTTTGGACGAAAAGGGCTTTGAGATTTTAGTTAAAAATAAAAAGGGGTTGTGGGGGTTCGAACCCACAACCCTTCGGCCATTTTAAGAGAAACAAAAAAAAATTAAGTAGAAAATTGGTAATTCAATGTTAATGTTGGGATTAAAACTAGAGTTCTAATGCTATGAATATTAAAAAAATAAAATCAACGAAAAATGTAAATGATATCCATGTGATTCACACTTGGGTTTCCTTGCCCAAACTTCCGTATTGATACATAAGTTATACGTGAATAAAATATCCAAGAATAATGCCATTTACTTAGATCCAAATTAAGATCTTGGCATATATACAAGATACATAAGTCTTGTACTACATAATCTTAGGAAAGTAAGAATCACTTAACGAACTATGAATGAAGCCTCATGGCTTGTATGTATAGACACATAATTCTAACATACGATCAAAAGTAAGTGAACCTAAGATGTATGTAGTGAAATGATGAACCCTAGAAGGGTTAAATATGAGTGTAAGATACACTAAATGGCCAAGTGCATTGGCATATGATGAAATGAACATTCACGTAATAAGAGGTGAGCAACTATGAAAAGTAAAGGTGCTAATGATGAAGAATGTGGTGACAACATGATCTGAGGCTAACGTAAATAATGAGAGCGATCTCGAATGAGTCTAAGTAAATGTTACCAAAACGTACTCACCTATGAGAGTGTAAGATAATGAAGAGACCAGTCTCTATGAACACTCAAACGAAAGTATTGAGCTTAACACACTTAATACTAATTATGAGATGAGAAATCATCTAATGAGCTATAATGTCCTCATACTAGAAGCCAGCTTCCATACGTATGAGATAAATGAAATGGAACTTTATACTGAGCACCGATAGACTAGCTATGAGCGGTGATGCCTTCTTTCGGGATGGGTGAAGGTTCACGTAACTCTCATGAGATGAGACTGTCCGGCTTGCCAGGTATGGGTCTCCATACATCTCCTAGTCTTTGAACCTATACTGCCAATATAGGGATGTGGCGGGGTTAAATTCCCATGTACGCTAGCATGTTATTGGATCACTTTGGCCGGTGATTCCACCTCTTTTTGGTGTGAGGGAGACACTGGATTTCATGATGCTCACATGATCTGTGTCTGTTAAAGTTAAAGTTCCCAATGAATGAAAAGCATAATGAAATGAATGGTACCAAAGGTGTTAGGATAGGATAATCAAGAGCTGAGCTAGACTCAAGTAATAACACTAGGTTATTCTTGATCATTGCACAGCACACCCGATGAAAGTCTTAAACTACACCCTAGGTATAGCTGGTGTTCGCACTGGCCTATGAATGAAATGAAATGAAGTACGTATGAATAATGTAGCAGACTCTGTGTTTGCTAATGAAGACTCCCTAGTTGAGGTCCCATATGTTGAGCCTTATTTTGGAAAGTCTTAATGTTAAGTCCATGATTCCAAGGTCTCATGGCATATGAATGAATGATACGAACGAAGCTATGTGTTATATGTTATGTGTTATGATATGTGCTATATGAAGATGATATGTGTTGTGTGCAATACGATATTTACTATGATGCATGTTACTCTTATGGCTTGACCTTCCTAACTCGATTTGGAAAGTTCACTAACTTTCCTAATCTCAATTTGGCAAGTCTACTGACTTGACTTCCAAAAATCATGTCGTTAAGAAAGAGCTATTCTTTCTCATGCATGTCCTTGGTGTGTACTTGCATATACCCGTACTTAGTACAAGTGTGTACTAACCCTATACATCTATAGTATTTTAGGTGCAGGCACAAGTGGGCGATAGAGCTACATGATCATTGTTGCAGCTTCCGGACGTCAGCATTCATCCGGAGTTTGGTAGGTCCTCATGCTTTCGAGGATGCTACTGTTTTACCTTCTAGCTTAGTTTTAGAGTTCAGCTAGTGGAGCATGTTCCACTAGCGTTTCTTTCCTGTTTTTATTCAGACCTTGTATTGGTGCCATTTTGGCAAATTATACACTTAATACTTATTGATCTATTTCTTTCAGTTGCTTATCTCTTAATGTTAGATGGTTGATGGTGAACTATTATGAAATGTTATGAATGTTTAACAAATATGTTAAGGAGAAAAATGTTTCAAATTTTTCGCTAAAATTAACCTAAGTGAAGTATGAATAACGTAAGTAGGCTTGTCTGCGACCTCTGAGAGGTCAACGACGCCGGTCTCGTCTGGGGTCTAGATTCTAGTCGTGACAAAGTTGGTATCAGAGCATTAGGTTGAATTACGAAAATAATAAGTTCACATCAACCACATTGAGTAGTTTCTAAGTCATGGTAGTGAAGTGCACCACTATCCTGAATTAGAGACTGCATGATGCGTAGGAAAATTTCCCCTTCTTCTGATCTTATTGTACTTTTCTGAATGTCTGAATTCTTGGTGTTATGAGCGTATCTAACATCAATTTTTGTTGTTTTCAGAGAATGAACCCTAGGAGGGCTATTGGTCAGAGGAGAGGAAGAGCAGCTGCTTGGGGCAACCGAGTTCCACCCCAGGCTCCAGCTGAAGGAGTGGTTGTGCCAGTTAATCCAGCTGGGTTGACTGATGCTGAGGTGAGGGCATCTCTGGACCAGATGGCACAGGCCATTACTAGGCAGGACCAGGCTATGACTGCCCAGTTCAAACCGGCAGGATGTTCAGAGGGAGAACCCACCGGTTCGTAGCATGGCTGACAGGATGAGGGATTTCACGAGGATGAATCCTCCTATTTTCAGAGGGTCTAGGACATAGAGGATCCCCAGGAGTTTGTGGATGAGGTTCATAAGATCCTGGTGTCTATGGGGCAACTGATATTGAGAAGGCTGAGTTGGCTTCCTATCAGCTCAAGGATGTTGCACAGACTTGGTGCAAGATGTGGCAAGATAGCCGTGTCTTAGGTGGAGTGCCAGTCATATGGGAGCTATTCAAGACAGCATTTCTGGAGAGATTCTTCCCCAGGGAGATGAGGGAGGCCAAGGTTGAGGAATTCAGCAACCTTAAACAAGGCTCTATGACAGTCAGGGAGTATTACTGAAGTTTGTTAAGCTGTCAAGGTATGTTATTTTCCCTAGTATTTAATAGCAAGAATGAGGATAATACTGAACTTTGTTGAAATCATCCAGGTATGCTACTTCCCTGGTTTCTAACAGCAGGGATGAGATGAGCAGGTTCCTCACAGGAATCAATGGGGACCTGTAGGAGGAGTGTCGATCTGCAATGCTCCATGATAATATGGATCTTTCCAGGTTGATGGTGCATGTCCAGCAGGTAGAGGACAGCCGCAGAAAGAGAGGTGTTCGTGATGCTAGGAGGCCTAGGCCTCAAGATCAGGCAGGACCCAGTCATGGAGGCCACAGGAACAACTTTGGCGTCCGTGAGCAGCCAAGGTTCAAAAAGGGGCAACAGAGTTCTGGGAATTCTAATCCTCAGAGGAGTGCTACACCTAGAGGAGGCAGACCTGAGCCCAAGAAGGGCAATGGAGGTGAGATGCAGCGTCCTAAGAAGAATTGTGCTAAGTGTGACCGAGCTCACAGTGGAGAGTGCAGATAGGGCACTAATGCCTGCTTCGGTTGTGGTAAGAGTGGACACATGGTCAGAGACTGTCCACAGAATAGAGGTCAGACTGGAGGTAATACTCAGCCTAGGCCTAATCCACAGGGTGCAGCAGCAGCCGAGCCTCCTAAGAGGAACAGGTTGTATGCCCTGAAGGGTAGAGAGAAGAAGGAGAAGTCCGCTGATGTGGTCACAGGTATGCTGCAAGTGTTCTCAACTTCTGTTTATGCTTTACTTGATCCATGGTCTACACTTTCCTTTGTAACTCCTCTGCTTGCTCTTACTTTTGAGATATTGCCTGAAGTTCTGCATGATCCTATAGTGGTTAGTACACCTTTAGAAGAGAATGTAAGAACTGATAGAGTATACAAGGATTGCCCAATAGTTGTGAGTGGTAAAACTATGTGTGCAAACTTGGTTGAGTTACCCATGCATGATTTTGATGTTATTCTTGGCATGGATTGGCTTCACAGTTGTTATGCTTGCTTGGACTGTCGTAGTAGAGTGGTGAGATTTCGCTTTCCTAATGAAGAAGAGTTAATCTGGGAGGGGTACAATTCGAGTCGTCCTAACCCCTTGATTTCTAACCTTAAGGCCAATAAAATGATGTCCAAGGGGTTATTGTGTCATCTTGTGAGTGTTAATGATTTAGATCATGACATTCCTTCCATAGACTCAGTACCTATAGTGAATGAGTTCTTAGATGTGTTTCGTGATGATTTGCCTGGAGTTCCTCCCCTTCGAGAGATTGACTTTGGTATCGATTTAGAACCCGATACTAAACCAATCTCAATTCCTCCTTACAGAATGGCTCCAGCTGAACTCAAAGAGTTGAAGCTGCAGTTAAAAGATCTCACTGACAAGGGTTTCATTCAGCCGAGCATATCCCCTTGGGGCGCTCCAGTGTTGTTTGTAAAGAAGAAAGATGGAACCCTTAGAATGTGTATCGATTATCGGCAGCTCAACAAAGTCACTATAAAGAATAAGTATCCACTCCCCATAATAGATGATTTGTTCGATCAACTCCAAGGGTCTAGTTTCTTCTCTAAGATTGAGCTTCGTTCAGGGTATCATCAGCTTAGGGTTAGGGATGGACATATCCCAAAGACAGCCTTTCGTACCCGCTATGGTCACTATGAGTTTTTAGTCATGTCATTTAGTCTCACGAATGCACCTGCTGGATTTATGGATCTCATGAACAGGGTCTTCCGTGAATACCTTGACTCTTTCGTCATAGTATTCATTGATGACATTATCATCTACTCTAAGACCAAGGAAGAGCATGAACAACATTTGAGACTAACCTTGCAGGTACTTAGACAGCATCAGTTGTATGCCAAATTCAGCAAATGTAAATTCTGGCTGAGATCAGTGACCTTCCTGGGTCATGTTGTGTCCGATCAGGGCGTGGAGGTGGATCCCAGGAAGACTGAGGCTGTAAAGAACTGGCCAAAGCCTCTTAAGTAGAAAATTGGTAATTCAATGTTAATGTTGGATTAAAACTAGAGTTCTAATGCTATGAATATTAAAAAAATAAAATCAACGAAAAATGTAAATGATATCCAAGTGATTCACACTTGGGTTTCCTTATCCAAACTTCCGTATTGATACATAAGTTATACGTGAATAAAATATCCAATAATAATGCCATTTACTTAGATCCAAATTAAGATCTTGGCATATATACAAGATACATAAATCTGGTACTACATAATCTTAGGAAAGTAAGAATCACTTAACGAACTATGAATGAAGCCTCATGGCTTGTATGTATAGACACATAATTCTAACGTACGATCAAAAGTAAGTGAACCTAAGATGTATGTAGTGAAATGATGAACCCTAGAAGGGTTAAATATGAGTGTAAGATACACTAAATGGCCAAGTGCATTGGCATATGATGAAATGAACATTCACGTAATAAGAGGTGAGTAACTATGAAAAGTAAAGGTGCTAATGATGAAGAATGTGGTGACAACATGATCTGAGGCTAATGTAAATAATGAGAGCGATCTCGAATGAGTCTAAGTAAATGTTACCAAAACGTACTCACCTATGAGAGTGTAAGATAATGAAGAGACCAGTCTCTATGAACACTCAAATGAAAGTATTGAGTTTAACACACTTAATACTAATTATGAGATGAGAAATCATCTAATGAGCTATAATGTCCTCATACTAGAATCCAGCTTCCATGACGTATGAGATGAATGAAATGAAACTTTATACTGAGCACCGATAGACTAGCTATGAGCGGTGATGCCTTCTTTCGGGAAGGGCGAAGGTTCACGTAACTCTCATGAGATGAGACTGTCCGGCTTGCCGGGTATGGGTCTCCATACATCTCCTAGTCTTTGAACCTATACTGCCAATATAGGGATGTGGCGGGGTTAAATTCCCATGTACGCTAGCATGTTATTGGATCACTTTGGCCGGTGATTCCACCTCTTTTCGTTGTAGGGGAGACACTGGATTTCATGATGCTCACATGATCTATGTCGGTTAAAGTTAAAGTTCCGAATGAATGAAAAACATAATGAAATGAATTGTACCAAAGGTGTTAGGATAGGATAATCAAGAGGTGAGCTAGACTCAAGTAATAACACTAGGTTATTCTTGATCATTGCACAGCACACCCGATGAAAGTCTTAAACTACACCCTAGGTATAGTTGGTGTTCACACTGGCCTATGAATGAAATGAAGTACGTATGAATGAATGTAGCATACTCTGTGTTTGCTAATGAAGACTCCCTAGTTGAGGTCCCATATGTTAGAGCCTCATTTTGGAAAGTCTTAATGTTAAGTCCATGATTCCAAGGTCTCATGGCATATGAATGAATGATACGAACGAAGCTATGTGTTATGTGTTATGTGCTATGATATGTGCTATATGAAGATGATATGTGTTGTGTGCAATATGATATTTAATATGATGCATGTTACTCTCATGGCATGACCTTCCTAACTCGATTTGGAAAGTTCACTAACTTTCCTAATCTCAATTTGGCAAGTCTACTGACTTGACTTCCAAAAATCATGTTGTTAGGAAAGAGCTATTCTTTCTCATGCATGTCCTTGGTGTGTGCTTGCATATACCCGTACTTATTACAAGTGTGTACTAACCCTATACATCTATACTATTTTAGGTGCACGCACAGGTGGGCGATAGAGCTACAGGATCATTGTTGCAGCTATCCGGACGTTAGCATTCATCCGGAGTTTGGTAGGTCCTCATGCTTTCGAGGATGCTACTGTTTTACATTCTAGCTTAGTTTTAGAGTTGAGCTAGTGGAGCATGTTCCACTAGCGTTTCTTTCCTGTTTTATTCAGACCTTGTATTGGTGTCATTTTGGCAATTATACACTTAATACTTATTGATCTATTTCTTTCAGTTGCTTATCTCTTAATGTTAGATGGTTGATGGTGAACTATTATGAAATGTTATGAATGTTTAACAAATATGTTAAGGAGCAAAAAGTTTCAAATTTTCCGCTAAAATTAACCTAAGTGAAGTATGAATAACGTAAGTAGGCTTGTCTGCGACCTCTGAGAGGTCAACGACGCCGGTCTCGTCTGGGGTCTAGATTCCAGTCGTGACAGTAAGCTCACTGCCTCGCTTCATGACACTGCAACGGTATTCTTGCCACTGCAATGACGCCGCTACAGCCGAATGGATGCAGATGTAGCAGGCGAGGCGAAAAGGAAATTAAGGATTTTTGGGATTTTTCAAGACAAGCTTACTGGTTCGCTTAGTGCCGCTGCAGCGATGCCGCTACATAGGATGGGTGCCGTTGCATCGGGATGACGGTTTAAAATTTGTAAATAAAACCCTTAGACGATGCTATTTTGTATTATTTTGACTTTTTGAGTTAAGAGACTACCCTGGGATATTCCAACTCGTTTTCCACTATTCTTGAAGTTAAAAGGTAAATTTTTTACTCTCCGAACTCGTTTTTCAATCCGTAAAACTTTTTAGAATGGGTCAATATTGATGGGGAAGGTTCTCTTGAAGAATCCTATGGTTGAATTAACTCTAATTGATTTGTTGCGGTCACGGGTTTTGAACTAGGATTCATACATTGTGTGTTTTCTGTAAATTTAGTTTTTTTTTTGTTGATTCACGTATATAAATTGTAGATTTTAGACCACAAACAAGCAGAACGAATCCGAAAAGTGAAGGATCAAGTTGTCTAGGGTTTCACCTTGTTTCGAGGTATGTGATGGTTGTGATTCGATGTAATGTGATATGTATTTTCTTTGCTTTGTTGTGATACTTTTATATGTATGAATGTTGAAATATGAATCGTAGATGTTGAAATGGGATATATGAATATTGATACCATGAAATCATGACTTGAATGTATAATCTTGATGCGTTATTGATGTGTGATTGGGATCGGCTGCCACGTTCTGGCACTTTAACTAGGCTTTGTACCACGTTCCGCCATACTAACTGGGATCGGCTGCCACGTTCCGACATAAAATAGGAATGTATTTCCACGTTTCGGCATGCTAACATTTTGACTTTGGGTTCCGTGAGAGGACCAACTATGTGATGAAGCATGCGAATTGCGTATTGATTGTTATTATATTATTGAATCTGTTGATATTCATGCATGTATTATAATGTTGTAATTGCTTGTTTGTGTTATACTAGTGGGATTGCCTGGTGATTCTACCATTTCACGGTAGTTGTGTACTGATTCTGCACTTACTCTTATTTTTGTTGAGTACAAGGCATCTTTACGCGACGGTTGATAGACCTTACTTAGGAAATCGGTGATTGCTTCTAGTTCAAGGGTGAACGATATTGTTCGGGCTACCATGGAATACTCTTTAGTCTATGTCCACCATATTCGGACATAGACCTTGCTTTAGTTAATTGATAGTTCGTTAGTAATCTCTTTATAGATATGTATATCGTTATAGTTTTGGTACATTGACTTTCAGATTCTAGGTTTATCTTCCGCATTGTTAGTTAGTTATTAGCTCTTTATTTAGTAATGCAATTTTTTCTTTAGTTATTTAACTCTCTTCCGTAACTTAAATACCTTAGATTTAGATTTCTTTCTTTAGTTGGTTGTTAGAGTTGGTTCTCCCACCGAGTTGTAGTGTGGGTTCCAATCACGATGGTCCGGGTCGTGTTTATTACTAATTATTGCAAATGTTATTTTCACTATATAACATTCTTTAGTTATAAGATTATAAATTCTCATAGTTATTACGTGAATTATTTTTTTCAATCATCTTTTCTTATCTTAACTTATTGATCAATAATTTATCATATTATAATACTACCCTATATATGTGATAAGATATTGTTGTTATTTTTCCTTAAATAAATTATGCTTTATTGAATATTTTTTTTTACAATTATATGAACTAAATCTTTGTTGGGTGTAAGATAAAATGTTGTTATATATCTATATTTATATCTATATTACCTTAAAAGAATAAACTCCTAACTTGAATGTTAAATTACTATAATATCCCTAATTAGGTTGTGACTTTTTCGATGAGTTGTGACTTTTCCAAAGAGTTGTGACTTTATCAATAATTTATGAGTTTTCCAAAGAGTTGTGACTTTTTCAAAAAAATTCAAAACGTTGTCACTTCTCAATAAGGTCATGATTTTTCATCAATAATTTGTTGTTCGAAAAGGTCATGATTCTTCTTGAGTTTAATTTTTTCTGTGTGAGTTATTGTTGTTGAATGACTTCAAAGTTTAGAGGTACCACTATTCTGATAAAGTATGTTATTCTATCCTTAGATGATTTATTCCATAACCTCGAGTATTCAGGGGAAAATATAAATTTTATGATGTAAAATTTATTTTTTTTCTAAATATATACATTAGTACATAATGTTCTAGTATATGAAGTTAACATGATGTAGTCTAAATTCATTTGATTTTGTTAACAGTTTCTCTTGTGATGTAGATATATTCTTCTGAATCTCTTTTTTCAAAATTTAGAGAATTGTGACGATTTGTTTTTAATTCTAAAGGCAAAAGAATGACTTTATTTATCAATACTACTTAAGTGATTTGAAGTGGCTAAATATTTGTTAGGCTGCAGCGTGCAAGACTACAAAGAATCAATCTCAATAAAGATATGAATTGGTTTATACCTAACACCTTAACGCCCAATGGACTCCACCGCATAGGTACGTTGTCTAATCAATCCTAACTTTTACAACTATCTTATTGTGATACTTCATAGCATAAAAGAGAAGAAAAGAATTACACAATTACATACACATATCATTGGATGATTCTTTTAATTTACACATTAGGTTAGTTTTGAAGAAAATGCGTCAATCATGCTTCTGAAAAATCTGGAAACCAATAATGGCTTATGCAATGGGACATAGTTGATTTATTAAGGCTTTGACGAGAATGTCATACATGCAGAAAAAACATCAGGTCAATATGCTACAAGCCAATGTTTACTCCAACAATATAACTATAACAACCCCCTCCCCCTTTTTAAACAGATACTGCTTACGACTTGAAATGTGTGGTGAAGAACAACGTACCCGAGTTATACTATTTAAAATGACAAAATATTTAATAGGTTTCACCGTGCAAGACTACATAGAATCGACCTTAATAAAGATATGATGTCTATTTATACATAAAAACTTTAACACCTAATGGACTCTGCCGCATAGGTATGTTATCTTATTAATCCTAACTTTTACACTTATCGTATTGTAATGCTTCATAACACAAAATAGAAGAAAGAACTACACAATTACATATACATACCAATTGATGATTCTTTTTATTTTATACATTAGGTTTGGTTTGAAAGAAAATGTGTCCATCATGTTGTTGAGAAAACTGGACCCCTTAAATGGTTTATGCAATGGGACAAGGTTAATTCTTAGAGGCTTTGACGAGAATGTCATACATGCAGAAAAATGCCATACAAGGTAAGCGATCGATTCTCTTTCCCAAACTCAAATTCTATTGTACTGAGCCAAAGCTTCATGCCCTTCTTGAATTGCAATCATTGAGTTCAAATTCAAAGTTGACTTAATGGATTCATCTTAATGAATAGAATAATTTCATCTTAGGGTCGATTAAGGGGGAACTTCTATCAATTCCATGAATTGACTGACTTCAGACTGGAATGAACCATCAGGTCAATATGCCACAAACCAGGTGTCTACTCCAACAATACAACTATCACCCCCCTAGGGGTCTGCAAAAACCCATTCGACCGATAAAAACCAAAAAATGTATAAATGGTTTATTGCTATTGGATTATTGGGTGAACGGTTTCTTAATGGTTTAATAAAAGGAATTATCGGGGCATCAGTTCGGTATTGGTTTTAGATATACAGTTATTGGCTAAATCGATAACCCATTAAGAGTTTAGACTATAGTAAATTAATACTTTTACATATACATACATATTAGTAAATATTAATTTCAATATCTTAATAGTTCTGTAATTTTTATTTAGCAATGCATGCTTTGTTGTGACTTTGAGGTCACAACTTTACATTATACAAATCGGCAAAACCTAAATAAGAACTATATTCCTCTTTATTTGTCTTTCTGTTACACATGAATAGTTTTTTCATGTTTATTGTTATTATTTCTATTTTATGAGCTTTGCAAAATTACATTATTGTCTTGTCGGGTCAAATTTATTAGAGAAGTCATATATTTGTTTGATAAGTATATTCTTATTGGTTAAACCGAAAACCGAACTGTTAAGGACCAAAATTGATAAAAAATTAAAATATGCTAAAGGTCAAACGATATCCAATGTAGGAGTATACCTACGCTGGCATGTTTTTACATGACAGACAATATATTGCACTATCTAGAGGAATATCTATGCTAACAACAAAAAGTGCAAGGTATGACTGAACAACCAAATTGATGCACGAGGACATACACAAGAAATACTGTCAACAAGAAAGTACTAGGTGATATTTAATTATTACAAAAATTGTAAGAAATCATACAGGAAAAAAATATACACCACACATGTAGATAATGAAAATTATATAGGACGAATTCTTAGGTTTGGTGGAAGAGGAGACGATATGAAAAACACCAGACATCTACCACTGAAGACATCACTTTTGTGTATTAAAGTTATTCAAATACATGGTACACTTAATTTCAAATATTAAAATAAAACATACAGTTCATTATACGACATAATTTAGAGGATAAACTGTTAATTTATACACAATTACTTACTAACATATTGCCTAATAACGATTTTAGAATATGACGTTTGTTACAACCTGCCCAACAAGCAGGAAGGCAAATAGATTGGCTATTCACTTAGTATGACGTAGTGCATTATTAAAAAAAAATATTTGAGATGTTGAAAGACTAAAACATACATAAAAGATAAAATATCTCGTGTATAGGGATCTGAGGACTTAACCTACACATGCAACACACGTGCAATGAATCTAGTATATATATATATATATATATATATATATATATATATATATATATATATATATATGATTTAAAAGATAGAATATATTCTTTAATTTCAACTTTTAGTTTTTCGGTTAAAAAAGAAAATATTTCTTAGTTAACTATGGACAATCAGATAATTAACTTGATTCATTTACACAATAAGTTGAGAAGTCAATATTAGAGCCAACAACAAGAACATCATTTATTATGTCATAAGTTATAAAATAAAAATTATTATACAAAATTTATTTCAATAAAATAAAATGTAGTGGTTTCCTTCACATGTTCATATGACATCTGAACAGTTTCATGTGACATACACGTGCAAATACATCGGGTTAGATGACAAGAAAAATACACAACAAATATCGTCTAAAAGGTAATATTATTGAGATACGACCAATTACATAATTGAACCTCAACAAATTGAAATAAATATATGCATTTAACTAATAAATGTTTTAATTAGACCTTCTTCACAGGTTTGCGTGAATAAGATATATATATTTATGATAATCCACATTGAACATTCACAGAAAAATCTGCAATATTATTTTGTGCAAATCTTATTATTCAAATCTTAGGTTAAATAAGCAATACTATTTACTATAAAAAATACTTTATGAATCAGCACATGCAACGCACGTGTCGAGAAATTATTTTTTTTTGTACAATATATATTGCGTGTACATCCATTTTACAACAATTATATGACATGTTGTTAATGGTTGTTTTTTAGAAATGTGTACAGGGACGCAATAGTATAGTCTTTTATTTTTTACTCGTGTAGCAGTACAATCTATTAATAAAATCAGATATTTCTTGTATGGTAAGACATTATATATATAATTAGAAGTCGATAAATGGCAACAATATCCATCAAAATAAAAACACATTTATATAATCCACCCGTCTTTAATAATACTTCAAAAACAAACTTCTTCAACAACCATTTTCTTAAAAGGCACTTCAAAAATCTGCTATCTCAAAAACAAATTGACATAAAAATCAACTACCAAAAACTAATTATTTCAAAAACTAATTGTCTTACTAATCAACCAGCAAAAACTAATTATCTCAAAAACCAATTATTTTAATAATCAACAACCAAAAAGCAATCATTTAAAAAATGTATTGTGTCAAAATCCACTTCAAAAACAAATTTTCTTTTTAAAAGAAATCAATAGTCACAAATGCCGTACACATCACCATTTATCTCCATAACAATAGCCATCAGGTCCACTGTATTTTCATCACTGCCTCCTTTTCCTTCTTCTGCCAAGCCTTATTCAACATTCTCCAGCTTCTCATGTTCTTTTTCTTTTTCTTTCTACTTTTCAAGATTCTCCTACTCTTTTTCTTCTTCTTTCTTTTCTTCGACCTTCTCCTCTTCATTTTCTTTTTATTTCATCTCTTCTAGCTTCTCTACTTTTTCTTCTTCATTCTCTTTAGTTTCTCTCTTCTTTCTATTCTTCTTCTTTTTCTGCCATCTTCTCCTCTTGTTTTTTCTCTCCTTTCTTCATCTCTTCTAAAACTTCATTAACTTCTTATGCAAAGTATTCATCAAATGCAACAAGATATCTTCACCGAGTATTGCTAATGGAATAATTTCATCAACATCAATTTCAACACCATCTTCATTGAGTGTTTATGTTGTGTAGTTTCATCAGCTACTGCAAGATCAGTGTCTTAACATTCTTTAAAATAAATAATTGTACACAAATTATATATACATTAGTCTACCTTTATTTTTCTTGTTCTTTTCACTTTTCCTCAATTTCTAATCTCGAATAATACAACAACTTCCATCATTGACTGTTTAAGGAATGCAACACGCTCACACAAATTATCATCTTTACAATTACTTAGTATATGTTTCTGTCCACTCGAAACATAATTCTCACAAGGTTAGTTAGAATTTTTATCACTAAATATTTCATCCACCTTGTTCTCTACTGCTGAAGTGAGGCAAGTGACACCTTTCAAATTGTTCTTTAAGGCATCAATAATTGTGTCTTTCACTTCGCCCATCTATGCCTTAATGTTTCCATGTGATTTTGTTTTGTCTCACGAACATTAGGTGTGAGGTTGTTGGGATATATACAATTAGCCATGTGTTAGAAATAATATTTATTAGAGAATAAATATTTGTAGATCATATATTCATTTATGGTGTCTATTTACTTATATAGTAGATGATTTAGTGCGTAGAGTTTTAGCATATACACAGAGGATTAAATCATCGGTTCTTATAAGTATAAAGTTTTTCGTTCACAATCTAGGATGGAAATTGGACATGTCATCGGGTATGATTGTAGCACAAGATTACATGTAATTTATCTTGATTATGGGAACGATACAGTTCCAACATCTTGTGCTAGTACATTTTGTATGTATTGAACGGGAACGAGTAGAGATAGTTTTTATAGATTGACTGATAAGAACAAATTCTTTAAACTATTAAATGTACCTATATTCTTAATCCTGATATAACTTTTATGGTATGTAGATACTAATTAAGGTTTTGATTTATTAAAATGTGAGATTCTGAGATGTGTCAATATGCCTGGTAAGTTGGATGATAATAATATATATTGCTGAAATAATAAGTTAGTTAATGGAATCCATGCCTTGTTATAGAGATGAATTGATATGCCTTTTTGAAAAACTTATAATTTTTCATCGTGTCAAATCTTGCAAGTGGATTTATGAAATTCGACACATGAAATAAGTTAAGCAGTGCTCTAAAGGAAATTAATCATTAAGTTAAATTCGTCAGTAATTTAATTTATTGATTAGTATCTGAAATCTTAACATGGGGAATTACATAAGTGTTTAATGGGGAATTACGAAATATAAATAGAGGAGTGCATTACGAATTTCTAGTGGAATGATTTATAATTTATTGTGGTAAAAATAATTCAAATTAATTATTTGGATTCCATAATAGGAAGCCTCGGTAATTAATTTTGTGATTCCTGTAGTGCCCATATTTAACTAGAACTCAGAATCCTATTTCTAAAGGGAAAAGGGGAGATGGGTGTGAGTTTTCTTATATAAGAAAACTAAGGTGTAAATTTTCAGTTGAAGAAAAAAAAGTGAATTTTATTCTCATCTTTGGATTGGGAAGAAATCTCTATAATTAGGGATTCTTCTTACCCTAGAAGGATAATTAGTTTTCTATTCGATACTTGCCCATCAAAATATTGAGAGTGTTCGGATGTGACTTGGGATCACTGTACAAGACCATAACTATCTTGTAGATTCGCTTGAAAGTCTGTGTATTTTGGGGATTCGATTGAAGGTATCCGCTTACACTTCAAGAGGAAATTCTTGAATTAAATTTTATTATGCTTATGTGTTCTAGCATGATATATGTTTTAGCATAATCTGGATTGGTTATACATTATTCATGTAAGGAGTAAAGATCCTCATATGCTTCCGTTGTGCATATATGTTTTCCAACAGTTGGCATCAAGAGCCTAGCTTGCATCTATATAGATAACTTCAAAAGACAACGTACTTGTGATTATGTATGATTCCACTACGTGTTTTCAGAATTGAATTCTCTAGTCAGACTGTGTGCTGTTTAATTCATTGAAAAACTGAGATTCCTTATTTGTTTGATTAAAATAATTCTTTGTAGAAAAGAGTGTATTTGTGATCAGTAAATCAAGAAGGAATTGAACATTGTACTTGTTAACGGAGGTGGACATGGTGCGGAGTTTTAATGATTCTACCTAATTTAATTTGTTTTTGTATAAAGAAAACAATAAAAAGGAAGTTGAGGTAATGTTAATATCACATGGCGGCTATGCATCTTGAATTGATAGTACATGTTTATACAGGATAAAAGTTGTGGATTTTTCAATGTGTTTCCTTTGTAATTTAGTTTTCTCTTTAAATATTCTTTTCCTTATTTTTTATCATAAATTACAGGAAGTAACTTGTTATTTATGTTTTCTCATTGTCACGAAAGGGCAGTAATAACTAGAACGAGTTAATGTGTAATTGGATTGATTTTGAATAGAAAAGGAATTTATTTATTAATGAGCATAAAAAAAAAGCCTCACGTGAATATATTACCATGAATATATTAAGAATATCATATAACTAATAATTGGTCACCATCAAAAGGTTTGTTTATTTAAATTATTAGAAATTCTAATATCTTATATATGTGAGATTACAATATATGAATTGAGAATTATGATAAATAAATAAATAGGATCTACAAAAGTGGTCTATTTATTTGAATCGTTAGAATATTCTTAATGTATCATGTATGAATTATTCTTCATAAATGTATATTAGTAAAGGTTTGTTTACTCAAAAGGAGATTTACCTTTAGATACTAGCAACACTTAATTAATTTATGCTAAGAGATATTAAAGATTTTCAGTTGTTTTAAAGGAGAAATATAATATCTTGAATTCTAAAGTGTATTAATTGAGAGAACAATATGTTGTAAAGAGGTTAGTTGTGTGTCTTAGCCGAAAGACAGGACACAATATGCCTTATGCTCATGAGATAATTATTAAAAGAGAATGTAAATCGGAATCATTTAATCTTTAACTATGTCTGAAATAATTAGTTTTTCAAATTTGATCATAGTAAAGGTGGTCATGCATTTTATGATATCTGATTGACTTGATATTTGATGGTTCCAACAAAAAATAGTTTAGATGGGTTTACAAATTTGTCGGATTAAAATTTAATTTGAATATGATAAGATCATTCTTTATATTTGTTATGTTTATGTTAAATTTTGAACATGATTGCACATGGTTATTTGACATGAATTGATATGTAATAAGAATGTAGGTCAAATTGTTTTAATTCCTAAAGATGTTTGAATCACTTGATTTTGAATTTGGTCATAGATTTGGAAATAAGTATTTTTATAGACTCTAATTGACCTGAAATTTGGTAAGTTCATTGATAACGGCCTAGTAAGAAGTACTCATTGTTATGTGGTTAATCTTTTTGGTCGTTAAAATGATTTAGAGTTTTTCTTTGGAATTAAAATATAATTTAATATGAATTACATCCTTTAAATCGATTTTATTTATGTTATATGTGGTACATGATCACACGTGATGAGTTAACATAAACGGATATATGATAAGAATGTAGATCTAATTATTTTTTTCCTTAAATCATTTGAATCTGAATATGATCATAGATTTGGAGATAAATATTGTTTTTGAACTCCAATTGATCAGAAATTCTGTAGGTTCATTAGAAAAGATCAAATTTAAAATACAGACTTTTATGCAATGATTTGGTAATTTGAGATCGTTCAGCTGATGTTATTAGATAATTTTTGTATCTTGAAAAATTACTCGACTATGATATAGTTGTGATAGAGTTTGTTCTCTATGGTCTTGATGACTAAATTTTAGTGAAGTATTAAGTTCATGTGTTGACTTAGACCTTTCTCCATAACGGATGAAATTAATACAAGTCATTAAAGTTTAATATCTAATTTTGGTTATCTGTATTGACTCTACTGAACTGAGTAATATTTGATTGGATCAATGGATATAGGGACAATGATATTCACTTGACTTAAGTTAACATATACTCTCCATCTGAGTTGGCTTTTGTTCAAAATTTGTTGAACTGAATATCTGACACCATATATATATGTTGCATGAGTAGTCATTTTTTAATCAAAATTTAATTCAGGACGCATTGATATCTATAAGGCGTGTTTTGAATTTTAATATTCACCGTATGCATAAACATGATTTCTTTTGGAATTTTCGAATTTCGTTCTTTATTCTTAATTGGTGCATTTATTTCACAAAATGATGATATATGATAAGAATTACTCAGCGGGAAAATCTTAAATTCTATTATGACCAAACAACGTTTTCAACCAAATTGATCATAGTTTTAGAATTAAAAAAAAAACACTGATTGATTTGAAAATTGGTAGATTCATAAGAACGACCTAGTAAAAAAATATTTTTTTGGATCGTTGTATGAGTTTTTGATCATATTTGATTAAATATTAGTGAAGTATTAGTTTTATGTGTTGGTTAGACCTTCCTCCCCATCGGATGAAATTGATACAAGTCACTATGTATTTAATCGCCTAGTTTTGATAATCTATATTAACTTTCCTAAACTGAGTAATATAAGATTAGATCAATGTAACTAGATGATTTCACTTGACTTAAAATAATTGTAGACTCTCCATCTGTATAAGTTTATGGAGTGAATAATCGGTCATTGTACATGTGTATTGCATGAGTAGTTCTCCAATCCCATAGATTGACTATTCGAGATGCATGAATATATATTTATAAATGAGCCCTGAATTTCGTTATTCAGGATTATTCGAAATATTATGATCCATTTAATGTATTATGTCTCATATTCTCAATAGACTTTACGGCAACCACTTAGTACTACTTAAGTTTTTCTTTTGATAGGGATAAAAAATTAATTCAAAGAATGCATTGTACATATACCTTGTGTTAGAAGGAATTATTTTCAGTTTCTAACTAGATAAGAGATGAATATTTGATATATTTGTTTGTACTCTTTTATCATTGAGTTTGATGAATATTTCATTTATAGTGGTATGTAGATGCGTGATCTTTTCTATTAATATTATCTCACATAAATTAAATTTTATTAATCTATCTCATAAGAGAAAATATCTTTTAAATTGACTGGAAGTTATTGTACACTAATAGCTAAGTTATTTATTTTGAATAGAACTTCGAGGTTGGTAAATGGATGGACATAACGGTTCTTTGAAAGTGAAGTCACTACCAACATGTGAGTTCTTTTTAGAAGGAAAAATAACTAAAAGACTTTTCCTCTTAAAAAGGAAAATGTGGTAGTGATAAGTCAGAATTATTCTCTCTTGATTTGTGAGATAAATGAACATTCGGGCAAGAGACTTTGAGTATTTTAAGATTTCCACAAACGGTTACTCATGATATGAATATATTTTCTTTTTGATGTTTTCATAGATCTTGATAAACTGATCAAGATATTTTAAGCTAATATAGCATCATGAAAATATTTAAAATCACTGCATCTAATTGTAGTAACGTAAACCTCTTTGCAGAGCTCATGAGTCACTTATCTTATAGAATAATTACATTTCAATTGTCTACACCCGACGCTCTATAATAGATTGGTGTAGAAGAGAAAATAAGTAGACTCTTATGAAGATGATAAGATTAATTATTGACTTATTATTAGTTATTTTGTATCTTTCGGGATAGGTTCTAATAACTACATATCATATTCTTAATTCAATGTCTTTCAGATCAGTACGTTGGATAACTACAGAACTAGTTGGATGACGTAAGTCTAATCTGTGACATGTTCAGATATAGGATTGTCCAGCACATGTGCTGAGTGGGAGAATAAGAAAATTGGAATTAATAACAGAATGTGTGTTAATTGTATATCCTAAAGACTGAAAAAGGGTTTATTATAGTGTCCTAAAGAAAATAAGGCAAGGGTTAACACAACTGTCTAATTTCTAGAAAAGGATCATTTAGTAAACCATGTTCCTAGAAGTAAACTAGTTTTACAGGAATATAATAAAATAAGTCAGTTATAAATTCAGACGCTCAAGAACATCTAACGGGTATGACAGAATTGACGTTCCATTGTATTTAAGTAGTGGGAGAAACGTTACTAAACATAAGAAAACTACTATCTCAAGTAGTAGGAGTGATGTTGAACATATTAAAAGAACACTTCATGAAAAGTTGTTAATATTTCAATATCGAAAGATTTTGAAGAAAATATTAAAACTCAAAGAACATGAAAGTGTGATTATAATAGTAGTACTTAGTCGTAGTGGGAGAATCATAACAAATATTGATTTGTTTTGTATATTTGAGAGAACTTTTATGATAGAGCTCCTGAAAAGAAGTACACTCTTGGAGGGTTTCATGATAAGGTCTCTCAAGAACTAGTAAAAAATGATTTGTTACGACGAAGCACTACTAGAAAAAATTGCATGACAAAATAGCTTGGTAAATTTTCTTTCGATAAGAAATAAAGGAATGCCTGTGAAAGTTGTAAATGCATAGTTAAGAGTCTAAGTGGGAGATTGTTAAGGTACACTATTAAATATGTGTTTAGACATAGTATTCTAACAATTTTCAAGATTAAATATCTAACTAGGAGATTATTAGGATATATACTATTAATCATGCATTTAGATATAGTACATTATAAGAATTGTGATTTTTAAAAGTCTAAATAGGAGATTGTTTGGATATATACTATTAGTCATGTGTTAAGAAATAATATTTATTAGAGAATAAATATTTGCTCAATTTCAAAAGATCATATATTCGTTTATGGTGTCTATTTACTTATATAGTAGATGATTTAGTGTGTAGAGTTTTAGCTTATACACACGTGATAGGTTCTTACTAGTATAAAGTTTTTGGTTCATAATCTAGGATGGTAATTGGACATCCCATCGGATACGATTTTAGCGCAAGATTATATGTAATTTATCTTGATTATGGGAACGGTATAGTTCCAACATCTTGTACTAGTACATTTTGTATGTATTGAACGGGACCGAGTAGAGATAGTTGTTTTAAACTGACTGATAAAAACATATTCTCTTACGTGGCAGCACCACAAATCAGGATTCCCTTTTAATATATTTATTTTCACAATTCGCCTTCCCTTTCATAAAAAATTGTGACTTTTATGAGAAGTTCCAACTTTTATGAAAAGTTGTGACTTCTATGAAAAGTTGCAACTTTTACAAAGAGTTGCGCCATTATGAAGAGTTGTAACTATATGAAGAGTTGCGACTTTTGTGAAAGTACTTTTATGAAAAGTTGTGACTTTTATGAGAGGTGTGACTTTTCCAAAGAGTTATGACATTTTTGATAAGGCACAATAAATATTTATTTACACTACCCTTTGTTGTCTATAAATAGAGGGACTTCCTCTCATTTTGAAACAACACATAATTCTAAACATCTTCTTCTGCTTCTGCACAATTAAATATTTGTTTACTTTGCTCCTATTGAGTTGTTCACGAATATTATTGTTTTGGTATTAATACTCTAGTGAATAGTAGCGTTTTATTCTAAGAGGATCTACTCCTTTATACCTCGGTAATATAGGAGAATAATTTCCTTAAAGGGACAATGTGCAGTTAGTGAACTCGATATTTTCCTTTCTATTTAATTCTTTTGTTACTAGTCCTTTTAAATTTTTTAGTTATTAATTATGTTTGTGTTATTAATTGTTGTTTTTGAGTATATGTTTAAATTTTTCCGTTTATTTTTCTAGTTTTGATCATTATGTTGAAGTAAAGATATGATAATCAAGAGTTTGATGTAATCATTAGACTATTGGTGTCATGTAGATTTAAATTCTTGAACTTATAAAATAAATGACTTTGATCTTTATAGAATTTTCAGTGGCTAAAAAATTCACGGGATGTTCGAGAAGGGACTTTTGAGTATTCAGAAGTTATGGTTGTTCCACTCTACCAGCGAGTTTTAGCTATTAAAATTTGTATCTTATCCAGACATTAAATTGATTAGTGACGTTCAAAAAATAAAGGAATGTAGTGGGATGATAAGTATTGTACTCAACCTTAATTTAAAGTTTGGGGTTCAAATGTTGGATTGAAGTAAATGAATTACCCCTCAAAGTTGGATGAACCCACATTCATTAAAAATTAAAGATATAATTATCTCCTTATAAATATTAGATTAAATTTATGAAAAATAATGTTTCAACCATATTGATTGAAACATAAACAACGAAATATGTCTTTTGGCTATCAAAGTAGTGATATAGACTACAAATGATTTTTTAATAAGGGACTTGGCAAGACTTTATTTAATCCAAACTATTTGAGTGACATACATTAATTCATTGAACTCCAAGAATGTGTTATTAAAAAAATTAATTAACTTATCAAGTACACAACTAATTATATAAGATGTATAATAGTTAGATTATTTATTTAGAGGCCTTGAATAGGAGAAAATCTCTCGCAATTGATGAATAAAATGTTTGTACAACTTTTGGAAAATACAAATATAGACAATGAAACAATTACCTATCTTTTCTAAACACTTTGGTTATAACAACCACAGTATAATGAAGAACTATTAACATGCATAAGAACTTAGAATCAAATATTTTTGATTTGAAGATTAAAAAATAATTCATTTCATCTTGGGATAAAATTTTCTTGACAATTTATCATTGGGTTGTACCAACTTGAAAACACCTATATTATCAAATATTCAGAATTAGATTATTGACATACTTCACCACCACATGAAGTGCGAGCAATTTACCTCGTAATAATTAAATTTATACCTTTGTACTTCTTTGTTTGTACAGAAATAGATCACCTTCGATAATATTGTCTCTCCTTTCGTGTGGCATCTAAGTAAACAGGGAATGGAAAAGGAGAATCCAAGGCCTTCTTAGCATGATACCAAGATGAGGAAAAACGTCATATATCAAAACCTGAAATTAATAAAATAACAAATAAATAAAGAGAGACTATGAAATATTATATAAATATATAAGCTTTTAAAAATAAACCAAGTACATAATTGATAAAAGTACTAGAGATGACAAGCGGAAGCCATGCCGAGCATAAAATGCATTCCCTCTTTTATCGTACACTTCACTCTACTTCTTCACATTAATTTTATTTTTCAAATACATATCTGTTAGATCAAAATACTCTTTCCCGTATGGGTAACTCTTGAAGAAATCTGAATCATCCAACATCTTAATGTGTTTTAAATCCACAATATCATGGGCAAGCAACATCGAGTGGACGAACCAAATGAAATACCACTTCAGCTTCAGCTCCTTATCCAATCTGTACCCTTGATCACAACTTTGTAGCAATGATGTTCTCATTCTTTGTCACTTGATAGTGCAATTACTCATCTTTCTCAAGTACTTTTGTCATTTTGCATCACAGGGGTATGCTGAGTAATTCAGCCCCGACTTCCATGCAAATTCTTTTAACCCAAAATAAGAAGGCGTATCGTTCACACAGAACCACATATCATGCAATCTTTTTTGTCATTTTTCACATGTCGAAGAAACATATAATGGACCATATTACCATTGAAATTGAAATATTTAGAAATGTGCCTCAAGTGTCCAAAACAAGTCCCTTTAAAGTCATTATAATTTTTTCCTTGAACTAAAAGTTTTCTAAAATTACGATAAAAAACTATCCTTTCTCTCACGAAAATTTTCATTGAAAACGATCCTAACTCATGCATTTATGTGGTTAGATTATACGACATACCAAAGATTTCTCTTGCACAAATTTACAAGGATAGGGGATCATATTCGTTATCTCAATTATCTCGGGTATCTCTACTACTCTCCTCATCTCCACTGTCACTTTTTTCTTCTTTAGATTCAACGTCATCACTAGTCAGGGTGCTACTATCCTCGTAGTTTTCAATCTCAACCATTGTATAAGAATATGATTTAGATTTAGGTTCTTCAACTACCATTCTTTTCATTTTTGAAGATTTGATAATTTCTTCAGCCTTTTTCTATATAGAAGCCTTAGGCGCATCTTGTTTAACGATGACACCTCTATTTTTAGCCATACTGGACGATATACTAAAATATAGTTTTCATATCAAAATATAGACCAATAGTCTATTAATACAAACACAGTAATGCTAAAAAATTATGAAAAACAAGTAGCAATTTAAACAAAACTTGAAAGTGTCATTCACATAAGCACAATTAAAGTCGAACCAAAATACAGTAAAATCTTCCAAATCGATAGGACAGATAAACATAAAAAATAAAAAATGTAACATCTCGTAACTTGAATTAACTAAGATTAAGCTAAGAAAAACAAGAAAATCAATTTTGAGAATAAGTAGGGAAATCAGGAAAGTTTCAAGCTTTCAAAAGTGAATTTTGGTCATTTTCAACCGGCAATAACTTCGAGCTCCGGAGGGGTTTGGATGCGTTCTTTATATGGATGGAAATATGTTGAGAACATATTTCCAACGACGCCGAGTTTGCAAAATTCTGAGGTCGTATGAGCGAGATATGATTTTCGGAAGTTGGGCAGTTGGGACAGAGGAAAGTCCAAATCCGGATTTGTTAAGGGTGTTTTGGTCTTTTTCTTAACAAATTATTTAATTTCGTTTTTGGGTAATAAGTTGGAGTCTAAGCTAATCACATTCAGTTTGCGCATTTAGAAAACAAGTTATGATTTTGAGAGAAGAGAAAAGAAGAGGAGAAAAGAGGGGAAAGGAAAAGAAGAAGCAAGAACGCCAAGAATCGTTGCGTGAATTTCACCGGGGATGATCCCTTTAAGGTATGTGGGATATTTTGTGTTGGGTTAATTCACCCACACACCAATTTGTTTTAGTTCAGCGAATTTATGGATTGATTTCATGTTAGAAGTTAGGTTCTTGAAAGAAAGTTTTGGTTTCTTGTTGATTGGATTGTTGGCTGCCATTGTTGATCAGATACTTGTTAATTCAAATTATTTTGAGGTGAAATAAGTTGTTATTGATAGTACCAATGGTCCTAATAATTTAGTGAAAGAACTATGAAGTTTTGGATAGTTAGGAGATGGAAAACGAGTTGAAAAATTCGCCAGACGCACCTGGGTAGGGGGACAAAAATTGGCCTCAGTCAACGAAGGCCTGGCACAGTGCGCCACCAGTGCGCCAGAATCATGCCTCAGTCAACAGAGGCTGGCGCGACGCCCCACTAGTATGCCCAACCCAACGTTTTTCGTCCATTTTTCGTAGTTTAGCCCTTTTAAGTCCTTCCAAGGTACATTAACACCCTCAAATGACTCTAATTACTTCAGATGATTTCTAAATACCCAGAAATCATCCAAAGAGCTCAAACCTGGAATCCATAATCCATTCAAGGAAAGTTAAGATCAAAGTCAAGGGAGTTAAGGAGTTAAATCTAAAGCTATTAAGTTAGAGTAATATTTCTTAAACTTTCCAAGAGTCTTGTCTAAATGTTTTAACTTCGTTTTAAGGCTCTAAAGAAAGAGTAAAGGTTAAAGTCTTTCACAACATTTTCACTTTGTTTTAAAGACTTAAAGTTCAAGTCAAGTAAGGAGTAAGGAGTTGAAGATCTTTCTCCAAAGTAATATAAGGGAACTAAGTATTCCCTAAGAGTTAAGTTCAAGTTAAGTAAAGAACAAGAGTTGAGTTCATTTGTCAAAAGTTATAAGGGGACTAAGTATTTCCTTAAGGTTTATAAATGTTTCACATTTAAGTTAAAAGGAAACTAAAAGTTCCAAAAGAGTTTTGAACAAAACGGAGGAACATTGATTCAATAAAGGAGCTTTTTAAAGTTAAAAGGGTTTAGAAAATTATCTCAATCCAAAGGAAATAAGTTTTATTAAAAGTATGAGCTAAAGTATGTTGTGGGAGTAGTATTGTGCACTGATGTGTTGATGGGAGTTAATATTAACTCAAGTCCCCATGTAAACCATGAAGCCAACATCGAAATTGACGGATCATACTTTTTAGATGATCACGTAAAGTAATTTAGTGGATCCACTATGCTAAGTAAGGTCTTATACCAATAACAAGATATAGGATGGTCCTCGGCATCGTGAGGTAAAACGTTGTATCATCACTTAGGCTCATGTGATGTTTGTCGGTTAGAGAATCTCCCATAAAAGTTAAATTATTTTCATATATAAGTAAAGTTGAGTTTTTATTGCATTTCTTTAACGAACTAAGTTGTTTTATTGTTTTACAAGCTTTATATATATCATATGTGCTTTAAATTGCTCTATATACATGCTTTGTGTTAAGATATTCTTGAGTTGACCATAGCCAAGGTAAGTTCATCTTAATCCCCTATCTTAAGTTGTTGTTTATTTTCAAACTCGCATACTCGTACATTCAATGTACTGATGCTAGTTGGTCTGCATTATTTTATGATGCAGACATTGGTAATCAGGATCAGTACGCAGCGCACCGTTGATACAGTTGAGCACTCCGCAGTCATTTGGTGAGCCTCCTTGCATTCCGGAGGACATCCTTTTAGTTGTTTTTCTAGCTTAGTTGTTAGGATGTTGTGGGTTATGTCCCAACATCCACCTCAGTCAGTTTAGAGTCTTCATAGACATTGTAGTAGTTTAGTTTTGGAGTCTCCTTTATCTTAAACTTCGTATGTTACAGTATTGAGACTTAAGTACCATTCTGGCCAAGAAAAGTTATTATATTTTCTTATGAGAATGTCTTTAATTCATTATCTGAGTTTAGCATAGTCTTTCGCTGAGTTAAGTCAGGCTAAGGGTTCGCTCAAGGCCAGCCATGTCGTTGGGTGCCGGCCACGTCTAGGGTGTAGGCTTTGGGCGTGTTAAAATTGATATCAGAGCACAGAGTTTAAGAGACCTAGGGAGTCTATCAAGCCATGTCTGTAGAGTCTTAGTAATCGGTGTGAAGCTCGCCACATCTATGATTAACAACATTTAGAAATGTTTCACTTCTTTCATATTCTTTTCGTGCATAGAGTTTATCTCTAAAAGTCTCTCTCTAATTGGCACTTACGCGTATTTTCAGATCATCATGCCTCCACGAAGAGAAGTCATAGGTCTACCAGCTCGAAGAAATATTGACGAACAAGAGGGTCCTAATGCACTGATGTGCAACCCCAAGGAGAGGTTACAAATGCTGAATTCTGGGAAGCTATCCGGATGTTGAGTCAAGATGTGACAAACCAAGTCGGACAACAAAGAGGAGCTCGACAAGAAGGGCTGACACTTCAAGGATTCGGGAATTCCTGAATCCCCCAAACTTTACTGGTTCGAGCACTACTGAGGATCCGAAACACTTTGTAGGAGAGTTGAAGAAGGTGTTCGATGTGATGCATATGGTTGGTACTGAGAGAGTTGAGTTGGCTACATATCAACTTA
Organism: Solanum lycopersicoides; assembly: GCA_022817965.1. NCBI lineage: Eukaryota > Viridiplantae > Streptophyta > Magnoliopsida > Solanales > Solanaceae > Solanum > Solanum lycopersicoides. The sequence continues at coordinate 17,679,224 of CM040627.1, forward strand.
AGAGTGTGGCCAGAACCTGGTCTGTTCAATGGAAGGATGGTAGGGCTGAGGAGGCACCACATCCAAACTGGGCTTGCTTTGAAGAAGCCTTTTGTGGCGGTTCTTTCCCCGAGAACTGAAGGAAGCCAAGGTATGAGAGTTCGTTACTCTGAAACAGGACTCCATGAGTGCTCATGAATATAGGTTGAAGTTCACCCAACTGTCTCACTATGCTACAGAGATGGTGAAAGACATGAGGAGCAGAATGAGCTTGTTTGTTGCCGGTTTGGGTCGTGCTTCAAACAAAAAAGGTAGGGTTGCAATGTTGATTGGTGACATGGACAAATCCAGGCTTATGGTCTATGTGCAACAAGTTGAAGAGGAGAAGCTGAGGGACATAGAGGAATACAGAAACAAGAAAGCAAAAACTGGGAATGAGTCTGGGCAATAAAAATGTGGTTCAAGTTGACCACTATTTCAGAAATCAAAGGAGCATGCACCATCATCTGCTAGTGCACCTGCATCTAGAAAAAGAGATGAGTATAATTGACAGAATTCACAGAACTTCGAGGCTAGACTAGCCCAATCCCAAGGTAGCGTGGCACAAGGAGGTACTGAAATTTCTGCATGTGGTAAATGTGATAGGTGGGTGTTGTAATGGCCAGACAGGTTTTTTCAAGTGTGGTCAAGAGGGTCACTTTATGAGGGAATTCCCTAAGAACAAGCAAGGTGGTGGGAATTCGGGAAGAAGATCTCAATCTTCATCACTTGCTCCACCAGAAAGGGATGCACCTAGAGTTGCTACTTATGGCACCGGCGGAGGGGATAACTGTCTCTATGCAATCACAGCCGCCAACAACAAGAGAACTCTCCAGATGTTGTTACAGGTATGATAAAAGTGTTTACTTTTGATATTTATGATTTATTAGACCGAGGAGGAAAACTGTCTCTATGCAATCACAGCCGCCAACAGCAAGAGAACTCTCCAGATGTTGGTACAGGTATGATAAAAGTGTGTACTTTTGATATTTATGCTTTATTAGACCGAGGAGCGTGTTTATCATTTGTAACTCCTTATGTTGCAAATAAGTTTGAGATTCTTCTTGAAAAACTTTGTGAACCCTTCTGTGTTTCTACACCTATTGGGGAGTCTATTCTAGCAGAAAGAGTCTATCGTGATTGTCCTGTCTCCATCAATCATAAGATCACCATGGTTGATCTAGTAGAGTTAGACATGGTAGATTTTGATGTCATTCTATGTATGGACTGGCTCCATGCCTGTTACGCATATATAGACTGTAGAACTCGAGTTGTCAAGTTTGAAATTCCTAATGAGCCATTCATTGAGTGGACTAGTAGTTCAGCAGTGCCTAAGGGTCATTTTATTTCTTACCTTAAGGCGAAGAAGTTAGTCTCCAAGGAGTGTATCTATCACTTAGTCCGAGTTAATGACTCAAGTGTTGAGGTACCTTCCCTTCAGTCAGTTCCTATAGTTAGTGTGTTTCTAGAAGTTTTTGCTGATGATCTACCCGGAGTCCCTCCCGAAAGAGAGATAGACTTAGGCATAGACATCATCCCAGGTACCTGTCCTATCTCTATTCTACCATACAAAATGGCACCAGAAGAGTTAAAAGAGCTAAAAGAACAATTGAAGGACTTGTTAGACAAAGGTTTCATTCAACCAAGTTTCTCACCTTGGGGCGCTCCGATCTTGTTTGTAAGGAAGAAAGATTGGTCCCTTAGGATGTGTATAGACTACCGCTAATTGAATAAGGTGACCATTAAGAATAAATATCCTCTTCCAAGGATAAATAATCTTTTTGATCAAAATCAGGGTGCTTCTTCTTTTCCAAGATTGACCTCAGATCAGGCTAGCATCAATTTAAAGTAAGGGAATGTGATATTCCAAAGACAACTTTTAGAACCAGGTATGAGCATTATGAATTTTTGGTTCTGTCTTTTGGTTTGACAAATGCACCTGCAACATTCATGGATCTTATGAATAGAGTCTTCAAACCTTATTTAGATTTGTTTGTCATCGTCTTCATTAATGACATACTGATTTATGCAAGGAATGAACAAGATCATGCTAGCCACCTCAGGATTTTTCTTCAAGACTTTGAGAGATAAAGAGCTATATGCCAAGCTTTGGAAGTATGAGTTTTGGGTTAAGTCTGTGGCATTTTTAGGCCACATTTTTTGTGGTGAAGGTATTAGAGTTGACACTCAGAAGATTGAAGTAGTTCAGAGTTGACCTAGACCCACGTCTCCGACATATATAAGAAGCTTCTTGGGTTTGACTTGTTATTATAGGAGATTTGTTGAAGGATTCTCATCTATATCTTATCCTTTAACCAAGCTAACTCAGAAGAAAGTCAAGTTTCAATTGTCTGAAGCGTCTGAGAAAAGCTTTTACGAGTTGAAAACGAGATTGACTACCGCTCCGGTTGTGAACTTACAAGAGGGTACTCAAGGCTTTGTAGTGTATTGTGATGCATCAAGAGTTAGCTTGGGCTGTGTGTTGATGCAGAATGGAAAAGTTATAGCTTATGCCACCCGACATCTGAAGATTAATGAGAAGAATTATGCAACTCATGACTTAGAATTGGTTGTAGTAGTGTTTGCTTTAAAGATGTGGCGTCACTATTTGTATGGTGTTCATGTTGATATATTCAATGATCACAAGAGCCTCCAATATGTGTTCACTAAGAAAGAAGAGGTGGTTAGATGTCATGACCCTCAAGTACACCCTAGAAGTTAGAGTATCTTTGAGTTCGTCACACGGCAAATGAGACTTCAAGAAGTCTCATCTAAACCACTCGTATCATTCATTGCATAATAACATACTAAAATGAGTAAGAATTTATAACTTTCTTCACACACGAAGAACTCTTTCTATAAACAATACGCAAACGGAAGAATTTAATTAAAACATAAACCTTTACAATAACCCCTTGAACCATCTAAACTTTAGATTATACAATACTTGGGACTAAGCCCATACAAGATATAAAATAAAGACTTAAGACTTAAACGAACATGTGGATATTGTCCTCGAATCGATGAGGACTCACCAATACTTCATCTTCAACGCTTAGAAACCTATCCATCTTCCATGGCACGTCAAGACTTCCAATTCCCTACACTATAGTCAAAAAGAGAAAAGAAGGGGTTAGCACATTAGACATACTAAGTATGGAAGCCATGCAAAAACCATGAAAAAGGGACATTTAGTCAATAACATGATTTTCATGAATTTTGATTAAAACAACATACTATAAGCATAAGAACAACATTCATCAACTTAGAAATACATAAGAAATCATTTAAGTCAAATATCATAATTTTTGAAGTCATTTTCCAGTAACCTCAACTCACTGTTATAGTGAATTCCTTCGCTGTACAGTGAAGTTGCCTTCCTTCGTTTAAGGCATCTTATAACATGTAGTCAACTCACTAAAAGCTATCCTAAGACTCCCTTAAGTCACACAAAGAGAGACCACCCATACACCCTCTCAAAGCATGCCTGGACGATCCTTAAGACTACTTAAAATGAGACACATACACACTTACAACACATCAAACACATGAACATGAGATCCTCCTACCAAATGTGATTCCAAGGTTCACTTTGGTTAGTGTGGAGCGACCACCCATAAAATCCCTATTTCACACACACAAGGGATCCTATAGACTACCTAAGATAGAATCATTCTCACTTAATACCATGACATACATCAAACATGACATTCTCCTTTCAAAATTTATCCAAAGACCTACTCAAGTAACTCAAGAAGAGAATGTCCATAAATGACCCCTTCAAGATTACCTAAGTAATACTTAAGACTTACCTAGTTTAGGATCATGTCCACATAATCAATCAATTTCCTTAACTAGAATCATTACTAAGACTTATCTATGTAAGAGATGAAGTGACCATTCCCTTGCCCCCTTCATACCTTAACTAGACAACCCTTAACTACTCTAGATAAGTACTTATTCATTTAACATCCTTTCTTAACTTAAGTCATTACATTCCTTAGTTCATTTAAGAGACATTCATTACATAAGGACATTCAAGTAATGGTCTTGCAGAAGACCTAGGGACTCTCACTAACATCATCAAAGCCTATTGTGCAATGTTTAGATAGCGTCCCATACCACCATCTAAACTTCATAGAACTTCTCTAATGCTAATAATTATCCCACAAGATGAGAATAGGCAATAACCGACATAGACCATGTTAGCAAGGCATGGAATCCGGAGCTCTATCCTACTCCGATAAGGTTGTTCAACTTGCCAATGGTAGAACTTGGACACATCCCATATAGGCACATGGTTAAGGAATATGAAGGGCTTACTTTGTACTCTAGTCTCTTGCTTCACTAGATCTACTTCCCTTACCATACTCATTCGGTGCTAGACTTAGTTCTCATAGAGTACATTATAATTAAGGTTCATTCAAAGGGTTTTACATCATGTTCATAACCCAAATCACATTTACCCTACCAAAGAAGTCCTCTAGGGGCTACCTTCCAATGGCGACAAGAAGCTCATCATGACTTTCTGAAGTATTGATATGACGCCGTTCGAGCCAATAAACCTTAAGTCCATAATTACATTACATGAAGGATACCATTACGACTTTCGACTTCAAGTTTCATGACCTTACCTTTCTAGGTTCAAGGTTTCCCACAAGGGACCCTCTTATTATAATTCAAGGTCTCACATCATTCATTCATTCAAGACTAAGACGCTTTAGCTTCCTAAGTCAAGACATCACATATTCATATTCATACATGCATCAAGTAAGAGACACAAGTCTACCTAACAAGACACAACATACTTCACTTTAGCACATATACATGTTATTCTAGAAGCACATACTTTCACATTACTTCACATATAGTTATATATGATCATACATCACATAATCAACTACACACATTAACATAATACTTCAAGTAGTCCCAACAAGGCCATGATCATCATAATACTTAAAATAATGCCGACAAGGCCACATCAATCACATAACACCGCCACTATAAGTGGACTATACCAATCACACATAATACAAGAGATAAATTACAATAGCTATAAATAATAATAAGAGAGTTAGGGCAGCATACAACCCACTTGATCTCACCACTTCAATCCAAAGGTAAATCATCCAAGTCAATATCATAAATTCCTTATCCATGGCCATGGACATCAATTCAAAACATAAATCATAATACTCAATGAATCTAAGTCAATTCAATATAGATTTATCAATCTAAGACCAATTAGATATCAATTGAATACAATCCATACATCATTAGAAAGCCCATAGAAATCTACACTAGAATCTATAAGCATTTAGTTCATATCAATTCAATAAGCTTAACGACAATAGATCTAAGAATATACAATACTCAAGTGATCAAATTGAAAAAGCCTATAAGCCATACATACATAATCTATACATAATTCAAAAGCCCATGACAATCTACACATGAATTCATAAATCTAAAAGCATAATCAATTTACCCATATTTTATTGAAAATTAGAGAATTGATAAGATCAAGGTTTCATGGAGAATTTCATTAGAAAACATCAATTATACATCAATAACATCATATCTTAAGCATAGAAAATGTTTCATGCAAGAACCCAAGACTTAGAGTAGAAATTGGACTTTTTCATCTTTTTGAAATCCTTTGAAAATCATCTTTGAAATTGGCTCTAAGGTGATAGAAAGCCTTAGATGAAGAACTCCCATACCTTATTAGTAGATACCAATGATAATTGAAGAAGACACTCCATTGAATACCCATCTTCAAGCTCCATCTTCACTTTGAACTCTCATGGAGTTTTTTGGGAAAACTTTAGGAGGGAAGGGGTTTTGATCTTAGTGTTAGGGTTTAAATGAGAGTTTAATCACTTATATACTCTTTAAATACCCTAAACACCAAAAACAACTATTACCACGTTTTATAAGACTTGGGGTGAATTCCGCAAAAACCCCAAGTCTTAACAGAAAACGGCGAGATTTTAGCACCATCAACGCCAGCATCGATGGTCCGTGGTCTCACCCACACCCCATCGATGGGTCTCGTTGATTGATCCTACAACTACTCAACCTTCAGGACACATGTATCCATCGATGAGACCCATCGACGGTCCGTCGCCTGGTCGACTGGCTGTCGTTTGGCCACTGCCTGATAGTGTTGAGTTCCAAGTTGGGGTCCTTCTCTAGGGCCCCTTGTTGGTCTTACATGGAGTCGTTTCTAGACTTTTACAATCCAAACATGTACGTATACCAGTTTAGGACCTCCCACATGAGTTTCATCCAAAACGAACACGTAAAACTCGATGAAACATGCTTAGACACCCAAGGTAATTTCAAAGCACATCTTTCGAACGTCATGGACGTTCTTGAACGTTTGACCTCCAAACTTCACGAAACTTGACACACTGACTATATAACCATATAAACTCATTAAAGGACCATATAATCTCATTCATCACACATAAACACTTACAACCACATATGAGGCACTTAGGTGACTTAGTCGTCGAACGCCTTGGTCGTCCCTTGACGTTTGACTTCCAATGCACCTAAACTCTTAGCTACTGCCTCTCTACAACATTATAGACCATTTTAGGACCTTCTACCATCATGAAAACCACGTTAGGCTCTAGCTTCAGCTAAGTCATTTTTGGGATCTTACATTCTCCTCCACTTGGACAATATTAGTCCTCGAATGACACTTGCCACTCTCCGAACACTTCCAAAAGTAGAGATTCAGTTAGCAACTCATAACCATACAATATAACACACAATCAAGGAGAAAACATCAATTTCACATAAGCAAGAGATTCACAACACAAGAATAAACTAGAATAGACTCTATAACTTATCATGCTATAAGACTCACATCCTTCATTCCAAATAGTAAAAACTCATTTTGTATTCATTCTCAAACTCATATACATCAGTTCTAGACACATAACAATAATTTTAGACCAAAGAATCAATTAGTCAATTTTTTGAAAAATCTCATAGTGAACTGGCAGTGCATTACAGTGAATGGTACAACTTTTTAAAAAAAATGCAACTTTTAGGCAATTTCATGATAGAAATATGATAATATGCAAGGTATCTTCATATAAACACCTTTTACAACATAATCATGTCTTCACAAAATACATAATGCAAGAAGTTAATGAAATTCAATTTCAACCAAGCATGCATATCATAAGGAGAATGTTTGGAACTCATTTTTCACAAAAACTACTACATAAATCAAGTTACTAAGAACTCCTTGTTTTAGGCTTGAATAAACATATAGAAATGTTAAGGGTACCTCACTCCCAATAACCATACTCTTCACCATACTCCCCCACATAGGAGAAACCCATTCTAAGGTCAACATAACATCTACCTCAAGGAACTCTCTCAAGGCACCTCAAACCTTACTAATACTTTCTCACCCAAAGTCTAGATCATGAAAACTAAAGACTCTCAAAGTTTCAATCATATAACCATTACATCCCCCTTACTAGGTAAAACTTACCATTATTCTTTCAAGTCTCTTCACTCCCTTTACACTTCTAACTTTATACCTTACCATTTTTTTTCCAACTACACTACCTTCAAAAGGTAACTAAGCCAATCTAAGGTCATCAACATCATCTTTCACACCTCATCTAACAAGTCACATCTCATCTTTTCTCTCCCTCAACCCAATCTTCATAAAGTCACACTCAAATGACCAAGCACATAAGGGAGACAAGGGAAAGACACCATATACAAAGCTCTTAGGCACGATTAGATGAATGAAGAAGTGAAACTTTTCCTAGCACCCAATATCCTCCTATTTATAATGTGGCGTTCTTCACATTATAAACAGAACTCTATTAGATGTGGTTCATGAGACAACTACGATACCCCAAACCTTATGCTCTGATAGCAAGGTTGTCATGACCCTCAAGTACACCCTAGAAGTTAGAGTATCCTTGAGTTCGTCACACGGCAAATGAGACTTCAAGAAGTCTCATCTAAACCACTCGTATCACTCATTGCATAATAACATACTAAAATTAGTAATAATTTAAAACTTTCTTCACACACGAAGAACTCTTTCTATAAACAATACGCAAACAGAAGACTTTCATAAAAACATTAAACCTTTACAATAACCCCTTGAACCATCTAACTTTAGAGTATACCATACTTGGGACTAAGCCCATAGAAGACATAAAATAAAGACTTAAGAATTAAACGAACATGTGGATATTGTCCTCGAATCGATGAGGATTCACCAATACTTCATCTTCAACCCTTAGAAACCTACCCATATTCCATGGCACGCCAAGATTTCCAATTCTCTACACTTTAGTCAAAAAGGGAAAAGAAGGGGTTAGCAGATTAGATGTACTAAGTATGGAAGCCATGCAAAAACCATGAAAAAGGGGCATTTAGTCAATAACATGCTTTTCATGAATTTTGATTAAAACATCATACTGTAAGCATAAGAACAACATTCATAAACTTAGAAATACATAAGAAATCATTTAAATCAAATATCATAATTTTTTAAGTCACTTTCGAGTAACCTCAACTCACTCTTACAGTGAATTCCTTCACTGTACAGTGAAGTTGCCTTCCTTCGTTTAAGGCCCCTTATCGCATGTAGTCAACCCACTAAAAGCTATCCTAAGACTCCCTTAAGTCACAAAAAGAGAGACCGCTCATACACCCTGTGAAAGCATGCCTAAACGATCCTTAAGACTACTTAAAATGAGACACATACACACTTACAATACATCAAACACATGAACATGAGATCCTCCTACCAAAGGTGATTCCAAGGTTCACTTAGGTGAGTATGGAGCGACCGCCCATAAAATCCCTTTCACACACACACAGGGATCCTATACACTACCTAAGAGAGAATCGTTCTCACTTAATACCATGACGTACATCAAACCTGACATTCTCCTTTCAAAGATTATCCAAAGACCTAATCAAGTAACTCAAGAAGAGAATGTCCATAATTGACCCCTTCAAGATTACCTAAGTAATCCTTAAGACTTACCTAGGTTATGATCATGTCCACATAATCAATCAATTTCCTTAACTAGAATCATTACTAAGACTTATCTATGTAAGAGATGAAGTGACCATTCCGTTGCACCCTTCATACCTTAACTAGACAACCCTTAACTACTATAGATAAGTACTTATTCATTTAACATCCTTTCTTAACTTAGGTCATTACATTCCTTAGTTCATTTAAGAGACATTCATTACATAAGGACATTCAAGTAATGGTCTTGAAGAAGACCTAGGGACTCTCACTAACATCTTCAAAGCCTATTGTGCAATGTTTAGATAGCGTCCTATACCACCACCTAAACTTCATAGAAATTCTCTAATGCTAATAAGTATCCCACATGATGAGAATAGATAATAACCGACATAGAACATGTTAGCAAGTCATGGAATCCGATTTCTATCCTACTCCGATGAGGTTGTTCTACTTGCCAATGGTAGAACTTGGACACATCCCATGTAGGTATATGGTTAAGGAATATGAAGGGCTTACTTTGTACTCTAGTCTCTTGCTTCACTAGAGCTACTTCCCTTACCATACTCACTCGGTGCTAGCCTTAGTTCTCATAGAGTAGATCACATTAAGGTTCGTTCAAAGGGTTTTACATCATGTGCATAACACAATCACATTTACCCTACCAAAGAGGTCCTCTAAGGTATACCTTCCAATGGCGACAAGAATCTTATCATGACTTTCCTAAGAATTGATATGACGCTGTTCCAGCCAATCAAGCTTAAGTCCATCATTACATTACATGAAGGATACCTGTTTTATCAAAAAAGTTTTGGTTTCAAGAATATTCGACTTTTGGAGAGTCGCCACTTAATTTTGACAAAATTAAGAAAACTTTTGTTTTCAAAAGACTTTAAACAGAAAAATCTAGTGAAAATATTTAAGGGTTCGGGGATTCATATTTATATTTTAGGAAGGTGTTAGACACCTAAAATATCCACTAATATGGTTTTCCGTCAACTAACTAGTTTGGCTAAAATATTATAACTTATAAAACTATTTTTTTAAGATAAAATTTATTGGAGTTGCTTAGCATTACGAGGTATCTAAGTAAAAATTTATTTGCAAATTTATTTCTCCTTTTAGAATCCATTTTTAGATTTAATTTTAAATTGATAAAACATTTTTCGGCGTTCTACGGGGATTGAAGTTTCCTAACTTCAAACTAGCGACATATAAAAACAAACAAACAAAGGAAATCAACAGAGAGAGAGAGAGAGAGAGAGTTGTTGGGTCCAAACCGGGTTCTGTTCGCCTGGACCGGTATTTGGACCCACTCATTTTTGGGTCTTAGGCCCATTCGGTTTGTACCTGTCCTAAACTAACAAGGTAATAATTTTTACATCTTTGGGACTAAGACCCAAAATATTTCACCTGTCCTAAACTAGCAACATAAATAAGTAAAATTTACAACGGTTAAAGCCCAAAATGAAATACGACATAAAGTTAAAACAAAATGTGGGCTCTTTGACCCCAAAACTTCAACTTTTCCATTGGCTTCATATCTTTCGAATTTGGAGGACCTGTGCGTCAATTTGGGGTGGGAGACTCGATATGGTGAAAATATGAGTCTTTATGACTCTCTCTCGAAATGCAAGGGATGAGTCTCAAATGGACTCGAATCGACGTCACATGCAACAAAACGAAAAAATAATTAGGATACGACAAAAAAATTAAAATAATAATAATAATAATAATAATAATAAAAAACTAAATCATGCGGAGGAGGGAGAGAAATGAGACAAACATGTATACTACCACTTCCTTAAGAAATAATCAAATAGGGACAATCAGAAAGCTTCAAAGGATGGCCAAAAGGCACGATGGCTATTTAAACTTAATGAATTTAAATGACTGCTAGCGACATGCATTACAATGATCAAAAGCAAACCTCATTTAATCACTATATGCCATAATGAACACTGTCCTTTATAATGAAAGATAAATAAGGTAAGCTAATAGGAAAAACTCTTAGACACTACTAACATATGCATTGACCAGACAGGGCAGGACAAATATGCCATGAAAGAAATTATCAGCATGTTGACCGGTTCCTAAACATTACTGGAGGAATAGACTACAGAAGAGTTAAAGGAGAATAACCTAATATGAACACACACAAAAATATTCAAGGAGATGCTAACAGTTAGCATATAAAAGTGCAAATTTTCCCATGTTAGCTAACGATTTTTACTTTAGGGAATAAAAAAACTAAGTCAAAATAGTATGGTCTTCTTAAAGAGAGAAAACAAGAAATCTTAAAACGAACTTCTTATAAAAAAAAACAAAAAAAAAACAAGGTAAACATACTCATATATATAAAAATACAAATCCACACTATTCATATGAACAACATGTTTGAATACTATAATGGACGCAATGCAAAACGGGTATGTATGGCACGCAGTGACTAGTCCTGAGATTTACGATTTCAGCCTCCTAGTTTGACAGAGAAACATACATTCCTAGTAGCAAAGAGAAGAGAATCGAATATGCTTGCTAATACGATGTCATAAATAGTTAGAACAAACTAAAACTAGTAAAGCATCTCCAAACCAATCCTGGTACGACTATGAAACAAAAAAATACGAATCAAGAGCAACTAGAAGTCAACCCCCAACTTGAACCAAACCGAAGCTAATCATTGTCGAAACCAAATTCACTCTAATCAGATCATGGTTTCAAATAGTGATAGAATTAGTACTATCAAACCTCACAACGCGAAATTCAAATTGGAAACTTACAGGGGAGCATCCTGGAATTAGTAAAAAACAAATAGATAACAACTAGGCTCATACTGAAACTGATTCATTATTCATTTAGTAGTAAGACATGCCAAGATAACTAGTTGAGATAGCGACGAAATAGAAAGATAGGGACAACGAGAAAAGCAAGAACTCAGAATTGAAAGAGAGAACATCAAATATTCAACGAGAACGGAAACACATGACCTTATGGCTAGCAAGCAGATTTTTTTTAATTGACTAATAAACTCAAAATAGCTAAATAAGAATAGGAATAAAATACATATCGCATTCTAAAGCATCTAGAGAAAGGGAAACAAATTATAGCGAAACTTTGAAGCTTCATACTAACCGATTACAGAAAGAAAACATCACCAAAATAGCAACATGAAGGTAAGAACTATTTTTTTCATGATTTTCAAAATATAGAAATTTGGGAGAAAGCACAACGAAACAGACGCTCACAAAAGGTTCATTCACAAACGCCTCATAACACAGTAAACTCACCCACATACTCGATCACAATGGTTGAACAACAAGGAAACAAATATAGAATTCCGGCGATGCCTAACAGATAGTTATGGATTCGAGACATACACCCATGACTTGCTGAAATTTAAAGGAGTACAAAAAACGAAAATTTTCTCTTAACAGACAACAGCTTAACCATCGACAGAAGGCAATTGCTAAAACATGGAAACTAAACTCTCCAAATCAAGGATGGTACCGACCAGACCAAACAACGCTGAACTATCCAAAAGACGATGTTGCTATCCAAACCTCGTTAACCCAAATCCTAGATCTTGGAGACGGAAACAAAGCTAACATACAAGTGCAATACATACACAGTAAGGAACAATGATGGTCTGGAATCGACCCGCCAAACATCTACACAAATATTTCCAAATCATTCTAACATGTTAAAACTTAAGATTCGAGACAAGAAACACAAACACGAACTACGAATTTAAGGACATGAAAAACACAAATATGTATAGGAACCTTTCACATAAACTTATTTAGAATCAACTACTGAAAGTACACTTAAACAAACAGAATGCGTTCAAAAATAGACCAAAGGGTGACGAGTTGTTTACCTCTTTCTGAGCAGCGACTGAGACTCGAACAGTGAAGCAACGACCTTCACCGCGAGAAACTCAAGACACAATGAGCGAGGATCCTTGGGTGAGATGATGGACTCAAACACTTGAAATTGCTATCTATTAGCCTTAGTGTATTAGAATATTTCCTTAAACATTCTCTTTTTTCTTTTGCTTTACTTGAGAAAAATATCTTTTCCAGCTCCGAAGAAAAATCCTGTGTAAAAATCTCTTCCTTCCTCCCTTTTTTTTTGACAAGAAGTAAAAGACAATATATAGAGAGGCTGCTAGGGTTTTCGAAAATGGGGGGGGGGGGAAACGATAGGAAAGGGAATTCACGAAGATCTCCAAAATTCAAAAACTCTTCCAGGTGAAAAAGTTGTTGGTGTCCCAGAAAGAAAAACCAAATTTGCAGCCAAACCCCAAAAAGGTGAAAGAGACGTGATCGATTCAGATTCATTTCCCGTCGTTGCTGCTCGATGTGGAGCGATCTCGTGCGAGCAAGGACGATTTGGCGCGGCTGATGTAGGGAAAAAGGAGCTGGAATTGCAGAGAGTTGTACGAAGGCAGTGCCAGGCTGAAGACGCATGAACAACAACTTCCGTGTATCACGTTATCGCTTTGCGCTTAGCGTGAAGGAGCCGCTTGCCGGCAAAAGTCATCGTGTTCACGCCGTCTCATGAATGTTGGAGATTGCTATTGCCTTGCTGTAGAAATCCTCCTGGGTATTTTGACAAAGTTGGGCCGGATTGGGTTAAATAGGTAATGGGCTGGATAAAAAGGCTGTTGAAAAATTGGACCATTGGGATGCAAAGCCCAAGATGGTTTTCTGTAAATGGTTATAATCTGATTAGGAATTGAAGCCCAAATAAATTACTAACTACAATTAAATCGAAATAGATTGATTTAGTCGTAATAAAAAAATAGGATGAACACATATGAATTATTTAGGGAGCTTCTTAAAATATACTAATTAACAAAATCTTTTGTTGACGATTTTCGAATTATCATAAAATATACTAATTATATACATAATTATGTAAAACATAGATATTATATAAAATTATTAAAAGTAACTTAAAATATTGTAGACTTTATAAAATCTAATTATTTTTTTAATCGTGCAGAATTAAGAGGCTCGTAAATTAATTCATATCGTCGAAGGTCAAAATTGGGTGTCAACAATTGTCCCTCATTTTACTTGGATTGATGCAAGAAATTCGAGGAAAATGAAATTGACCAAACTAATTTTGACCGACAACTTATTAATCTTTAGGAAAGGGATATGGTACGGATTTTAGGAATTATGGCCAAACCCCCGAAAATGAGTTTCCTACATATCTCAGGCTATATGAGAATTCAAGCTACTTGTAGTTCGATACGCTTGATTTAACGCATGCTTTTGAAAGAAATCAAAAGCCACCTCGATACCGAATTATGAAGGTACCGAAATGCTCGAGAATAAGATTCGAGAGCGAATGTGGGAATACAACCGAGTTTTCAACATTGAGCTCGCCTACATATCCTTAAACATAGGAATCAGGCTGCTTATAGTTCGACTCCATCGATGGAAAAAGAAATCTATTATGCTAGATGACTTTTGGCTCTGGACGAGTGAAAATTAAAACGAGTATGAAAAAGAGGCTTGTAAGCTCTTAGCCATGAATGTGGCGCGCTTTACACCAATAATTAAGAACTTACACGGACATAATTTCCAAAGCTCTTGGTGTATTGTCACTCAGATTGGAAACTTGCTTCTGGCAGACACCAAAATTCTGGATGCGAGATCGAGACTGACAAAAACTGAAGAAAAAACCCATATGCCTTCTGATAGGGGTGTGGTTTGATTGTGGTGGAAGTCGCTCCCCTTATTGCGTCCTAAGAGTTTGACACTCCTCTTTGGACTTTCTCCCAGTTCGCTGCTAAGAAAATGTTCCACGTTGTGCTGCATCCTTTTTGATGTCGTCCGCACCTGTGGTTTTTCTTTTGGAGAATTCATCCTTTAGGATGATCTCGACAAAGGGTGAGATAAAACTCATTAGTCATAAAAAAGAAATTGAAATGAGAGGTAGTGTCTTTTACCGTGTCGACACTTAGTTGCTCTCCTTCAATTTTTGTCGTCAACTCCATTGGGTTTGACGTAAAGCAAATAAAACTTATTGTCTTGTGTTTACAATATAATCTTCAATGTATTCTTCATTTGACGTCGAAATAAATAAATGTTGATGCATTGTTGATATTTTCTTGATGTCGTCTTCGATGCTCTTCTTGATATTTACTTTTATCAAAATAAAAGAATGCAGTTGATGTTGATGGCTAAATATTTTCTCGAGATGCACGATTCCCTTCTCTGGCAGTGCATGATTTCCGCGGGCCATGAATATCTTCCCGCGATGCGTGATTTCTTGCGGGGCATGAATATCTTCCCGCGATGCATAAATTTCTGCGAGCATGAGTATCTTCTCGCGATGCATGAATATTGACTCGCTATGCATGATCTTCAGCGATGCATGAATATTAACTCGCGATGCATGATCTTCTGTGATGCATGAATATTAACTCGCGATGCATGATCTTCCGCGATGCATGAATATTGACTCGCGATGCATGATCTTCCGCGATGCATGAATATTAACTCGCGATGCATGATCCTCCGCGATGCATGAATATCAACTCGCGATGCATGAGGTTTAACTCGCGATGCATGATCTCCCACGATGCATGATATTGACTCGCGATGCATGATCTTCTGCGATGCATGAATATTGACTCGCGATGCATGATCTTCCGCGATGCATAAATATTGACTCGCGATGCATGATCTTCCACGATGCATGAATATTGACTCGCGATGCATGATCTTCCGCGATGCATGAATATTGACTCGCGATGCATGATCTCTTGCGGGGCATGAACGTCTTCCCGCGATGTATAAATTTCTGCGAGGCATAAATATCTTCTCGCGATGTATAACTTTCTGCGAGGCAGGAATATCTTCTCACGATGCATAATTTTCTGCGAGGCATGAATATCTTCTCGCGATGCATAAAACTAACTCGCGATGCATCCATGGTACCAACTGAAGATAGTGCTTCAATCAAGCAACATAGTTATCTTCTGGGTGTCTTCTGGATAATAATATCGTCTCAATTGACAATAAAATAAATGACCCCTCTGGGTAGTGTATTTCCTTGATCGAAAATAAAATAAATGACCCCTCTGGTTAGTGATAACATCATATCTGATCATATGACGTAGATGACGTCCTCTACGAAAACCGTAAACTCTTTCTTGATATTTTCGCTTGATTCATCTTTGAATCTAGCTTGACGGTCCTTAAAAACTTCATGCTGTTGGAAATCGGGAGAAATAAATCATTCATATTTCCAAGTCTCCGATATAAGCAATATGAAATAATTCATGCGTCTCAGGAACACAGTTAATTTTGGGAGAGCTTTCTCCTGCCTTGATTTTCCATATTAACCGATCGGAGGAATTTACTCATTTTGATCAAAGCTATAAACCTGAATCCACAGAAAAATTGTTAGTTTTAAAATGGCCTGATCTGTGTCGATTCTTCATTCGTCTGAAACTCGTCCTGCTATCTCCTGTTGATCTTCCTGATCTCCCAACTCTTAATAGATAAGACAAAATATTTTTTGCCAAAACAAATGAAACATAAAAGGAAAATCTTTAAGAAAATAAATTTTCGAGAAGTAATATTTTGAAAAAGGTCACAGCCAAGTGTCATGTCACGTCAGGCTTAGCGAACTTCTTTGAGTCTGATGCTTGGGTATATCTGATTAATCGATGAGGGGTATTCAAAGTCTACTATGGACTGTCGATAAACCCATGTTGAAATTTTGAGACCATCCTCAAAATTTTTGTCCCAGTTAACTGTATCGGCTTATCTTTCAATTGTTGCAGAGTAAATCCCGGAATTTTTGAGATCCTCTCAGAAGTTTTTTCCCAGTTGCGAATCTTGATGTGTCTTAAGTCTTGACTTGCTGAGGAAAATTCTTCTTCTCAAGAATTTCTAAGTCCCTCTCAAAAATTCTGTCCCAGTTTCTATTGTAAAGAAAAATAGAAATCTTACGGGAGATATGATTGAACCTACGTATCCCGTTGAGGCAGGAATCAGGTCAAACGTAGTTCCCCCTCAAAGGTAATAACAATAACAAATTTACAAAGAAAATCGACCGAGGCCGACATAGTCCGCCTACGTATCTCATTCTTGAGAATTCAGGTCGAACGTAGTTCAAATACAAAGAAATATTAAAAGGGATAAACGGGGTGACCGAGGCCGACACAGGCCGCCTACGTATCTCATTCTTGAGAATTCAGGTCAGACGTAGTTCATTACAAGAGGGATAAAATTTTAAAAAAAGCAAATACAAGCAAATAGAACGAGTACAGGAAAATAACAGACATGCAAACCGAAACTTCACACGTAGTATCTCTTGACAACATATGAGTTGATCGGTTTCAACCATGCGGTTCCATCCATCTCCGACAGGACCAAAGCACCTCCAGATAATACTTTATGAACCATGTAGGGCCCTTGCCAATTTGGTGCAAATTTTCCTTTGTACTCGTCTTGATGAGGAAAAATGCGCTTAAGGACCAACTGACCAATTTCAAAAATTCTAGCTCTAACTCTCTTGTGGAAAGCAAAAATCATTCTCTGTCGATATAATTGACCATGACAAACGGCAACCATTCTCTTTTCATCAATCAAAGTTAACTGATCAATCCGCTTGCTGACCCACTCAGCATTACTTAATTCAGCTTCTTTGATGATTCTTAAAGACGGTATTTCAACTTCAGTAGGTATGACTGCTTCTGTTCCATATACTAGCAAATATGGAGTAGCTCCAGTCGACGTTCTGACAGTCGTCCGATAACCCAATAAAGCATATGGCAACATCTCATGCCAACCTCTGTGATTGTCAATAATTTTACTCAAAATCTTTTTGATATTTTTGTTGGCGGCCTCTACAGCTCCATTCATTTGAGGACGATAAGCGGTCGAGTTTCGATGAGTAATCTTAAATTGCTCACATATCTGTCTCATCAAGTGACTGTTGAGATTTGCACCGTTGTCAGTAATGATGGATTCTGGCACTCCAAATCTGCATATCAGATTGTTGAAAACAAAATCAGCTACAACTTTCTTGGTCACTAATTTGTACGAAACTGCTTCCACCCATTTGGTGAAGTAATCAATGGCAACCAAAATAAATTTGTGTCCATTAGAAGAGGCTGGCTCTATCGGACCAATGACATCCGTACCCCAAGCTACAAACGGCCAGGGTGAACTCATAGCATTAAGTTCGTGAGGTGGCACTCGAATTAGATCAACGTGCACTTGACATTTATGACATTTCTGCACAAACTTGCAACAATCATTCTCCATAGTCATCCAAAAATAACCGGCTAGAAGGATCTTTCTTGCCAAAGTGAGCCCATTCATATGCGTACCACAGACTCCCGCATGTATCTGTTCAATAAGCTTCACAGCTTCAACAGCATCGACGCATCTTAGAATACCAAAATCTGGAGTCCTCCTATAAAGGACTTCTCCACTTATAAAGAAATTGAGAGCCATACGGCGTATCGACTTCTTTTGATTGGATGTTGCATCTTCAGGATAACTCCCGGACTCCAAATACTTCTTGATATCAAAATACCATGGCAAACCGTCTGGTTCTTCTTCAACATGTGAACAATGGACTGGATTTTCTTTCAACTCTATATCGAGAGGATCAATATAATCAGTATCTGGATGTTTGAGCATTGACGCAATGGTGTCAAGAGCATCGGCCAACTCATTTTGTATCCTAGGAGTATGTCTGAACTCGATCTTACGAAATCTCTTGCACAACTTTTGTACATACTACACGTAAGGTATAATTTTCGGGTTCTTCACGGCCCACTCTTCTTGAACGTGATGAATCAAAAAATCTGAGTCTCCAATAATCAACAACTCATACACATCCATGTCAATACCATTTTCATACCAAGAATACAAGCTTCATATTCGGCCATGTTGTTTGTGCAATTAAATCGGAGCTTAGCCGCCATGGGATAGTGCTGACCACATTCTGACACTAAAACCGCTCTGATACCTTTACCTTGGTGATTTTCCACTCTATCAAAGAATAATCTCCAACCGGGATATGCTTCAGAAATATTTTTACCCACAAATGACACGTCTTCATCGTGATAATAAGTCTTAAGCAGCTCATATTCTTCATCAACAGGATTTTTGCAAGATGATCAGCCAAGGCCTGTGCCTTTATTGCCTTCTGAGTGACGTACACAATATCAATTTCACTCAACAGAATTTGTCACTTAGCTAACTTTCCTGTCGGCATCGCTTTCTGGAAAATATACTTCAACGGGTCCATTCTGGAAATGAGATATGTAGTATACGAAAACAAATAATGTGTCAACTTCTGGGCCAACCAAGTCAAAGCACAACATGTTCTCTCCAATAGAGTGTATCGAGACTCGTATGGAGTAAACTTCTTGCTTATGTATTAGATAGCCCTTTCCTTCTTTCCTGTCTCGTCGTGTTGACCAAGCACGCATCCGAATGCACTATCTGAGATGGACAAATACAGAAACAAAGGACTCCCTTCTCGCAGAGGAACCAATACCGGTGGATTTGATAAATAGTTCTTGATAGCGTCAAAAGCAGTCTCACACTCTTCAGTCCACTTTGTCGGAGCGTCTTTCTTCAACAGCTTGAAAATAGGATCACACACCACGGTTGATTGAGCTATGAATCGACTGATGTAATTCAACATCCCTAAGAAACTCATCACCTCTTTTCTCGTCTTCGGCGGAGGTAACTCTTGAATTACTTTAATCTTTGAAGGATCGAGCTCAATACCCCTCCTACTGACTATAAGTCCCAAAAACTTACCGTCTGGAACTCCAAACGCACACTTGGCGGATTCAACTTTAGGTTATAACGACGCAGACGATCAAAGAACTTTCTTAGATGTGTCAAGTGGTCCGAACTCTCGCGGGACTTGATTATGATGTCATCCACATATACCTCAATCTACTTATGAATCATATCATGAAATATAGTCGTCATAGCCCTCATATAGGTAGCACCATTATTCTTGAGGCCAAATGGCATCACCCTGTAATGATATATACCCCAAGGTATAATAAAAGCTGTCTTTTCTGCATATTCCTCGTCCATCAGAATATGATGATAACCTGCGTAACAATCCACAAATGACTGCATTTCATGCTTAGCACAGTTGTTGATCAGAATATGGATGTTCGGCAGCGGAAAATTATCCTTAGTGCTGGCTTTTTTGAGATCTCTGTAGTCGACACAAATTCTGATTTTCCCGTCTTTTTTGGCTACCGGAACAACATTGGCCAACCAAGTCGGGTATTGTGTCACTTCCACCAATACAGACTCTATCTGTTTGGTGATCTCTTATTTAATCTTTAAACTCAACTCAGGCTTGAATTTTCGAGTTTTCTGCTTCACCGGACTGAACCCTGGATTAATCGGCAACTTGTGAGACACAACATTGGTTCTCAGCCCTAGCATGTCGCTGACTTCCCAGACAAACACATCAACGTACTCGGTGAGTAAATGAATTAGATCCTTCCCTTGAGTTTCATTCAAATGAACGCTAATTTTGGCCTCTTTGACACACTCTTGGTCTCCCAGATTTACAGTTTCAGTTTCCTCTAAATTCGGCTTGTGCTGATTTTCAAACTGCAGAAATTCTTCTGCAACGTATTCCGGTGCCTCACTTTCCTCTTCGTAATCATCAAACTCATCATCACCTGCCTCACTTTATTCGTTAAGCTCGTGACATGATACGACATTGGCAGGTTTAAAACTTATATTACTGAAACCATAAATAGACAATGTTAGACAAGTAAAATATAGCAAATAAGTAAATAAACAAATTTAAATAAAAGAGGCTTTCATTCGAAATGGGAAATAATGCAAACTTTGGCTATGGCAAAAGGACATATTGCCTTTTTCAAACATCACGAGGGAATTTTAAAATGCTCGCAATTAAGAAAAATGCAAAATTGTGGGTCTCGGGCCTCTTCCGGACTACCACCAATTTGAATAAGCATAAGACGATGCCCTTCTACCAAGGAGTTGGGGGAATCAGAATCGGCGTGGAGGTCCAGTTCTGCAGCATCTCTCCAGGCTCAGCATCACGGATACCAGCTAGCTCGACCTCTTCCTCAATAACAGCATCGATCTCCTCAAAAAGGCCGCAGATTCCTTCCCCAACGTCGTCAGGCTCGGCGTACTCTCGGACTGGGAATGATTGATATAGATGAGGGATTGGCTTTTCCAATGCTTGATCATTCTTCTTCTTTGCCTTCATATCATCATCTGTGGGGACGTATCCCAAACCATATCTAGCTCCTTTGACGGGAACCAGAATAGATCAATAATTCCTTGGGAATTTCTTCCCAATCCGAAACCTGGTTCAAAACCATTCTGCAGCATCACAATGGCTATCATCTTATACACGGCAGACATAGAAAGATGTGGGGCCAAGTCCTCACCGGTGGCATTTACCAGCTCCACCGTATAGAAATCGGTACCTCGAGACACTTCATCGATAATTGGCTCCTGTCTGCCGGAATGACGCCCTTCACCATGAATAACCAGCTCTTCATTCTTCCAAACGAGTTTCATCATCTGATGAAGGGTAGAAGGCACAGCTCCAGCCATATGAATAAAAGGCCTTCCTAGAAGAAGGTTATAGCTTGTGTCAATGTCCAAGATATGAAACTGTGCGCTGAATTCTGCCGGACCCATTTGGATAACCAGATTTACCGCTCCCAACGTGTCTCTTTGAACCCCATCAAAATCTCTCACGTTGAATTGGTTTTGCTCTAACTTCCACAAATCAAACCGTAACTGCCTCAATGTCGACAATGGGCAAATATTCAGACCAGATCCATCATCCACCAAGACGCAATTTATGACCTTCTCGCGACATACAACAGTAATGTGCAGCGCCTTGTTGTGTGACCTCCCTTCAAAAGGCAGCTCATCATCGCAAAAGCTGATCCGATATCCTCAGATGACTTGGTTGATCATAGCGTCCACATTATCGCTACTTGTGCCCACGGGCACATATGTATCATCAAGAGCCTTCATCAAGGCCTGCCTGTGCAACTGTGATCTCATCAATAGGACACAGAAATCTGGGCTGATGTCTTCTCCAAATGCTTAACAATAGAATAGTCCTTTGGCTGCATCTTTCTCCAGAATTCCTCCGCTTCGCCTTCGCTTATCGTCCTTTTTCCTTGATCCTTCTTATGTCCTCCAAGAGATAACTCTTCATGAGTATAACACCTCCCAGGCCGGGTCATACCCTGTGTGGCAGCAGTTTTAATCACGAATTTTGGCCTCACAAGAGTTTCTGATGGCACCAAGGCAACAACCTTTGCAGGTGTCAGGATAATAAACTCTTTTTTCTCTTTGATGCTCAACGAAGCTACAGACCTTTCCAACTCGTCATGAACGATTGGGGTTATCACTTTTGTCACACACCAATCATCATCTGTCTCTATCATATTAACATTGCCGCCTCCATGATTCGGCAAAGGGTTGGTGTTGACACTAGGCGCAACCGGTTGTAGAGAGACCACCTCTTGGTCCATTAGATCCTGGATTTTTTGCTTGAGGTTGATACAGTCCTCAGTATCATGCCCAATACTGTTGGAATGATAAGCACATCTTTGATCAGGCCTATAGCACTTAGAACTAGTATCCACCGATTTGGGCCCCACATGGTGGATATATCCAGCCGCAGCCAGTCGCTCGTACAACTTTGTTCGGCTTTTGGCGAGCGCAGTGAAGTTCCTTGGGGGATTCTTCTCAAATCTTGGTTACGGTAGATCATAACTGCCTTGTGAAGGAGGCGTCTATTGATAATTTTTTTGTTGGGACGGGGAGCTTGATTTCTAGGATATGGATTTGTTTGGTAGTTTGGCAATGGAGCTTGGTAATTTGGAGGAGAAATTTGGTATAGTGGAGCTTGGACTTGATAAATGGGAGGGGTTTCTCTGTATCTCGACTGCACATTAGCACAGTTGGGAGCAACACCTTGGAAGTGAGGAGATGGAATTTGATACAGTGGAGGATGATTTTGGTAAGCGGGAGATGGATTTTGATAATTTGGGGGTGCACTTTGGTAGACTGGAGGAGGATTTTGGTATGTTGGAGGAGGATTATTTTTCTGACTAGCTTGGTATGAGTTTTCAGAAAATCGAGAACGACCTTGGGAGTAGGAGGATCTTCTGGGGGTTTTCTTCCCCTCAAATTAACGATAACGTCTTCTCTCTTCTTCTTTAACAAACCTGAAGATCCGGGCGCGGCTACACGGGCTATCTTTCCTGTTTTCAAGCCGTCTTCAATAGTTTCACCGATTTTGACTATCTCGGCAAACTTCGCTCCAATGAGCAACATAATCCTATCATAATATTCGGTCTCTTGCACACGCACGAACACTTCAACAATTTCTTTTTCAGAAATGGGAGGTCTCACCCTCACTGCTTCTTTTCTCCACCTATATGCAAATTCTCAATAGCTCTCGGTTCATTTTTGCTTCATTTTCTCCAAAGAGTAACGATCAGGAACGATTTATACATTGTAAGCAAATCGCTCGATGAAATCCTTTGCCAGAGCATTCCAGCTGGTCCATTGCCGGGTTTCATGCAAGGTGAACCATTCAAGAGCTTCTCCGCACAGGCTTCGGCTGAAAAGCCGCATCAGTAGAGCTTCATCCCTACCAACTCCAATGAATTGGTCGCAGTAGGCTCTCAAATGAGCCATAGGGTTCCCCACTCCTCCGAAAGTATCAAATTTCAGGATTTTTAACCCTTCTGGAAGGTCCAGATTTTGATGAATACATAAATCTTCATAATTTAGGTCGGCGACATCAGGGACGCATTGGAGCTCTTTCATGGCTTTCTTGATCTCCTCTTTTATGTATACCTTTACTTCTTCCTTTGCCCTCCATTCTCTTTCCTGTTCCTCGTAATGGTTCAACTCAGAACCATGCACGTCGTGCTCAGCAGGGACGAGAATCTGGAAAGTAGTCCTTTTGGGTAAGGGTGGAGCTACGGAAGGACTCTGGACATTTTGGGCAGCTTGGTAATTTTTGGTATAAGTCTGAGGATTTGTATTCTTATTTAAGTGGTGGTGGGATGTTTGAGGATTAAAAGCGTTCTGATTTGGGTTTTTACTTTGGTTTTGCGGTGGTGGATCGGATTGCGGTTGAGTATTTTGAGGATGAGATGGCATTTGGGAATGGTTATTCTGAAGAGGCGGTGGAGTTTTGTAAGAGGCTGAAGCATATTGCGGATTTTGGGTAATTGGATCTATAGCGGGGGGATTCTGAGCTAGCGGTACACCTTGAGCTGGATCCATATTCGAGAAAGGGAAGTAGATAGGATGCCTTCCATCTGTAGCATTAACGTTATATCTTGGCGGAGGCAAATCCTGCCTTCTTTGCATCTCTACCCTCATCTCTGCAATTTGTTGCATCAACTACAGAATCAACTCATTTTGGTCCGCTATGGTGGGTTGAGCCACCACGACATCAGTGAGACCTACCTCTTCGTTATTGTCTCCCATAATCGTCTTTCCTTTATCAGAATTTTGTCCTGGGAAGGAATCTGCGGGACCTTTTGATCTGGTGAAGTAAGGATGATCTGCCAGCTTAATCAACACATATCAGTTCAAAATACCTGAGGAGGAAAAAAACTCGAAGGCAAATTTGTCAGTTTGGATTCAGAATACAAAACGCATACCATCACACATAGAGCAGATAAACACACAAGTTGCTATATTTGAGGAATATCTACAACCCACGAGTAAGGACGGTAGCAGATTTTTTAACAAGCAGGAGTTTGCTTGTTTCTTAATTTGACACTATTTTAGAAAGGCTAAATCACGTTGAGCTATAGTCTTCTTGCAGCTATTCTGCGATGTCCGTTGATCTGGTCTTCATATTTCCTTGCACCGTAAAGGGGGAGAATGAAAACTTTTAAAGATAGGGGCCGGGCCTTGAAAGGCTGTCTACGTATCTCACAAGGAGAATTCAGGCCCAACGTAGTTCGAATACAAAAAGGGAAATATTTTCATTCATTCATTCGTTGGGATTACAAGGAAACTTAAAGACAATCAAAGCTTAAAAAATAAAACTAATGACTCCATCTCAGTCATTTTCTTCTCTTCATCATCTTAGCCACGGGGAATGGTCTCAACTTGAATCTTTCCCATGCCGATGAGGGATTTGAGGTCGTGACGAAATCGAGACGTTTTTCAATGTTGTGGTCTGTGGCGTGATGATGATAGGGACAACGCTTTCGGATTTTGTGCTGAAGACAATATTGCATGTCCACATTCTTGTAGTAATGGGTAAAGACGCCATTCAGAACCATGTCCGAGTAGATTTCCCTCATTGTTTTCTTGAAAGGCGTGAATGAACAATGATTGAATCCGGTCCTCTCTGTGACCGGTATGTCAACACGTGGTTCATCACATGCAAGGATGACGTCGTCACCCCAAGTGTTAGGAGTACTATCCATACTGAATAAATAACGGACTGCGTTTTTAAACCCAATTCACTCATCTATTATATGCCCTTTCTCCCTGGGATGACATTCACACGTCTTAAGGATATCTCCTAATTCCACTTGGGGGGACACTTTCTTAACGGGTCTTAGCAGGCCCCTAGACTGATATTGTTCAAAAACTATAGCGTACGAGATGACCTCTATCTTCTTCCGGCCTTCATGCGGATATGCCTAGAGAGAAAATTTGATGTCTCCGTTTGCCAGACATCCCTCGAAAGAAGGTGGGCAGGCAAGTATATCCTCATAATTTTCTTCGTTGATTTTCTCTTCGGGGCTCTCAGGAGGAAATAGGATTCGTACAGACGCATTCCGCGCTGCTTTTGCATCTCGATTCTCTCTTCTTCACTTGGTTCAGCTTGAATACCCCTTCCTTTGTCCAAAGCGGCGATTTTGCCTTTCCTGAGATAGTAGAGTAGTGATTTAGGATTTGTGGTATGAGAAGTGTCTTTTGAGTGAGAAACTTATGACTCGAGAAATTTTGGTCAGACATTTTGTGATAGTGACCTGTTTGTATATTTTGAAAAATTCTAAAAAGAGTGGGTTTCCAATATCCTCATTCACAGCAACATAACACACAAGTAGTTAATAGCACATATATCGCGTCCTAAAACATATAGGGGGACCCTTTTGTGCCAAGGGTAGGCCTAGCACATTTGAATGATGTACTCGTGAATTTGAACCAAATAAACAATTCCCCCCAAATAAATTTCACAAATGAATAATAACGTTCACAAAGGGGAAATAAAGGATAAAACACTAAAAGACAGACCCACGCAGGGGCCATTTGATTGTACTGAAATGCAATAAAGCATGCCCACGCAGGGGCTAAATGACAAATACATATAGAAAAACCTGCGCAGCGGCGAAATCCACTATGTTGTTCCAGATGGTCCTGCTCCGTCGTTCTTTCTTTGAGTCTTGTATTATTGATACATACATTGCAACATCAGCAAGAATCCATCACCCATGTGTCCTTTCTCTTCCAAGCTTTCGTATCGCATCCTCTTGATTTTCTCCTCGATCCAGGCATCGAAATCATCATAACCACGCCTTAGCCTTTCCACCTCTTGAGTCATTTTCTCAAGAGTATCTTGGTTCTCGACATACTTAGCGTACACTTTTGGGCCTCTTTCTTTACCTCTTGTAGCTCGGCCACTGCCTTGGCTTCTTTGTCTGTTACGCCGCGAAAGCTGCACGGGGTCGGTGAGGAGATACTTTGTATGTCTTTTTTCAACCATTTTTTGTAACCCTCATCGTATCCAACATTGAATCGGTCTGGGGCGATGGTTGTTTTATCCATCCGTTTGGCACTTTTCCATTCTCTGAACGTTTCAGACGCGTCGTGCACCCTATCATCTCCAATATCGTATACATAAGCGCTATAGTACGCTTCTTCAGGCACAATTTGCCTTCTTCCAAACTGTCTTAAGAGTCGAAAGGGTGCATAAGGGCGAATTCCCTGAATACCTGGCAGAGGGAGCACAAGCTGTCTGCAGCTCACCACGACAACTTCGATCGAGCATCCATTGAAGATCTTCTTCTCTCAATTCGGAGAAAATTTTAGCCCATCTCCCTCTTGTTTTCCGATTATCCATATTATCCCAGTATAGCATGTCATTCAAATCTTTAAGGGTGTTCTTGTTTTCAAGAGTATGCAGCTTCTGAGTCCCAGCACCCTTTGCCAAGTGGCTGAGAATCCACCACTGAAGGAGTAGGTTGCATCCTTGGAAGTATCGATGCCCCTATTTGCATTTTCCCAAGGCTCGATACATATCAGAAAGGATGACCGGAGCTATAGGGTAGTACTTCATTGTCCCTTGGTTCTCATACCCCTTGAATAGAGTATGCGCGAGTGTTATAACTCGGGTATTGATGCTCAGACTTGGGCCATGCGGGAAGACCATCGTTCCCAACAACGCTACAACAAATGCTAGAGGACGAATTTTGTTCCATTCTCTGTAGGAGACCTTGAACTCTCGATTGTAAGTGGCGAAGAAGCTCGCATGTCCAAATCTGATATAAAGATCTCTGAATGCTATGTGGGATTCTTGGCACAAGTAGGCAAAGTTCTTCCCCAACCCGAACCAGTCGCGATATCTTCTACAGAAGGCTTATTAGGGATAAAGATGTCTTCTTGTTTTTTCGCCTTTATCTCTATCCCAGTACCTACTGTGTCTATACAGTCTCTGATCTGCTCCAAAGTCGGGGTAATTTCAGCGGTTCCAAATCGGAACACCATTCGTTGTCTATCCCAATATCCCGTGAGGACCTCAACCAATTCCGGCCAACCGTTCATGTTGATTAATTTCGTCAAAGCACCCATGTATTTGTTGAGGGTTCTTTTATGATCCCCTCGAGATTGCCGTGCCACATATTGAGTTGGGGTGGTGCTGCTATGATCATGTCAAACTTTGGAAAATGGTCCATAGCTACAAAACAGAAGCTAGTTAGATTTTCCCACCCCCAAATTGGTTTTCACACGTACATTATTCAAATGTCAAATAAAATAATGTGTCGTGAGGTCGGAGACCTTGGACACAGTTTTGGCGGTTTTCTACTAAATGGACTTAATACACCTTGGGTGTTAAGCCGTCTTAGGCTAATGCTTAATTTGGGTTTTGGTTTCGCTCTAGCTTAGGCTTACTAGAATAGTTTTCAAGTCGACGGTTACCCGAGTCGGACAAATAACAGGGTGAAGCTACCAAACGACGTCGGATGACCGCATTCCAACTATTCGTTTGATACTTCCAAATGAAACTCTTGTGTATTTCTGAAGAAAGCCGTGGAAAGCTACGTAACTTTCGTTTTCCTAATGCAAACTAGTTATCGTTTGGCGGAAATATGCCATAAAAATGCAATAATTCAATAACTAAGTAAAGTAAACAAATAAGCAAATAGCCAAATAAAGTTAGTCTTAAGGTTAGAATCCTCCTAGTCCCTAGCGGAGTCGCCATTTCTATTTTATAAAAAAAAGTATTGGTTTCAAGAATATTCGACTTTTGGAGAGTCGCCACTTAATTTTGACAAAATTAAGAAAACTTTTGTTTTCAAAAGACCTTAAACAGAAAAATCTAGTGAAAATATTTAAAGGGTTCGGGGATTCATATTTATATTTTAGGAAGGTGTTAGGCACCTAAAATATCCACTAATGTGGTTTTCCGGCAACTAACTAGTTTGGCTAAAATGTTATAACTTATAAAGTATTCTTTTAAGATAAAATTTATTGGAGTTGCTTAGCATTACGAGGTATCTAAGTAAACATTTATTTGCAAATTTATTTCTCCTTTTAGAATCCACTTTTAGATTTAATTTTAAATCGATAAAACATTTTTTGGCGTTCTACGGGGATTCAAGTTTTCTAACTTTAAACTAGCGACATATAAAAACAAACAAACGAACGAAATCAAGAGAGAGAGAGAGAGAGAGTTGTTGGGTGCAAACCGGATTCTGTTCGCCTGGACCGGTATTTGGACCCACTCATTTTTGGGTCTTAGGCCCATTCGATTTGTACCTGTCCAAAACTAACAAGGTAATAATTTTTACTTCTTTGGGCCTAAGACCCAAAATATTTCACCTGTCCTGAACTAGCAACATAAATAAGTAAAATTTACAACGGCTAAAGCCCAAAATGAAATACGACATAAAGTTAAAACAAAATGTGGGCTCTTTGACCCCAAAACTTCAACTTTTCCATTGGCTTCATATCTTTTGAATTTGGAGGACCTGTGCATCAATTTGGGGTGGGAGACTCGATATCGAGAAAATATGAGTATTTATGACTCTCTCTCGAAATGCAAGGGATGAGTCCCGAATGGACTCGAATCGACATCACATGCAACAAAACGAAAAAATAATTAGGATACGAGAAAAAAATTAAAATAAAAAAATAATAAAAAACTAAATCATGCGGAGGAGGGAGAGAAATGAGACAAACATGTATACTACAACTTCCTTAAGAAATAATCAAATAAGGACAACTAGAGAGGTTCAAAGGATGGCCAAAAGGCACGATGGCTATTTAAACTTAATGAATTTAAATGACTGCTAGCGACATGCATTACAATGATCAAAAGCAAACCTCATTTAATCACTATACGCCATAATGAACACTGTCCTTTATAATGAAAGATAAATAAGGTAAGCTAATAGGAAAAACTCTTAGACACTACTAACATATGCATTGACCAGACAGGGCAGGACAAATATACCATGAAAGAATTATCAGCATGTTGATCGGTTCCTAAACATTACTGGAGGAATGGACTACAGAAGAGTTAAAGGAGAATAACCTAATATGAACACACACAAAAAATTCAAGGAGATGCTAACAGTTAGCATATAAAAGTGCAAATTTTCCCATGTTAGCTAACGATTTTTACTTCAGGGAATAAAACAACTAAGTCAAAATAGTATGCTTTTCTTAAAGAGAGAAAACAAGAAATCTTAAAACTAACTTCTTATAAAAAAAAAAAAAAAAACAAGCCAAGGTAAACATATTCATATATATAAAAATACAAATCCACACTATTCATATGAACAACATGTTTGAATACTATAATGGACGCAATCGAAAACGGGTATGTATGGCACGCAGTGACTAGTCTGAGATTTACGATTTCAGCCTCCTAGTTTGACAGAGAAACATACATTCCTAGTAGCAAAGAGAATAGAATCGAATATGCTTGCTAATACGATGTCATAAATAGTGAGAACAAACTAAAACTAGTAAAGCATCTCAAAACCAATCCTGATACGACTATGAAACAAAAAAAATACGAATCAAGAGCAACTAGAAGTCAACCCCCAACTTGAACCAAACCGAAGCTAATCATTGTCGAAACCAAATGCACTCTAATCAGATCATGGTTTCAAATAGTGATGGAATTAGTACTATCAAACCTCACAACACGAAATTCAAATTGGAAACTTACAGGGGAGCATCCTGGAATTAGTAAAAAACAAATAGATAACAACTAGGCTCATACTGAAACGGATTCATTATTCATTTAGTAGTAAGACATGCCAAGATAACTAGTTGAGATAGCGAGGAAATAGAAAGATAGGGACATTGAGAAAAGCAAGAACTCAGAATTGAAAGAGAGAACATCAAATATTCAACGAGAACGGAAACACACGACCTTATGGCTAGCAAGCAGATTATTTTTTAATGGAAGAATAAACTCAAAATAGCTAAATAAGAATAGGAATAAAATACATATCTCATTCTAAAGCATCTAGAGAAAGGGAAACAAATTATAGCAAAACTTTGAAGCTTCATACTAACCGATTACAGAAAGAAAACATCACCAAAATAGCAACATGAAGGTAAGAAACTAACAGTGAAGGGACGACCTTCACCGCGAGAAACTCAAGACACAACGAGGGAGGATCCTCGGGTGAGATGATGGACTCAAACACTTGAAATTGCTATCTATTAGCCTTAGTGTATTAGAATATTTCCTTAAACTTTCTCTTTTTTCTTTTGCTTTAGTTGAGAAAAAAAATCTTTTCCAGCTCCGAAGAAAAATCCTTTGTAAAAATCTCTTCCTTCCTCCCTTTTTTTTTTGACAAGAAGTAAAAGACAATATATAGGGAGGCTGCTAGGGTTTTCGAAAATGGGGGGGGGGGAAGGATAGGAAAGGGAATTCACGAAGATTTCCCAAATTCAAAAACTCTTCCAGGCGAAAAAGTTGCTGCTGTCCCAGAAAGAAAAACCAAATTTGCAGCCAAACCCCCAAAAGGTGAAAGAGACGTGATCGATTCAGATTCATTTCCTGTCCTTGCTTCTCAACGTGGAGCGATCTTGTGCGAGCAAGGACGATTTGGCGCGGCTGATGTAGGGAAAAAAGAGCTGGAATTGCAGAGAGCCGTATGAAGGCAGTGCCAGGCTGAAGACGCGTGAACAACAACTTCCGTCTATCTCCGTCTCCTCTGTGTATCACATTGTCGCTTTGCGCTTAGCGTGAAGGAGCCGCTTGCCGGCAAAAGTCATCGTGTTCACGCCGTCTAGTGAACGTTGGAGATTCCTATTGCCTTGCTGTAGAAATCCTCCTGGGTATTTTGACAAAGTTGGGCCGGATTGGGTTAAATAGGTAATGGCCTGGATAAAAAGTCTGTTGAAAAATTGGGCCATTGGGATGCAAAGCCCAAGATGGTTTTCTGTAAATGGTTAAAAACTGATTTGGAATTGAAACCCAAATAAATTACCAACTACAATTAAATCAAAATAGATTGATTTAGTCGTAATAAAAAAAAAGGATGAACACATGAATTAATTAGGGAGCTTCTTAAAATATACTAATTAACAAAATCTTTTGTTGACGATTTTTTAATTATCATAAAATATACTAATTATATACATAATTATGTAAAACATATATATTATCTAAAATTATTAAAAGTAACTTAAAATAGTTTAGACTTTATAAAATCTAATTATTTTTTTAATCGTGCAGTATTAAGAGGCTCGTAAATTAATTCATATCATCGAAGGTCAAAATTGGGTGTCAACAATACCATTACGGCTTTCGACTTTAAGTTTCATGACCTTACCTTTCTAGGTTGAAGGTTTCACATAAGGGACCCTCTTATAATCATTCAAGGTCTCACATCATTCATTCATTCAAGACTAAGATGCTTTAGCTTCCTATTCTAGACATCACATATTCATATTCATACATGCATCATGTAAGGGACACAAGTCTACCTAACAAGACACACCATACTTCACTTTAGCACATATACATGTTATTCTAGAAGCACATACTTTCACATTACTTCACATATAGGTAGATATGATCATACATCACATAATCAACTACACACATTAACATAATACTTCAAGTAGTAGACAAGGCCATGATCATCATAATACTTAAAACAACGCCGACAAGGCCACATCAATCACATAACACCGCCACCATAAGTGGACCATACCAATCACACATAATTAAAGAGCTAAATTACAATAGCTATACATAATAATAAGAGAGTTAGGGCACCATACCACCCACTTGATCTCACCACTTCAATCCAAAGCTAAATAATCCAATTCAATATCATAAGGAACTTACCCATGGCCATGCAAATCAATTCAAAGCATAAATCATAATACTCAATGAATCTAAGTCAATTCAATATAGATTTATCAATCTAAGACCAATTAGATATCAATTGAATACAATTCTTACATCATTAGAAAGCCCATAGAAATCTACACTAGAATCTATAAGCATTTAGTTCATATCAATTCAATAAGCTTAACGACAATAGATCTAAGAATATACAATGCTCAAGTGATCAAATTGAAATAGCCTATAAACCATACATACATAATCTATACATAATTCAAAAGCCCATGACAATCTACACATAAATTCATAAATCTCAAAGCATAATCAATTCACCCATATTTTAGAAAACATCAATTATACATCAATAACATCATATCTTAAGCTTTGAAAACGTTTCATGCAAGAACCCAAGACTTAGAGTAGAAATTGGACTTTTTCATCTTTTTGAAATCCTTTGAAAATCGTCTTTGAAATTGTCTCTAAGGTGATATAAAGCCTTAGATGAAGAAATATCATACCTTATTAGTATATACCAATGATAATTGAAGAAGAAACTCCATTGAAGACCCATCTTCAAGCTCCATCTTCACTTTGAACTCTCATGGAGGTTTTTGGGAAACTTTAGAAGGGAAGGGTTTTTGATCTTATTATTACAGTTTAAATGAGAGTTTAATCACTTATATACTCTTAAAATACACCGAAACACCTACAACAGTTGTCCCCATGTTTTATAAGACTTGGGGTGAATTTCCCATAAACCCCAAGTCTTAACAGAAAACTGCCAGATTTTCAGCACCATCGACGCCAACATCGACGGTCCGTGGTCTCACCCACGCCCCGTCGATGGGTCCGTGGTCTCACCTGGTCGCCTGGCCGTCATTTGGCCACTGCCTAGCAGTGCTGACTTCCAAGTTGGGGTCCTCCTCTAGGGCCCCTTGTGGGTCCTACATGGAGTCGTAACTTGACTTTTCCAGCCCAAACAGGTACGTTCACAATTTTAGGACCTCCCACATGAGTTTCATCCAAAACAAACACGTAAAACTCGACGAAACATGCTTAGACACACAAGGTCATTTCGAAGCACATCTTTCGAACGTCATGGACGTTCTTGAACGTTTAACCTCCAAACATCACGAAACATGACACACTTCCTATATACACCATATAAACTCATTTAAGGACAATATAAGCTCATTCATCACACATAAACACATACAACCACCTATGAGGCACTTAGATGACTTAGTCGTCGAACGTCTTGGTCGTCCCTTGATGTTTGACTTCCAATGCATCTAAACTCTTAGCTACTGCCTCTATACCACATTATAGAGCATTTTAGGACCTTATACCATCATTAAAACGACGTTAGGCTCTAGCTTCACCTAAGTCATTTTCGGGATCTTACATTTTCCCCCACTTGGACAACATTCGTCTTCGAATGACACTTGCCACTCTCCGAACACTTCCAAGATTAGAGATTCAGTTAGCAACTCATAACCATACAATATAACACACAATTAAGGAGAAAACATAAATTTAACATAAGCAAGAGATTCACAACACAACAAGAAACTAGAATAGACTCTATAACTCATCATGCTATAAAACTTTTATCCTTCATTCCAAATAGTAAAAAATCATTTTATATTCATTATCATACTCATATACATCATTTATATCACATAACAACAATTTTAGACCAAAAATCAATTAGTCAATTTTTTGAAAATGTCACAGTGAACTGGCAGTGCATTACATTGAATTGTGCAACTTTTTAAAAATGCAACTTTTAGGCAATATCATGATAGAAACATGCTAATATGAATGGTAACTTCATATAAACATTTTTTACAACATAATCATGGCTTCATAAAATACATAATGCAAGAAGTTAATGAAATTCAATTTCAACCAAGCATGCATATCATAAGGAGAATGTTTGGAACTCATTTTTCATAAAAACTCCTACATAAATCAAGTTACTAAGAACTCCTTGTTTTAGGATTGAATAAACATATAGAAAGGTTAAGGGTACCTTACTCCCAACAACCATACGCTTCACCATACTCCCCCACATAGCAAAAACCCATTCTAAGGTCAACATAACATCTACATCAAGAAACTCTCTCAAGGTACCTCAAAACTTACTAATACTTTCTCACCCAAAGTCTAGATAATTAAAATTAATGACTCTCAAAGGTTCAACCATATAACCATTACATCCCCCTTACTAGGTGAAACTTACCATTGCTCTTTCAAGTCTCTTCACTCCATTTACACTTCTAACTTTATACCTTACCATTCTTTATTCCAACTACACTACCCTTCAAAAGGTAACTTAAGCAATCTAAGGTCATCAACATCATCTTTCACACCTCATCTAACAAGCCACATCGCATATTTTCTCTCTCTCAACCCAATCTTCATAAAGTCACACTCAAATGACCAAGCACATAAGGGAGACAAGGAAAAGACACCATATACAAAGCTCTTAGGCACGATTAGATGAATGACGAAGTGAAATTTTTCTTAGCACCTAATAGCATCCTATTTATAATGTGGCGCACTTCACATTACAAACAAGACTCTATTAGATGTGGTTCATGAGAGAACTACGACACTCCCGAACCTTATGCTCTGATACCATGCTTGTCACGACCCTCAAGTACATCCTGGAAGTTAGAGTATCATTGAATTCGTCACACGGCAAATGAGACTTCAAGAAGTCTCATCTAAACCACTCGTATCACTCATTGCATAATAACATACTAAAATGAGTAAGAATTTAAAAATTCTTCACACATGAAGAACTCTTTCTATAAACAATACGCAAATGGAAGACTTTCATTAAAAAATTAAACCTTTACAATAACCCCTTGAACTATCTAAACTTTAGAGTATACAACACTTGGGACTAAGTCCATACAAGACATAAAATAAAGACTTAAGACTTAAAGGAACATGTGAATATTGTCCTCGAATCGATGAGGACTCACCAATACTTCATCTTCAACCCTTAGAAACCTATCCAACTTCCATGGCACGTCAAGACATCCAATTCCCTACACTTAGTCAAAAAGGAAAAAGAAGGGCTTAGCACATTAGATGTACTAAGTATGGAAGCCGTGCAAAAACCATGAAAAAGGACATTTAGTCAATAACATATTTTTCATGAATTTTGATTAAAACATCATACTATAAGCATAAGAACAACATTCATCAACTAAGAAATAAATAAGAAATCATTTAAGTCAAATATCATAATTTTTGAAGTCACTTTCCAGTAACCTCAACTCACTGTTACAGTGAATTCCTTCACTGTACAGTGAAGTTGCCTTCCTTCGTTTAAGGCACCTTATAGCATGTAGTCAACCGACTAAAAGCTATCCTAAGACTCCCTTAAGTCACACAACGAGAGACCACCCATACACTCTCTCAAAGCATGCCTAAACGATCCTTAAGACTACTTAAAATGAGACACATACACACTTACAATACATCAAACACATGAACATGAGATCCTCCTACCAAAGGTGATTCCAAGTTTCACTTGGGTGAGTGTGAAGCGACCACCCATACAATCCCTTTCACACACACACAAGGGATCCTATAGACTATATAAGATAGAACCTTTCTCACTTAATACCATGACATACATCAAACATGACATTCTCCTTTCAAAGGTTATCCAAAGACCTAATCAAGTAACTCAAGAAGAGAATGTCCATAATTGACCCCTTCAAGATTACCTATGTAATCCTTAAGACTTACCTAGGTTAGGATCATGTCCACATAATCAATCAATTTCCTTAACTAGAATTATTACTAAAACTTATCTATGTAAGAGATGAAGTGACCATTCCCTTTCCCCCTTCATACCTTAACTAGACAACCCTTAACTACTATAGATAAGTACTTATACATTTAACATCCTTTCTAAACTTAAGTCATTACATTCCTTAGTTCATTTAAGAGACATTCATTACATAAGGACATTCAAGTAATGGTCTTGGAGAAGACCTAGGGACTCTCACTAACATCTTCAAAGCTTATTGTGCAATGTTTAGATAGCGCCCCATACCACCACCTAAACTTCATAGAACTTCTCTAATGATAATAAGTATCCCACATGAGGAGAATAGGTAATAACCGACATAGACCATGTTAGCAAGGCATGGAATCCGGAGTTCTATCCTACTCCGATGAGGTTGTTCTACTTGCAATTGGTAGAACTTGGACACATCCCATGTAGGCAGATGGTTAAGGAATATGAAGGGCTTACTTTGTACTCTAGTCTCTTGCTTCACTAGAGCTACTTCCCTTACCATACTCACTCGGTGCTAGCCTTAGTTCTCATAGAGTACATCACATTAAGGTTCATTCAAAGGGTTTTACATCATGTTCATAACCCAATCACATTTACCTACCAAAGAGGTCCTCTAGGGGATACCTTTCAATGGTGACAAGAAGCTCATCATGACTTTCCTAAGTATTGATATGACACCGTTCCAGCCAATCAACCTTAAGTCCATCATTACATTACATGAAGGATACCATTACGACTTTCGACTTCAAGTTTCATGACCTTACCTTTCAAGGTTAAAGGTTTCACTTAAGGGGCCCTCTTATCATCATTCAAGGTCTCACATCATTCATTCATTCAAGACTAAGACACTTTAGCTTCCTAAGTCAAGACATCACATATTCATATTCATACATGCATCAAGTAAGGGACACAAGTCTACCTAACAAGACACAACATACTTCACTTTAGCACATATACATGTTATTCTAGAAGCACATACTTTCACATTACTTCACATATAGGTAGATATGATCATACATCACATAATCTAAACATATCAACATCATACTTTAAGTAGTGCCGAATAGGCCATGTCATCATAACAATTAAAATAACGCCGACAATGCAACATCAATCACATAACACCGCCACCATAAGTGGACCGTACGAATCACAGATAATTCAAGAGCTAAATTACAATAGCTATACATAATAATAAGAGAGTTGGGTCAACATACCACCCACTTGATATCACCACTTCAATCCAAAGCTAAATCATCCAATTCAATATCATAAGGCACTTACCCATGGCCATGCACATCAATTCAAAGCATAAATCATAATATTCAATGAATCTAAGTCAATTCAATACAGATTTATCAATCTAAGACAAATTAGATATCAATTGAATACAATCCTTACATCATTAGAAAGCCTATAGAAATCTACACTAGAATCTTTAAGCATTTAGTTATATCAATTCAATAAGCTTAACGACATAGATCTAAGAATATACAATACTCAAGTGATCAAATTGAAACAACTTATAAACCATACATACATAATCAATAAATAATTCAAAAGCCAATGACAATCTACACATGAATTCATAAATCTCAAAGCATAATCAATTTACCCATATTTTAGTGAAAATTAGAGAATTGAGAAGATAAAGGGTTCATGTAGAATTTAATTAGAAAACATCAATTATACATCAATAACATCATATCTTAATCTTTGAAAACGTTTCATGCAACAACGACTTAGAGTAGAACTTGGACTTTTTCATCTTTTTGAAATCCTTTGAAAATCATCTTTGAAATTGACTCTAAGGTGATATCAAGACTTAGATTAAGAAGTCCCATACCTTATTAGTAGAGAACAATGATAATTGAAGAAGAAACTCCATTGAAGACCCATCTTCAAGCTCCATCTTCACTTTGAACTCTCATGGAGGTTTTGAGGAAAAATTTAGGAGGGAAGGGGTTTTGATCTTAGTGTTAGGGTTTAAATGAGAGTTTAATCACTTATATACTCTTAACATAGCCCTAAATACCTAAAACAACCGTCCCCACATTTTATAAGACTTGGGGTGAATTTCCCAAAACCCCCAAGTCTTAACAGGAAACTGTCAGATTTTCAGCACCATCGACGCCAACATCGACGGTCCGTGGTCTCACCCACGCCCCGTTGATGGGGTCTCGTTGGTTTCTCCTGCAACTCCTCAACCTGCAGGCCACATGTATCCATCGATGAGAACCATCGATGGGACATTGCCTGGTCGATTGGCCGTCGCTTGGGTCATCGTTTGGCCACTGCCTGGCAGTTTTGAGTTCCAAGTTGGGGTCCTCCTCTAGGGCCCCATGTGGGTCCTACATGGAGTCGTACCTAGACGTCCCCAATACTGTAAGTATACAAGTTTAGGACCTCCCACATGAGTTTCATCCAAAATGAACACGTAAAACTTGACGAAACATGCTGAGACACACAAGGTCATTTCAAAGCA
This sequence comes from Solanum lycopersicoides, assembly GCA_022817965.1. Lineage (NCBI taxonomy): Eukaryota > Viridiplantae > Streptophyta > Magnoliopsida > Solanales > Solanaceae > Solanum > Solanum lycopersicoides. The sequence continues at coordinate 17,718,206 of CM040627.1, forward strand.
CATCTTTTGAACGTCATGGACGTTCTTGAACGTTTGACCTCCAAACTTTACGAAACTTGTCACAATGCGTATATACACCATATAAAATCATTTAAGTACCATATAATCTCATGAATCACACATAAACACATACAACCTTATATGAGGCACTTAGGTGACATAGTTGTCGAACGTCTTAGTCGTCCCTTGACGTTTGACTTCCAATACACCAAAACTCTTATATACTGCCTCTATACAACATTATATACCATTTTAAGACCTTATACCATAATGACAACCACATAAGTCTCTATATTCACCTAAGTTATTTTCGGGGTCTTACATTAGAATTACTCAAGGATTATGACGTGAATATTCTTTACCACCCAGGTAAGGCCTATGTGGTTGTTGATGACTTAAGCAGGTTGTCCATGGGATGTAATTCCCATGTCGAAGAAGAGAAGAGGAATTTAGTTAAGGATGTGCACTGGCTAGCACGTTTTGGAGTCAGACTTATGGATTCCACAGAAGGAGGCATAGTTGTAACCAATGGGGCTGAATCATCATTAGTGTCACAGGTGAAAAAGAAGCAAGACCAAGATAACGTTTTTCTTGATCTGAAGGCAAATGTTCATAGGCAAAGAATATTGGCTTTTGAATAAGGGAAAAATGGTGTGCTGAAGTATCAAGCCAGATTATGTGTACCAAAGGTGGATGGACTCCCAGAGAGGATCTTGGAGGAGGCTCATAGCTTAAGATATTACATTCAGATGGGTTCCACCAATATGTACTTCGATTTGAGAGAGGTATATTGGTGGGAAGGCATGAAGAATGATATGTTGAGTTTATTTCCAAGTGTTCAAATTGTCAACAAGTGAAAGTGGATAACCAAAGGCCTGGAGGTTTGGCTCAGAACATAGAACTTTCGGAATGGAAGTGGGAAATGATTAATATGGAATTCATCACAGGCTTGCCAAGATCTCGAAGGCAGCATGATTCTATTTGGGTGATTGTTGATAGAATGACAAAGTCAGCTCATTTCTTGACGGTAAAGACTACCTATTTGCCCGATGATTATGAAAAGTTGTAAATTCTAGAAGTGGTAAGATTTCATGGAGTCCTGGTCTCCATTATTTCAGACAGAGGTGCACAATTTACTACACAATTCTAGAAATCTTTCTAGAAAGGTTTGGGTTCGAAGGTGAACTTAAGCACTGCTTTCATGCTCAAACAGATGGACAAGATCCAGAACTTAGAATATATGTTGAGGGCTTGTGTGATCGACTTTAAGGGGAATTGGGATGATCACATACCTCTCATTGATTTCTCTTACAATAACAGTTACCATTCGAGCATCCAAATGTCTCCATATGAAGCTCTTTATGGGAGAAGATACAGATCTTTGATTGGGTGGTTCGAAGTTAGCGAGGCAGGGTTGATAGGATCAAATCTAGTTCACCAAACTATGGAGAAGGGGAAAGTGATTCAAGAAAGATTGAAGATTGCATAGAGTCGCCGAAAGTACTACACAAACGTTAGGAGAAGGCCACTAGAATTTGAGGTAGATGATTGGGTGTATCTTAAGGTTTCACCCATGAAGGGTGTTATGGGATTTGGTAAGAAGGGAAAACTTAGCCCCCGGTATATTGGAACTTATAGAATCTCCAAGAGAGTGGGCAATATTTCTTATGAGTTGGAGTTACCAGGAGTTGACGGTGTTTCATCCAGTATTTTATATTTCTATGTTGAAGAAGTTCTTGGGTGATCCTTCCTTGATCGTGCCAACTTAGAATGTTTGGATTAAGGATAACTTATCCTATGAAGAAGTTCCAGTTCAAATTTTGGATCATCAAGTTCGCAAGTTGAGGACAAAGGAAGTTGCTTCAGTCAAGGTCCTTTGGAGGAACCAATTCGTTGAAGAAGCGACTTGGGAAGCTGAGGAGGATATGAATAAGAGATATAAACATCTCTTCGAAACCGGACAGAATGTAGATCAAGGTACTAAATTCTCTTCTTAGCACTTTATAAGGCTATGTATAAGCATGTTATTACTTGCTTTTGTTTGTTGAGTTCTGAAATGATGTTACTACCCTTAGCTTAGTGAAAGAGTTCTCATTCAAGGATGAATGTTCCAAGGGGGATATATTGTAACATCTTGTCACTTTAATTAACTAAGATTAATCTAAGAAAAACAAGAAAATCAATTTTGCGAATAAGTAGGGAACTCTGGAAAATTTCTAGCTTAAAAGTGAGTTTTGGTCGTTTTCAACAGGCCATAAGTTCCCGCTCAAGAGGAGTTTGGATAAGTTCTTTATATGGATGAAAAGATCTTGGGAAGTTATTTCCAACGATGTTGAGTTTGCGAAATTCAGAGGTTGTGTGAGGGAGATAGGACTTTTTAAAAGTTGTACTGTTTGGACAGAGGAAAGTCCAAATACGGATTTGTTAAGGTTGTTTTTGTCTTTCCCTTAACCAATTATTTAATTTCGTTTTTGGGTCATAAGTTGGAGTCTAAGATGATCCTATTCAGTTTACGCATTTACAAAATAAGTTAGGGTTTTAAGAGAAGAGAAAAGAAGAGGAGAAAAGAGGATCAAGGAGAAAAAGAAGCAAGAACATCAAGAATCGTTGTGTGGATTTCGTCAGGGGTGATCCCTTTGAGGTATGTGGGATATTTTGTGTTGGGTTACTTCACCCACATACCAATTTATTTTAGTTCAGCGAATTTATGGATTGATTTCATGTTAGAAGTTAGGTTCTTGAAAGAAAGTTTTGATTTCTTGTTTATTGGATTATTGGTTGTCATTGTTGATTAGATACTTGTTAATTCGAGTTATTTTGAGTTGAATTCAGTGTTTATTGATAGTAACAATGGTCCCAATCGTTTAGTCAAAGAACTAGGAAGTTTTGGATATATTGGAGATGGAAAACGAGTTGAAAAATTGGTCAGACGCACATGGGTAGGGGCAGGCACGACACGCTTGCAGTGCACCAGAAATTGGCCTCAGTCTACCAAGGCTTGGCGCGCCGCACCACCAGTGCACCACAATCAGGCCTCGGTGAATTGAGGCTGGCGTGGCACGCCACCAGTGCCGCCAACCTGACATTTTTTGTCCATTTTCCATAGTTTAGCCCTAATAAGTCCTTCCAGGGTACATTAACATCCTCCAATGACTCTAATTACTTCAAATGATTTCTAAATACCTACAAATCATCCAAAAAACTCAAATCAAAACCTGGAATCCATAATCCATTCAAGGAAAGTTAAGATCAAAGTCAAGGGAGTTAAGGAGTTAAGTCTAAAGCTACGAAGTAAGGTAGAGTAATGTTTCTTAAAGTTTCCAAAAATCTTGTCTAAACGTTTTAACTTCGTTTTAAGGATCAAGTTTCGAATTCAAGAAAAATTAAAGGTTAAAGTCTTTAACAAACGTTTTCACTTTGTTTTAAATACTTAAAGTTTAAGTCAAGTAAGGAGTAAGTAGTTGAAGATCTTTCTGCAAAGTAGTACAAGGAAACTAAGTATTCCCTAAGAGTTAAATTCAAGTTGAGTAAAGAGCAAGATTTGAATTTATTTCTCAAAAGTTATAAGGGGACTGAGTATTACCTAATGGTTTGTAAATGTTTCAAATTTAAGTTAAAAGGAAACTAATAGTTCCAAAATAGTTTTGAACAAAAAGGGGGAACATTGATTCCAAAAGGATTTTTTTAACGCTAAAGGGGTTTAGTAAATTATCTCAACCCAAAGAAAATAAGTTTTATTAAAAGTATGAGCTAATGTATATTTTTGGAGTAGTATTGAACACCGATGTGGGGATGGGAGTTAATATTAACTCAAGTCCCCAAGTAAACCATGAAGCCATCATGGGAATTGATGGATCATACTTTTTAGATGATTACGTAAGGTTATCTAGTGGATCCACTAAGCTAAGTGAGATATTATACAGATTGGCAAGGTATAGGATGGTCCTCGGCTACGTGAGGTGAAATTTTGTTGTTACGACTGGAATCTAGACCCCAGACGAGACCGGCGTCGTTGACCTCTCAGAGGTCGCAGACAAGCCTACTTACGTCATTCATACTTCATCTAGATTAATTTTAGGGAAAAATTTGAAACTTTTTGTTTCCTTAACATACTTATTAAACATTCTGTTCATTTCATAATTGTTCACCATCAACCATCTAACATTATAAGATAAGTAACTGAAATAAATAAATCAATAAGTATTAAGTGTATAATTGTCAAAATGGCATCAATACAAAGTCTGAATAAAAACAGGAAAGAAACGCTAATGGAACATGCTCCACTAGCTCAACTCTAAAACTACGATAGAATGTAAAACAGTAGCATCCTCGAAAGCATGAGGACCTACCAAACTCCGAATGAATGCTGACGTCCGGATATCTGCAACGACGATCCTGTTGCCCTGTCGTCCACCTGTGCCTGTACCTAAAATAGTAAAGTTTGTAGGGGTTAGTACACACTTGTACTAAGTATGGGTATATGCAAGCACACACCACGGACATGCATGAGAAAGAATAGCTCTTTCCTAACAACATGATTTTTGGAAGTCAAGTGAGCAGACTTGCCAATTTGAGATTAGGAAAGTTAGTGAACTTTCCAAATTGAGTTAGTAAGGTCATGCCATGAGAGTAACATGCATCATATTAAATATCGTAATGCACACAACACATATCATCTTCATATAGCACATATCATAGCACATAACACATAACACATAGCTTCTATCGTATCATTCATTCATATGCCATGAGACCTTGAAATCATGGACTTAACAATAAGACTTTCCAAAATGAGGGCTCAACATATGGGACTTCAACTAGGGAGTCTTCATTAGCAAACACAGAGTGTGCTTCATTCATTCATATGTACTTTATTACATTTCATTCATAGGACAGTGTGAACACCAGCTATACCTAGGGTGTAGTTTAAGACTTTCATCGGGTTTGCTGTGCAATGATCAGGAATAACCTAATGTCATTACCTGAGTATAGCTAACCTCTTGAGTATCCTATCCTAACACCTTCGGTATCATTCATTTCTTTATGTGCTTCGTTTGAGGCTGGCCTCATTCATTCATTGGGAACTTTAACTTTAACCGACATAGATCATGTGAGCATCATGAAATCCAGTGTCTCACCCACACCGAAAAGAGGTGGAATCACCGGCCAAAGTGAACCAATAAACATGCTAGCGTACATGGGAATTTAACCCCGCCAGATCCCTATATTGGCAGTATAGGTTCAAAGACTAGGACATATAAGGAGACCCATACCCGCCAAGTTGGACAGTCTCATCTCATTAGAGTTACGTGAACCTCCGTCCTTCCCAAAAGAAGGCATCACCGCTCATAAATAGTCTATCGGTGCTCAGTATAAAGTTCTTTTACATTCAACTCATACGTCATGGAAGTTGGCTTCTAGTATGAGGACATCATAGCTCAATAGATGATTTCTCATCTCATCATTAGTATTAAGTGTGTTAATCTCAATACTTTCATTAGAGTGTTGATAGAGACTGGTCTCTTCATTAACTTTACTCTCTCATAGGTGAGTACGTTTTGGTAACTATTACTTAGGCTCATTTGAGATTGTTCTCATCTTTTACATTAGCCTCATATCATGTTGTCACCACATTCTTCATTATTAGCACCTTTGCTTTTCATAGTTACTCACCTCTTATTACGTGAAAGTTCATTTCATCATATACTAATGCATTAGGTCTTTTAGTGTATCTTACACTCATACTTAACCCTCCTAGGGTTCGTCATTTCATTACATACATCTTAGGTTCACTTACTTTTGAACGTATGTTAGACTTATGTGTCTATACATACAAGCCATGGGGCTTCATTCATAATTCGCTAAGTGATTCTTACTTTCCTAAGATTATATAGTACAAGACTTATGTATCTTGTATGTATGCCAAGATCTTAATTTTTGATCTAAGTCAATGTCATTATTTTGGATAATTTACTCACGTATGACTTATGCGTCAGTACGAAGTTTTGGGCAAGGGAACCCAAATCTTGAATCACTTGAATATCATTTATATTTTTTTTCATTAATTTTATTTCTAATATTCATAACATTAGATTCTAAATTAAATCTCAACATTTATATTGAAGGATTAATTTTCTATTTTAATTTTACTCTTAATTAACCAAAGGGTTGGGGGTTCGAGCCCCCACAACCTCTTTAATTTTAATTTTAATAAAATTCACTGCAATGGGGAGGTTGTGGGTTCGAACCCCCACAACCCCCACTTATTTTCGTTGAATTTTGCTGAGGAGGCTGTGAGGTGGTGGGTTCGAACCCCCACAACCCCTCTATCCTTATTATTTTTTTTCTTTTCTCTTTCCTTCGCGCGCACTGGGAGGCCGTGGGTTCGAATCCCACGCCTCCCCTTTAATTTTTTTCTTTCCTTTTCGCGAGGGCAGGGGTTGGTCGCGAGTTCGAACCCTCAGCCCCTCTTTATTTTCTTTTCTTTTCACGAGTTCGAACCCCCATCCCCCCCTTTATTTTTATTTTCCTTTTCTTTTCGCGAATACACAGGTGGGTCGCGAGTTCGATCCCCCAGCCCCTCTTTTATTTTTTTCCTTTTCTCTTTCGCGACACCAGTAGCTAAGGGGTTTGATTCCCCTTAGCTTCTTCACATTTTTCCCTTTTTTTTCAGCTTCTTTCACTGCTGAGGTCTTGGGTTCGATTCCCATTGACCTCACTTATTTTATTTTATTTTAAAAACCCAGAATTTGACACTTTTGAAGGATACAAAAATCTGGAAATTTTAGTCCTTCTCCAACCATTTTTAGTTGCATTTTTTTCATAAGTTTAGATAGCTATAAGACGGTTATTCAATTCACAATACTTCATTATAATGAACATCACATTGTACACCCATTAACACATAAAATACACAATAAATACACAACTTATACACCCCAAAACAGTGACTAAAACACTGCCCTATACACACCTATACATCAACTTTTCCGGTCATATTTTTATGATCATTATCGTGATTTCTCGCACATAAACACGTTCGTATTTAATTTAAACACATCATTCATGCTAAAATCTAGCAGCACAACATATCCATCCTACAAATTCGTTTGGGAGCTAAGGACAAGGACATACGAAGGGGAACAACCTTAGTTTCAAGAGTTTAAGAAGCGTTCGAAAGAAAGTACTCTTGGAGAAAGAATTCCACGAGAGAAACCCATACCTTTGGACGTTATTCAAGCGTGAAGCTGATGCCCGGAAACTCCTCCAAACCACGCCCAATTCACTTCAATGTACACCCTACTAGATGAACCTCTCTTAGCCTTGACGTTTTGATTACTTTGTCTTTTACTTAAAAATTCTTCTGAGTTCTTCAAGTGTGAAGAACTCTTGATGAATTTTTTTCTGGTTTTTGATGTGTTTGGCAGAACAACGTGAGAGAGAGATTGAGAACGTGAGAGAGAGTTGAGAAATGTGAGGGAGGGTGTTGTTTTAGGATTAGAGACTAAAATTAAGACTTAGTCAAAAATAGGATTTTAATTAACTTAATAAAAATCTTATTTTCCTTTTTATTAAATCAGCTTAATAATTATTAATTAATTAAATTAATTTATCAACCTTAAATAAAAGTAATTTAAATCATTGCTTCCACCTAGGTTAGAACCTGGGTGGAGCAAAACTCTACTCAAGAGTTAAATTTCGGCTCTCTCTCCCAAAATTGCCCCTCCGTCTTATTAAATAATTAATTAATTATATATTTAGGGTAATTAAGATATTATCCTTAGCTTGGTAAAAGACCATTTTACCCCTAGACCTTCAAAACTTAAGAGTTCTTCTTTTAAGTTCGGTAAAGACTCCTTCGATTAAATCTTAGTTTTTGAGAACCTTACATGGTTTTCCCAACCTTTCCAAGCTCAACTAACTCCCCAAGTTAGTTGACTTGGTCGTAGTAAGGGTTCTAAGGTATGGTTCTACGCGTATCAGTCCGTGTGAACTTTGGTTTAATCGCAAGCATTCTTGACACCCTAAGTCTTGATCCTATTCATTTTTAGGGTTGTTATAGTTGTATCATCAGTTAGGCTCAAGTGATGGTTGTCGGTTAGAGAATCTCCCACAAAAAGTTAAATTACTTTCATACGTAAGTAAAGTTGAGTTTGTTATTGCATTTCTTTAATGAACTAAGTTGTTTTATTCTTTTACAAGATTTATATATATCATATGTGTTTTAAATTGCTTTATATACATACTTTGAGTTAAGTATATTCTTGAGTTGATCAGATCCAAGGTAAGTTCATCTTATTCCCCTCAAGCTTAAGTTGTTGTTTAGTTTCCAACTCGCATACTCATACATTCAATGTACTGATACCAGTTGGCCTGCATCATAATATTTATGCAAACACATGTAACCAGGATCAGCATGTAGCGCACTGTTGATCACTCTGCAGTCATTTGGTGAGCCTCCCTTCATTCCGAAGGACATCCTTTTAGTTGCTTTTCTAGCTTAGTTGTTAGGATGTAGGGGGGTGTCCCAAAATCCATCTTATTCAGTTTAGAGGCTTTTTAGACATTGTAGTAGTTCATTTTTGGAGTCTACTTTATCTTATACTTCGTATGTTTTAGTATTGAGACTTAAGTGTCATTTTGGCCAAGACAAGTTATTAAGTTTTCCTATGAGAATATCTTTAATTCATTATATGATTTTAGCATAGTCTTCCGCTGAGTTAAGTAAGTTAGGCCAAGGTCCTCTCAAGACCAACAATGGTCGTTGGGTGCCGGCCACGTCCGGAGTGTAGGCTCCGTGCGTGACAAAAAATTCCCACGCATTATCCAAAGAAAAATCTCAGTAATTTTTCCCAATAAAACGCATAAACTAAAATGGGTGAGATTTTGTGAACTTGAGGCAAAAATCTAAAGTTTTCTACAAAATCACAAACAAAATAAAAATCAAATAGGCTAAAAGTAGAGGGATGAATTTTTTTAATGTTTAAATATTGGGATGAACATGATATTTTATATACTTGCATTTTTATCCCCAAGTTCTTTAAGTGATGAAAAGGTCCATGACCTCACAACCCAACCCCACTTTTTCACTTTTTCAAACCCTAAACCTAAAAATTAAATAAAAAAGAAATTGGGTGGATGTTTCTCAAATTAAATTTTGGGAGTTCCCTCTTGTCAATTAAGCTCATGTAACCTTTTTGTAAAAAAACCCATCAAACTCGTGTTCTCTAATTCTATAGTCGCAAATCTTGTTGTATTTTCAATTTTTGATGGGCTTATGATTTAAAATAGGAGAAAGCAAAGTTTTGAAGTCGGAAGATATTGAAAGTCAGCCAGGTAGGATCTTAATGCACAAGCAATTGCAGACACAACTGCAGAAGCAGGAGCTGCAATCGCAAAGGCAGAAGCTATTGTTGCTGAGATAGAAAGGGTTGTTACAATGGCGGAGGAATCACTTCACATGTAATACTTTTCTCTTAACATGTTAAATTCGTAATCAAAATTCACGAGAACTTTCTGTAAAAAAAAATCATACGTTAGTAATCTTTGGGAAAACAGATCTCAGCATGTAAAGCATGCCATTAAGCTTCTTTCTGCGGCGTCGCTCGGCCATTAGATTCTTCGCTGGATGTCCCTTGTTCATACCCTTTTGATCACCACTACTTACAGTGATGGCTGCATTTGAGCTATTTTCTCCTATCTCTATCCAATCTTCATTTTGTTTGATGGGATAAAAATAGGAGAAACAACACAAATGCAGCTAGCCCTGTAAGTGATGCTGATCAAAACGGTAAGATCAAGGGACTTCAAGATAAGAATCTAATGGCCGAGAGACATCGCAGAAAGAAGCTTAATGAAAAGCTATACATGCTGAGATTTGTTGTCCCAAAGATTACTAATGTTTGAAATTGTTTTTTAGAGAAAGGTCTCGTGAATTTTCATTATGAATTTAACGTGTGTAAGCCAAACAATAATCTATTCTGTTTCATTGATTTCTTTCTTTGGAGAAACTACCCTTGTATATCATTAAGGTTACCACAAGGTATATAGGAAAAACATAGTGCTTTTGAATTGAAATATACATATTTACCAAATGTTATCAATTTACCTAATCTTGACCTCTTTTGTCGAACAATTTAGAATATATTTAAGTTCTATTTAATTATGTCGACTATTTAATAAAAACTTTCATTGCAAAAGGAACTTAATACACAATTATCACCCTTTCAAAAGAAAGATAATTATTGTAAACAATTTATTGTTGTCATCCCTACTCTAAGTTCCATAACCATAGTTATGAGTTTATTGCAGTAAAAATAACTATAGTAATTTACACTAATCGATAGCATTAATACAATGGGAAGTACTATGAACCTTCAATTAATGCAACACTCGCAAGATAATTCTTTTCATTAAACAATAATCTACTAAAACTCGAAAGTAAAACCTGAAAACTAAGAACAATTAATTCTAATATCTTGTAGTAATTCACAACCTGAAGGAATACTTCTTAACCCTAGATGTGTTGTCAAAAGACATATATATTATAACAGTGTCAAAATCTTATTCTCGATTAGACTCTAAATTGTCTGGGTAAAACCCATTCCAATAAATAAGGTGGTCAGAAGCTGGGGCTCATTGTGAGAGAGGCTACCTCACTTCGCGTGGTCCATTTCTCAAATCCTGCCTCATTTTGTTGAGTCTTTACAGGTCAATTCATGTACAGGTATGGTGTGAGGCCTATCTTTCAGTCCTTCTTGCATATATTATTGCTTAATCCTAGTATGTATTATTGCGATTTGTGTTCCAATCCGTCATATGGGACTTTTCATACTATTTTGGCCTAAAATCAACCTAATCACATCGATTAACTCATGACAAAATATGATCACTAAACACATGAATATTCACTGGACTATACTCAAAATGTGGCTAAAACATGGGTAATCTATGGTGTTTGAATTCTTAATTTCACTCTCGATCACAACCCGACCCTCAAAAACCCTTTTACATCCTCAAAAAATTAATCCTATCCTTTATAGACCAATTATCATATCATTTCCGGTTAAAACAAGGCTACTCACAAACTTTGTGTAATGACCCTCTAGGTCATTTCTTGTTTGATGCCTTTTGCTGATCTTTTAGAGTGTTCCTATAGTCACCCCAAGTCATTTATGACTTATGGGAATTGAAAATCTGGTCCCATAATTTTTCTTATGGTTTTCATTGGAATTTATGTGTTTTGGAGTTTTGTTTAACCTTGAACAATTGATTTTGATCATCACAGTTAGCTTTAAATTATTGAATCTCGTGTAGAACGACCCTTCATGCGGATCCGAGGCACTTTGGCTGATTCAAAGCCCCTTATTGATTTTGTCTTAAAATAGAGTTTGGGTGTGGGATCCACTTTTTGCCAAGATGACCTCGTCTGGAAGTTTCAACAACTCTATTGCGTCTGTAATAATGAATTTTGTAGGGTAGCATATCTCATTTGAGGGAATGGGGTTCCGAACAAATTTAGAATAGTGTACTAGAGATTTAAAACTTTCCGAAACCCGCTAATGCACATCAGCTGGTGCAAGTAATTTTACACTTCGTTTTATCGGGACCTTGGTCACGTTTTCGAGGACCTAGTCCCTTATGCATCATAGATGTGTGGCCCTTGGTCGCGATACCGATGAAGGGTTGACTGAGTTCACATTCTTTGGTTCTTGTGATTGAGAGTTCTAACCTCTGCAATCGTGATTGTTTGTTTTCATGAAATAAAGTACACCTTAGATGAGACATGGTGTGGGAGTCACCGAGAGACCCTACACAATAAACTTGCAATATAATAGATAAAAGCAAAGAGCATCATACGAATAAAAGAGTTTGAAATTTAAAACTTGAAGCCTAACAAAGTCTTGAAATGTCATCTATTACCTCAAGAGGAGTGGTCAAAACAAAGCTTGTACACCACATACTAAAGAGAAATAGAAGAACTGGATGCAGATCGACCTTTTTTATTGAATACAGTGTTGGCCTTTTTATAGGCAGTGTACTATATACAAGGCTGAGAATAAAATAACAACTTATAGAAACCTACGTAATTACACTCTAAAGATAAAAATAAGATAAACAAAATAAAAAGAGTTGTACAAGTAAGAAGAGTCCTACATGTAACAATAGTCTTAGATGCTAGATGTTATTACAACCCCACAAGTTGGCATCGAGGATTCCTACGCCCAACAAGCAATTGCAAACAAACAACATGATCATACATAATGTAGATAGTACAAAGACAAAAATTAGTACGTTGGTGTGCATTTTTCTCTGGATTCAAAGAGATGTGGATAACTCTTCTTCCTATTCGTCTTAGCTTCTCAAGTAGCTTCTCTACAAACTTATTTGTCCACAAAACTTTGACTTGATGCTTCTTTCTTTGTTCTCAACTTGCGAACTTGGCGATCTAGATTCTGAACCGAAACCTCCTCATAAGACAAACTATCCTTGATTCCAATATCCTCAGTTGGTATGATATGTGAAGTATCTCCCATGCACTCCAACTTGGAGATGTGAAACAACGGATGGATGACTTCTAACTCTTGTGGTAGTACAAGTTCGTAAGTTACGTTGTCAATGCCTTTGGAAATCTTGTAAGGATATGTATACAGGAGGGGCTGAGCTTTCCCTTCAATCCAACTCCCATAATAACCTTTCGGGGTGAAACTTTTCAAGTGACTCAATCATCTACCTCAAACTCTAATTCCATTCTCCTAACATCATTGTAGGATTTCTGACGACTCTGCATTGTTTCAAATCTCTCTTGAATGACTTTTATTTTCTCCATAGATTGATGAACTAGCTCAGGTCCTATCAACCCTGCTTTACCAACTTCAAACCATCCAAAACGAGATCTGTGTTTCTCGCTGAAGAGCTTCATAAGGAGCCGTCTGGATGATAAAATTGTAACTGTTGTTGCAAGCAACTCAATGTGATATAGGTGATCATCCCAATTACCCTTGAAATCAATCACAAAATCTACCTCAATCCCTCAAAACACCATCTCCCCCTCCTTAAAAATCCATCACTTTTTTCTTATGTACATTTGGCTTTAATTCAAGCAAAATAGGGTCTTGGTCTTGCTCACCTTTGACCTCTGACACTAATGATTACTCAACCCCATTCGGCACCACTATTCCTCATAATGTTGAGTAATCGAACTTCTAGTCATGCAAGTAAATGCACCTCTTGTGCTAACTTATTCTTACCTTCCTAAAAATGGGTGTTTCTACACAAAAACAACCTGTTTAATGAATCAGCAACAACATTAGCCTTACCTTGGTGGTAAAGGATACTCATAGCAAATCCTTGAGAAACTCTAACCACCTTCTCTGTTTGAGATTAATCTCTTTCTAACTAAACACAAACTGAAGACTCCTGTGATCGATGAACACATCCACATGAACACCATAAAAATAACGACGCCACATCTTCAAAACAAATTCTATAGCAGCCAACTCTAAGTTATGGGTTGGGTAATTTTTCTCATGAACTTATAACTGTCTGGAGGCATAAGTTGTAACTTTGTCATTCATCATTAGCACATACCCAAGCAAACTCTAGATGCATCACAATACAACACAAAACTTTGAGTACCTTCCGGTAAAGTCAAAATCGGATAGTAGTAAACTTCTTTTTCAATTCCTAAAAGCTTTTGTGACAAGCTTTAGACCATTGAAACTTAACTGTCTTCTAAGTCATTTTTTTAAAATAAAACCCTCATCTTTAAAATCCTCCAACTATTCTTTCAACTCTTTCAACTGTATTGGTGACATTCGGTGTAATAGAGACAGGATGATTATCTAGAATCATGTCTATGTCTATCATCTAGGAAGACTTTTGGAAACTCTTTTACTACTGAAAGTGAAACTGAGAGAATAGGAGGTATCTCAACACTAGAGTCATTAACTCGGACTATGTGATAGACACATCCCATGGAAACTAACTTTCTTGCCTTAAGGTACAAAATGGAACGACTCTTAGGCACTATTGAACTGCTTTTCCACTCTAAGACTTGCTGATTTTGAAACTTAAACTTGACAACTAGAGTCCTAAAATTAACTGAGGTATAAAAGGGATGCAACAAGTCCATACAAAGAATGACAACAAAAATCTACCATATCTAATTTAATTAAATCGGTCATGGTAATCTTGTGATTGACAGAAATGGGACAATCATGATAGACTTTGTCTACAAGAATAGAATCACCAATAGGTGTAGAAACACTGAATGATTCATTAAGTAGCTCAGGAAAAACATTAAAATTCATAGAAACATAAGGATTAAAAAAGGATAAACTCGCCCCCAAATATATCAAAGAATAAATAGTAAAGTCAAAGACATAAATCATACCAAAGACCGCATCTGGTGAATCATCTTGATCTTCGTGACTAGCTATATCATATAAGAAGTTTTTTCCACTGCCAATACCATTTCCTTGCATGCTCTTTGGACAGTACTCTTTCATGAAGTGACCCTCTTTTCTACACTTGAAGCAAACTGTCTAGCCCTCACGATACTTTCCTCGGTGGGTTCTACCATACCTAGCACATGCATGAGCCTAGTAACATCCTTGTGCCACACTATCCCGAGAATGTGCAAGTCTTGCTATGAAGATCTGTGAATTATGGTCAGTATACTCACCTTTATTCCTAGGTGCAGGTGCATTAGCAGATGATGAATTAGGTCCCTTTTTTTCCTATTGGAAAGATGACAACTTGGCATTACTCTTCTGCTGCACGGATTCATTTCTTGTCTTAGCCCTTTTATTCTTCAACATCTCTTTATCTCTTAGCTTCTCGTCCTCTAATTGCTGCACATAGACCATCAACATCGAAATGTCCATTTCCCCAATAAGCGTTGTTGCCCGGCCCTCTTTTCTTGATAGACGAGAAAACCCAGCAACAAACAAACTCATCCTTCTCCTCATGCCCCCAATCAATTCCGGAGCATAGCGAGACAGTTGGGTAAATTTCAACCCATACTAATGAACACTCAAAGAATCTTGCTTAAGTTTGAGAAAATCACGTACCTTGGCCTCTTTTTGTTTTCGGGGAAACAAACACCCCAAGAAGGCCTCCCGAAAACAAGCCCAAATCGCAGGTGGTGCATTCTAATCTCTAGCTTCTTTCCACCAATAAAACAAAATTCTACCAACACCATTGAGTTGATATGCATCTAGCTCAACCCTCTCAGTGTCAGAAACATGCATCATCTTAAATACCTTTTTCAGTTCCTCAGTAAGATTCTGTGGATCCTCAGTTGGGCTCTAACCAGTGAAACTTGGGGGATTTATCCTCAAGAACTCACGAATCCTTGAAGTGTCAGCCCTTTCTTGTCAAGCTCTTCTTTCCTAACCAACCTTTTAGTCACAACCTAACTCAACATCCTAATTGCCTCTCTGAATTTGGCATTAGTAACGTCTTCTTTGGGGTTGCACTTCAGGTGCATTGGGTAGCCCTTGTTCCTCAACATTCTACCTAGCTGGACGACCTTTGACTTTTCTTCGTGGAGGCATGATTCACTGAAAACATGTGAAGGCACGAATTATAATGTAACTTTTTAGCTATCAAACTCTAACGCACGAAAAGAGTGGGAAAGAAGTGAAGAAATTCCTAAATGTTGAAGCCTCCTCATTATAGATGTGGCGCGCTTCATACCAATAACTAGGACTCTAGAGACACGACTTCATAGAATCCTTAATCCTCTGGAACTCTATGCTCTGATACCATGTTTGTCATACCCGAGACTACACCCTAGGCGAGGCTAGCACTCGAAGACTGTTTTTGGCCCCGAGCAGACCCTCGATCTGGATTACTTACTCAGCGGAATACTTAAAGCATTAATACAAGGATTGTAATGGATAACTTAGAACGTTTTAAAAATAAAACATTCAACTTAGGAAAAATGAAAACTAAAGTCTTAATACATAATAAATGATAATGCAAACACTCAAAAGACTAACATTTCTGTTTATGAAGCCTTTAAAACAATTGAGATGGATGTTGGGAAAAACCACACAACATCTTTATGAACTACAACTGACTGTAACAAATAAATATGGATCTTCCGAAAAGCAAGGAGGCTCACCAACAATCTTTGAACTGCTCATTGGATCAACAGTGCGCTGGGTGCCGATCCTAGTTACATGAGTCTTCATCATTATACGATCAGGCCAACTGGTATCAGTACATTGAATGTACAAAGTATGCGAGTTTGAATGGTAAAACAACATAAGCTTGAAACATATTTTGAAAGAAACACTTACATTGGATTTTCTAAGTCATGATTACTTTGGTCAATTCATTTCATTATCAAGTAGCTTAAAACAAGTGTAATATAAAGTAAAGTAAAATTGTTTTAAACATGATGTCAACTCATAATCATAATGACATACAGACATACCATGCTTCCTCTTATAGACTACTTGTTCAATGCATGAATGAAGTCTCATACCCCCATTCATACTTGGCAGAACCCCTTGAGGAACAATGCAATTACTACTACGAATGTTTCTCTAACCGACAACCTTTACTTAAGATCTATAGTGATGATACAACACGTCACCTCACGCTGCCAAGGACCATCCTATACCTTGCCGGGGGTATAGGAAGCTAACGCACTAAGTGGATTCTAGTCTATGAGAAAAGGATTCTTCTAAAAAGTATGACCCATTTCTACCCATGACGGGTACATGGTTTATGGAGACTTAAGTTAAAATGAACTTGTCACTACCGGAATCTAGGCCCCATAAGAGACCGGAGTCGTTGACCTCTCAGAGGTCGCAGACAAGCCTACATACGTTGTCATTACTTCATCTAGGTTAATTTTAGCGGAAATTTTGAAATTTTGTTTACTTAAACTTTATATTGGAATACATTCATCTCGCATAATACTATCTACATAAACTCATAAGCTTTCACAACAACCATCTAAATCAAGATAATCAAATGAAGGCTATAGTCATAAATATAGTGTTGCCAAAATGGCACCAATACAACGTCTGAAAGTAAATACGAAAGAAACGCTAGTGGAACATACTCCACTAGCTCATGCCTACGCCTACGCTAGAATAAACCAGTAAGCATCCTCGAAAGCATGAGGGCTTACCAAATCTGGATGAAATCTCCACGTCCGGATAACTTCTGCGTCGACTCATAAACTCTAACGTCCAACTGCACCTGCACCTAAAAGTAGATAAATGTAGGGAATTAGTACACACTTGTACTAAGTATGGGTATATGCAACCACACACCACGGACATGCATGATTTAGAATAGCTCTCTCCTAACGATAAGAGTTATGGAAAGTCAAGTCAGTTGACTTGCTAAAATCGGATTAGGAAAGTCATGCCATGAGAATAACATGCATCATCATATGTATCATATTGCACACAACACATAACATATTACATATAGCACATAACATATTGCATATAGCACATATCATATTTCATTTCATTCGTTCATATGCCATGAGACCTTGGAATCATGTATATAACATTAGGACTTCCCAAAATGAGGGCTTTACATATGGGACCTCAACTAGGGAGCCTTATTTAGCAAACACAGAGTCTGCTTCATTCATTCATACGTACTTCATTTCATTTCATTCATAGGCTAGTGTAAACACCAGCTATACCTAGGATCTAGTTTAAGACTCTCATTGGGTTCACTGTGCAATGACTAAGAATGACCTAGTGTCATTACATAAGTGTAGTTCACCTCTTGATTATCCTACCCAAACACCTTTGGTATCGTTCATTTCATTGTGTGCATTACATGAGGTTGGCCTCATTCTTTATTTGGGAACTTTAACTTTAACCGACATAGATCTTGTGAGCTCCATGAAATCCTGTGTCTACCCCACACCGAAAAGAGGTGGAATCACCGGCCAAAGTGAAACCAAAACATGCTAGTGTATATAGGGAATTGAACCCTGCTAGATCCCGATGTTGGCTGCATAGGTTCAAAGACTAGGAGATATAAAGAGACCCATACCCGTATGGACGGACAGTCTCATCTCATGAGAATTACACGAACCTATACCTTCCCGAAAGAAGGAATCGCCACTCATAGCTAGCTTATCGGTGCTCAGTATAAAGTTCCATTACATTCATCTCATACCTCATAGAAGCTGGCTTCTAGCATGAGGATATCATAGCTCATTAGATGATTTCTCATCTCATCATTAGTATTAAGTATATATTAACTTTAATACTTTCATTAGAGTGTTTATAGAGACTGGTCTCTTCATTAACTTTACACTCTCATAGGTGAGTACGTTTTGGTAACACTTACTTAGGCTCATTTGAGATTGCTCTCATATTTCACATTAGCCTCTTATCATGTTGTCACCACATTCATTAGTCTTACCACATTTGCCCTTCATAACTACTCACCCCTTTTTACGTGAATGTTCATTTTCATCATATGCCAATGCACTTGGCCTTTTAGTGTGTTTCACACTCTTACTTAACCCCTTCTAGGGTCACATCATTCAGTACATAACATCTTAGTTTCACTTACTTTTAAACGTATGCTGGACTTATGGATCCATACATACAAGCCATGTGGCTTTATTCGTAATTCGTCTAAGTGATACAGACTTACCCAAGGTTATGTGGTACAAGACTTATGAATCTTGTAAGTTTGCCAAAGTCTCAATTTTGATTCCTATAGGCAGTATGCATTAATTATTTAATCACGTAAGACTTATGTGTCAATACGGAATTGGGCAAGGGATCCCTATTTCAAATCGCATGTATAACACTTAGTTAATTTTCTTTATGAGTTTTGTTGACATAAACTTCTTGGCTAGGGAACCCGAGATCCGTTCCCCACACCTACACTTCCTTTCTTTATTTTCTTGATTTTTGTCTTAAATATTTTGGCCTGGGGGACCCAAGATCGAATCCCCATGCCCAAATTCCTTTCTTTTTTCTTTCTTTACTTGATTCATTCGTTTAGACCAAGAGGGTGTGGGATCGAACCCCCACAGCCCCACTTTGTTTTTCTACCTAATTCTTTTCATTCGGCCGAGATGTTGTGGGATCCCACATACCTCATTTTATTATTTCTTTATTTCATTTTTCTCCTCTCTCCTTCACCCATCCAATTGTTTGTGGGTTCGAACCCCACACGCCTCACTTCATTTTCTTTCATATTTCTCCTAACTTTTCACTTGAGCTTTACCCAATTTCGAATCACCCTTACCTCATTTTATTATTTAATTTTTTTATAACTTGTATATGGTGAGGTCTTGGGTATAATCCCCACTGCCTCATGCATTTTTAAAAAAAATTAAAAACTAATTTTTTTTATAGTAGCTGGCCAAAACCAAATTTCCAGCATTCTGGAAATTTCGTCACCTTTTTGCGGTCCATTTTCTCAACTTTTAAACGTTAGATTTAGGACAATTTTCGTGTAGCATCTAGTGCATCTTTAGGTGAGTTTTCATGATTAGTTTCAGAAATTTGATCACCTTTTTGCAGTCCATTTTCTCACCCTCTTTCACGTTAAACATTAAGACATTTCGAGTAGTTTTTTTTAGGGAGATCTTTAGGTGCATTTTCAAGGTTACTTTCAGTCAAGAATTATCATTCAATTCAGCAACTTTGAACTCATATGAACATTATGTTTTTAACATATTCGCACACACATAATTCATAACATTTTAACATGTCAATATCAAGCTTCAAACTGTGGCTAATTCACGTCACACACATGCACAAACAAGTTAACGAACTTCACATTTTCGGAACACCTCTTTCATTTCTACATAATTCCGAATACACATTCAAACACGTAATCACAACTAGCCCAAAAATCATCTACCAGAATTCATACCAACGCATACTTGAATCTTTCAAAGGATCTAATGACAGGGGCATGTAACGGGGACAACCTTAGTTTTTTATTGTGAATAGTCTGAACCTTAGGGGTCTCTTGGGAAAGGGACAAAGAGGGAACAAAACCCATACCTTAATGTCGTTCAACACTTGTTTCAATGCTGCCAATTCCCCCCACTAAGCTGACGTCACACCACCGAAATTACAAGCACAATCCGTCGAGAATTTGGTTTTTGCTTTTCGTTTTGAAGCTTATTTTGCTTTTGAGTTTGAGCGTTCAAGTTCTTGATGAACTTTATTTTTTTTTCTGTTCTATTCTTTTAGTGTGGACTGATCGTGAAGTGAGAGAGGAGTAGAGAGAAACGTGAGTTAGTGTTAGCTTAGGATTAGGAGATTAGGTGGAGACTTAGTCAAATTAGGACTTCTCTTAATTAATAAAAATCTGATTTTTTTAAAGGCTAAGCGAAATGACCACCAAGCACCTACAAAATCAGATTATAATCATCAATTTAATCCACCTAAATGTCGCTTCCACCAAGGCTCGAACCCGGGTGAAGCTTAACTTGCAAAAAAAGGTCAAATTCGGCCAACCCTACCCGAATTGCCCCTCCTCTTTAAGTTAATTAATTAATTAATTAAATACTTAGGGTAATTACAATACTACTCCTAGCTTGGAAAAGACCATTTTACCCCTAGACCCTCCAAACCTAAGATTACCCCTTTCAAGTTCGGTAAAAACTCATCAGGGTGAATCTTCAATTCGGGTGCCCTACATGGTTGGTTCTCACCTTTCCTAGCTCAACTAACTCACCAAGTTGGTTGGCTTGGATAGTGCATAGGTTCTGAGGTCTGGTTCTACGTGCAACAAGCCCTTTGAACCCGGTCTAATCCAGGCATTCTAAGTACGTTAAAGCATTACTTAGCATAGTCATTTTCAGGTTGATACAGAACTTCCATTCCCGTATCAGTGCTTAGTACTACTCCCAAAAATATACTTAGCTCATTGGTTTTAAAAACAACTATTTTATTTTGTGATTAGATATTAGTGCTAAAAAACTTAGCTCAAAGGCTACCTTGGAAATCTCAAGCCCTTCTTCCTTCATTTATAAAATTAATACTGTTTTCTGAAAACTATCCCGAAGGGTCTTTGGAAATCTCAATTTCAGTTTCAAATAAAATGTGAAGACGATTTATCTCTCATTGGGAATACATAGTCCCCATATACTTCATTGAAGAAAGAACTTCAACTTTTACTCTTTAGTGAACTCAAAACTTAAGTCTTAAATTAAAGTTACAACGTTTGTAAAAAACTTATGAAAACATGAAATGAACTTTTCTTACATGATTCTTGACTTCTCTTGATATTGATCGTAATTGCTCTTGACTTTGTAACGACCCGAATTCTTGAATCCGAATCGCCACCAGCGTCGTTGACCTCTCAGAGGTCGCAGACAAGCCTCATCTTGTATTCATCACATTCATTTAGTTAAATTTGCGGAAAATTTAAAACTTAAGATATGTATGAAGTTTACTTAGACTTCATATAGTCATTACATATTTGCATCATATATTAAGCTCAACGTAAATAAAACAACCATCTATCATAAGAGTCAATTCAAAATAGAAAATGAATATATCATAAATAGTTTGCCAAACACGGCCTTACATCAAAACGGTTCGAAATGAAATATGAAAGAAACGCTAGGGACAACATCCACTAGATATGTCTATATCTAAAGCTGGACTAATGCTTGTAGCATCCTCGAAATCAAGAGGACCTACCAAATGGTCTGGAGAAACGCTGAAGTCCAAACCGCTGCAAGTGTCGTCAATCTGCTCTCTGACCTGCACCTATAAAAAAAGTAAATAGTACGGGGTTAGTACACCACTTGTACTAAGTATGGGTGTATGCACACATACACATAAAGCTATGCATGATCAATGAAAGCTCTTCCTAAGCAACATGCCATTTATGGAAAGTCTAGTCATTAAACTTTCCTAATTCGTTATTTGTGAATTGTGGTATGAATATGATGTATTTTAATGCATTCAAAGCACACAACTCATTTTCTATATGATTACAAGACATTAATATCGTCAACATAACTTTAGAACAACTCGAGCGAAGATTTAAAATTTTGATCTCCCCCAACCCGAGATCTCTTACTTTGACACTTAGATTATTTTTCAGTCTTTTTCTTCTTCTTGTTGTGTAGTTCAATAATTCCTTTAGTCCTATGTTTTACTTACAAGTGCAATGATTCATTGTAGTCCCTTACGAACAATAAATCGATGTAAGTAATCCAAGGACTAAGGAATGATTTCCCTACCTTATAGTGAGTCATTCTTTACACTATATATTCATTGCATTTCATAATCCATTCTATATTGGGCATGCCATTTATTTTATTACTTTCATGTTAGGGAAATTATGATGTATTTAATTAACATTGCTTTCGACTTCCTTTTATTAGCATCATATAAGAAGTCATTATAAGCCAATCTGATTTGGCTTTGCCCATTATTTGTTGAAACTTCATGAGTGATATTTGGCAATTGACATTCTTAAGCTCTTCATCATTGCTCACTTTTAACATACGTTCCATCATCATCATCATTCTCACTTTCATAGTGACATCATTAGGAATAAGATCATGTGAGATAACATGAAATCCAGTGTCTGCCCCACACCGAAAAGGGGTGATTCACCAGTTAAAATGAATTTAGACCATGTGAGCTACTCATGGAATCCAGTGTCTGTCCCACACATGGAAAGGGGTGATCCCCGGATAAGGTGGATCCATCTCAAGTGTTTACTCCACACCGAAAGGAGTGGCTCACGGCTATAGTGAACTAAGAACATATCGTGAGCATTAACCGACATAGATCATGTGAGCTAAACATGAAATCCTGTGTCTTCCCCACACCGAAAAGGGGTGGAATCACCGGCCAAGGTGAAACCGTACATGCCTAGATCACTTAGGTGGAAAGCACTGGCTAGTCCTATGTTGGCTTGACATAGTTCGAAGACTAGGGACTTAATGAGACTACTTATCCACCTCGGTGGTAGCCTCGGCGCATGAGACTTACACGTGCAAGCACATGCTCATAACTAGTATATCGGTGCTATGCTCACTTTCATTATCTTTTTTATCTTTTAGAGTTGACTCAAGCATTATGGAAGCTTACTTCTAGATTGATATTTATTGACTCTTTTGATGACTTGTCATCCTTACTTTACATTGATGAAATGTGAATTGTCCATACATATCATTCTTACTTTACATTGATGAGATGTGAATTGTCCTTACATATCATCCTTACTTTACATTGATGAATGTGAATTGCCCTTACATATCATCCTTACTTTACATTGATGAATGTGAATTGTCCTTACATATCATCCTTAGGTATTAATGAGACTAGTCTCACACATTCTAACACCTTCATTCATGAGTATTCTTTTAACATATTAACTTAGGTGTAAGTAAGACTTATCCCACTTCCTTTAACACCCCATTCTGGTCACTTACTTAACTTAGACCCCTTTAATTATGTTATAACTCACGTTACTTCTTTACTTAAGTGTAGTAGCTTTATTTCATCGTTTTTGGACGATGAACACTTCTTTTAATGAGTTACATATGTTCATAGTTCATTCTTGCAGAGCATGTTGGGAGTTGTCCCAATGAATGACATGACCTTGGTTATGGATTCATTGAGTTACTTTTGAAGTGCTTATAGTATACTTGATACTCTTACTACACAAGAATTGGCATATGATTAGTATTGGCTCAACATTTGGATATTAGACTACATAACCATTTTTGTTGGTATAGACTAATTTTACGTATATTCACATTTAAATTGAATATGTATGAACCTTTAGCCAATCTTTAAATCATTTACATAACCCCTAGCCATTAGCATGCATTCGTTTTAACTAAGTAGTGTTAGCCAATTTTATTGGAATCCGATAGCCAAATTCATTCAAGATGTGATTTCATAGATGTCTTTTAAGCCAATCTTAGTTCATGACTTTAGGGTAACGTTTTTAAGACATATTGGACTGCATCATATTAACATTTGATGACTTTAGCATCTTCATAACGTTACCAAATATCAAGATAACATTCGTCACACACACATTAACACCTGACATTTACGGACGTAACTAACATATGATCGGTTCATAATTCACGTTGTAAACATTAACTTCATACGATCTTAAGTTCATAGGTTCTTGCGATATTCATCATTCAAGAAAAATACATGTTAAGAACAGCCAGCACCGCATACTAACAACATGATCTAACCTATTCAACATTAAATCGAAGAGAATACTAGGGACAAGGAGTTCGACGATACGGGAACAACCCTAGTTTTCAAGATCTTTGAATCGTTCGAAAGAAAGTTCTCATGGAGAAAGAAGTCCAGGAGAGAAACACATACCTTAAGTAGAATTTAATCTATGAAGACCACCTGGAACGAAGCCTTGAAGATACCTTGAAATCGCCTAAGATCGTCTATGCCCTTTTTCCGTTTTAGCGTTCTTCGTTCACTGCCTCTTTCTTGCATTTTGCTCTAAGTGTTTTTTATCGTGAATTCTAGGTTTAGGAACTGATATTGAATTATAAAACTTAAGATTTAGTTAACTTAATTAAATAACTAATTAGTTAATTACTAAAATAACCCTCCTAAGTTGACTAGACATAGGAAGACCATTGACTTAGCCAATTGCAATTTTGACTAAGTGTCTCGGCCGACCAAGGCTTAATTTAATTAATTTGATGGCTTAATTAATTAGATAAGGGACCTAGGGAAATTACCAAAATGCCCCTAAGTCAGTAGGACCACAAATAACCACTTTGGACCATCCTAGGTTAGGTACTAGGTTGTCCCAACGTTAGTTAGGTGCCACCCAACCAAGTCCTACGTTGTCGGGTGCATTAGGGGGTCCAATTCGGTTAGTCCTGGGTTAGTTGTCTAGTTAGTATAGTTGGTAGGACTTAGAGTTAGTTAGTATGGCTGGTCCCACATGGAGGAACCCGCCCGTGCGTGTCTTGCCTAACCGTCCTAACTGAATTCAGTTAGGGTGGTTCCATGGTCCCCCTTGGCCGGCTCCTTCACATGTGATGCCCATGTGCATGCACATGGGTTTGTTGCACTTTCCTAACTAATTTATCTTGATGGATCATTTGAGAATGTTTACTTATTGTCCCAAGGACCCTCACCATGTCCTTGGGCACTGCTTAATCTACATGATCATTTTAATTGATCATGTGCCATGGTATCTAGGCTTGACACTTGGATGCCTCATACCTCACTCGTTGGTTGTGGGTCTATATGTGCATAGTGCCAATTATATTAGATTAGGGTCTTCATTGCAGGTACATTCATTGAACATCAATCTTGAATTGGGGTATGACAACCCAAAAAGTATATTTCATATTCGTATATAGAAAATTGGCTAATATCCCTTAGCCAATTTTTTTATACTATGCCCAATATTTCTCAATATTGGGCATTGGGGTGCCTATGTACCCCTAATAGGCTATCTAAGGGCATAGTGGACTCTTCATCAGGCGTATGATTTTCCGAAACGTTACATTATCCCCCCTTAGGAACATTCGTCCCCGAATGACACTTACACATCATTTAAACAAAGAGGGTAATTTTTTGAAAGTTACTTTATCATACTTAAACTTTTCTATTTTGTGAATATCTGATTCACACTTATTTGGACGATGCATAACATTCAAGCTTATCTGAAGCTTCATATTTGAGATTGAGGAATTTCCTACTCAATCACACTTAACTTAATGCACAACACAACTCATGCAATACAAAAATCATGTCTATGCTACACGAAAATAGCAACATGAAATGCAAACATGACTTAATTCTAACTCGCATAGTGCTATTATAAGACATATGATTAGTGGCCTATCACACCTAATCGACTAAAGCACTTATACTTAGAGTTTTCTTAACCATAAACCAGACTTAGGAAGAGAATATCTAACCTTAAGAAATGAACAAATGAGGGTAGCGGGATCTCATATCGCCCTCGGCCTCCCACGTTGCTCCCTTAACAAGATGGTTCCGCCATAGGACCTTCACGGTGGAAACCTCCTTGTTCCTCAGCCTCTTCACTTGGCGATCTAAAATTTTGACTAGAACCTCTTCATAAGAAAGGTTCTCATCAATTCCTAACCCCTCAACAAGCAGGATGGATGCTGGATCGCCTAGACATTTCTTAAGCATAGAAACGTGAAACACTGGATGTACAGAAGCCAAGTCTTGGGGTAATTTCAGCTCGTATGCAATGTTTACCACTCGCTGTAAGATCTCATAAGGACCTATATACCTTGGACTCAATTTGCCTTTCATACCAAACCTCATCACCCCTTTCATGGGTGATATCTTCAGGTAGACTTGATCACCCACCTCAAACTCAAGATCTCTCTTTCGGTTATCTGTATTGGATTTCTGACGACTGTAAGCAGTAGATAATCTATCCCTAATCATCTTCACCTTCTCCACTGCCTAATGCATGATCTCGGGACCAAGGATGGCCGATTCTCTTACTTCGAACCAGCCAATTGGAGATCTACAGCTTTGTCCATATAATGCTTCGAAAGGTGCCATTCCAATACTGGAATGGTAGCTATTATTGTAAGAGAACTCTATCAGTGGCAAGTGATCATCCCAACTCCCCTTGAAGTCAATGACACATGCTCTCAACTGTCTTCAAGGGTCTGGATGGTACGCTCCGCTTGCCCATATGTCTGCGGATGGAAAGCAGTACTAAGCTTCACCTGTGTACCCAAACTCTTCTGAAAAAGATTTCAAAAAATGAGAAGTGAATTGAGCCCCTCTGGCTGAAATAATAGATAGAGGAATCCCATGCCATCTCACTATCTCATATATATAAAGCTTGCTATAGTCTTCGGCCTTAAAGGTAGACTTCACGGGTATGAAGTGAGTGGACTTGGTCATTCTGTTAACAATAACCCAAATGGAATCATGTAGTTTCCTAGTCTTTGGCGGACCAACCACAAAATCCATATTGATAGCCTCCCACTTCCACGTTGGGATCTCAATCGTCTGAGTGAGACCTCCAGGCTTAAGGTGTTCGGCCTTAACCTGTTGGTAGTTCGGACACTCCTCCACGAACTTAGATTTATATCTCTTCATGCTTTCCCACCAATAGACCTCTTTAAGGTCTTGGTACATTTTGGCGGCACCTGGATGGATGGAATATTGGGAACCATGAGCTTCTACCAAAATACTTGACCTCAAATCATTCACATTGGGCACACATAATCTATTCTGATATCTGAGTACGCCATCTCCACCTAACGAGAATGACTCATTCAACTTACTCAATACTGAGTCTTTCAACTGCATGAGTACTAGATCAAGGTGTTGATTGGCTTTAACATCTACAACAAATCAGGATTCGGAACTTGAGTGAACCGAAACACCCCCACTTGGTGCATCTGTCAGCCGTACAACCAATCTTCCTAATTGGTGCACCTCTTTAACCAGCTTCTTCTTCTCATCATCAATATGTGAAACGCTGCCCATACTCAGTCTGCTCAATGCGTCGGCCACCACATTGCCCTTACCTGGGTGATAGTACACATTCATGTCATAATCCTTGAGAAGTTCTAGCCATCTCCTCTGACGAAGATTCAACTCCCTCTGCGTGAATACATACTGAAGACTCTTATGGTCTGTATACACATCAACATGTACACCATATAAATAATGTCTCCACATCTTCAACGCAAATACAACCGCGTCTAGTTCAAGATCGTGAGTAGGGTAGTTCTTTTCGTGAATTTTCAATTGTCTTGATGTGTATGCCCACCTTACCATTCTGCATGAGAACACATCCCAAACCTACTCGTGAAGCATCACAATATACCACGTACCCCTCACCACTTCTCGGCAACGTCAACACTGGGCCTAAGTGAGACGGTCCTTGAGTTCTTGAAAACTCTTTTCACATTTCTCGGACCACTCAAACTTCGCCTTCTTCTTTGTCAATACGGTCAATGGTGCAGAAATAGTGGAAAATCCTTCCACAAACCTGCGATAATAATTGGCTAAACCCAAAAAGCTTCCAATATCTGTAGGAATAAGGGGTCTCGTCCAATTCTTCACCGCCTCAACCTTCTTACGCTCAACTTCAACACCTTGGTCGGTCACAACATGACCAAGAAAGGTCACTGATCTCAACCAGAATTCACATTTGCTGAAATTTGCATACAGCTGATGTTCTCTGAGTACTTGCAATGTCTTTCTTAAGTGTACTTCATGTTCTTCTTTAGACTTAGAGTATATGAGAATGTCGTCTATGAAAAATATGACAAAGGAATCAAGGTACTCACGAAAGACCCTATTCATAAGGTCCATAAATGCGGCTGGTGCGTTAGTGAGACCGACTGACATGACCAGAAACTCATAGTGCCCATATCTAGTACGAAAAGTCGTCTTAGGGACGTCTTCTCGCCTCACTCTAAGCTGATGGTAGCCTGACCGAAGGTCTATCTTTTAAAAGAAACTTGAACCTTGGAGTTGGTCAAACAGATCGTCGATTCTGGTAAGAGGGTACTTATTCTTTATAGTGACTTTGTTGAGTTGCCGATAATCTATGCACATTATAAGGGTTCCCTCCTTTTTCTTTACGAACAACACTGGAGCACCCCATGGGGATATGCTCGGCTGGATGAAACCCTTATCAAGTAGATCTTTTAACTGCAACTTCAACTCTTTGAGTTCAGTTGGTGCCATCCTATAAGGGGGAATAGAAATTGGCTTGGTGTTGGGATCTAAATCAACACCAAAGTCAATCTCACGTTCAGGAGGGACTTCTAGTAAATCCTCCGAAAAGACATCTGGAACTCATTCACTATTGGTACAGAATCTATGGAAGGGACTTCTTGATCTAAGTCATTGACTCTAACTAAGTGGTATAAATACCCCTTAGCTATCATCTTATTGGCCTCTAAGTTTGAAACAATTTGGCCGACTAGACTTGAACCACACCCTTCCCATTCCAGTTCTAACTTATTCGGAAACTGAAACCTCACTACCCTGTTTCGACAGTCTATAGTGGCATAACACTTGTGAAGCCAATCCATACCCAAGATTATGTCAAAATCTAGCATGGCTGATTCTACTAGATCAACGTGAGTGACTATATCAAGGACCTTAATTGGGCAATTTTTGTACACTTTCTCAGTTGTAATGCCGTCCCCTATGGGAGTACTTACTAAAATTGGATCATGCATGATTTCAGTAAGCACATCAAATCTACTAGCTATCAATGGAGTGAAAAATGATATAGTGGATCCTGGATCTAATAATGCATACAGAGGGAAAGTGAAGACATGCAACATACCCGTGACTACATCAGCTGACCTCTCTTGCTTTCTCTACCTTTCAGCGCATAAAACCTATTCCTCTTGGGAGGTTCGACTGCAGCATTTGCATTCGGCCGAGGCTGAGCATTTACCTTGGCTTGAATATTCACTTGAGTATAGTCTCGGACCATGTGTCCACGTTTGCCGCATCCGAAGCAGGTGTTAGTACCTACCAAACATTCACCTCCATGCGAACGCACACACTTACCACAAGGCCTGTTGGTTCGCTGGACGTTACGGTCATTGCTCTTTCTGGGGCAAGACTTATTCACCTTAACTCTTGAGTTACCTGAACGAGCAGAGTTACCTGAGTGCTTCCTGAACTTAGGCCTTTTTTGGACTCCAAATGAGCCCCTACCCGAGCTCGAACTAGGCTGGTCCGCAGCCTTAGGCCTCTTGCCTTCGTGAATTCGCCTCTTGCGGCGTCTCTCCTCTACTTGCTGAGCATGTACCATCAAGCTACCCAAATCCATGTTGTCATGCAGCATGGCAGTCCGACAATCTTCTACCAGATTCTCATATACGCCAGTAACGGATCTTCTCATCTCATCCCTGCTATTTGCCACCAGAGAAGAAGCATACTTTGAAAGTTTAACAAATTTCAAGGAATACTCCTTGACAGACATACCTCATTGTCTCAGGTTGATGAAATCTTCAACCTTGGCTTCTCTCTGTTCCCTTGGGAAGAACCTCTCCAGAAAGGCAGTCTTGAGAACATCCCAAGTGATGGGAATATCTCCTGTAGCTCGGCCATCAGCCCACATCCGGTACCAAATCTGTGCCACATCGTTGAGTTGATATGCAGTCCACTCAGCCTTTACCTCCTCATCAACTCCCATGGAGCACAGAATCTTGTGGACCTCATCTACGAACTCCTTCGGATCCTCGCTGGCCTTGGACCCGTAATACACTGGGGGATTCATCCTGATGATGTCCCTCAGCCTGCTATCCATGGTACTAGCATGCGGGTTCTCTCTGGGAGCACCCTCTCTCGCGGCTTGAGCCGTGATGGCATGTGCCATCTGCAGCAACGTATTCCTCACTTCACCATCTGTCAACCCATCTGGGTTAACCGGCACTTGTTCAGCAGCAACTGGGGCTTGAGGAGGAGCTTGATTTACTTCCGCAACTTCTTCCTCAACTCTTCTCGCGGCATTCCTCCTTGTGTTCATTTTCTACACGTATACACAAGAAAAGAGTTAGATCCTCAAAATGACATAAAATGTCACAACTCTACATGGCACGATAAAAAGTAGAAGATGGGAGAATTTCCTATTATCGCGTAATCTCTAAGTCATGATTGTGGCGCGCTTCACAACTAAAAGCTGGAAACTACGTAACGTATGTGTTGAGCTTTAGATCCTAGATAATTTAACCTCATGCTCTGATACCAAGTTGTAACGACCCAGATTCTTGAATCTGAATCGCCACTGGCGTCGTTGACCTCTCAGAGGTCCCAGACAAGCCTCATCTTGCATTCATCAATTCATCTATGTTAAATTTGCGGAAAATTTAAAACTTAAGATATGTATGAGTTTACTTAGACTTCATATAGTCATTACATATTTGCATCATATATTAAGCTCAACGTAAATGAAACAACCATATATCATAAGAGTCAATTCAAAATAGAAAATAATATATCGTAAATAGTTTTGCCAAACACGGCCTTACATCAAAACGGTTCGAAATGAAATATGAAAGAAACGCTACAGACAACATCCACTAGATATGTCTATATCTAAAGTTGGACTAATGCTTGTAGCATCCTCGAAATCAAGAGACCTACCAAATGGTCTGGAGAAACGCTGAAGTCCAAACTGCTGCAAGTGTCGTCAATCTTCTCTCTGACCTGACCTATAAATATAGTAAATAATAGGGGGTTAGTAGACAACTTGTAATAAGTATGGGTGTATGCACACATACACATAA